>AP025071.1:508849-583334 GCA_036186865.1 Eustoma russellianum
AAGTATATTGAGTCGTTCATATGAATGAAATAATAACCATAATGATGAATATGTTGGTTAATTTCCTTACGTAATAAGGATAAAGAAGTCTCCTAGTTTGTAGGAGTTTTGTTATGATATATTTCCTTTTAGGTGTTATTTGTTTTCCTATTAGGTTAAGGTTTTGTCTAGGCTAGTTGAGTCTATAAATTAAGGGTCGGCCGAACCGTTGTAGCGGCGGAGAGTACTAGTTCGGTTTTGAGTTATTTTCCGAACATTAATAAAAGTGTGTTGTGCTTTTTACGCATTGTGTTCTTGAATCCGTTGTTTACTTCAATTGGTATCAGAGCAATTGTTGTTACTTCAAGTGGTATCAGAGCCAAGGTTGTTCGAAGAGGGAGGAGCCACCGTAGAGGGTTGCCGTGAATAGGTTGATCCCGTGAAGAGGTTGCCGTGTTCTTCGTATCAACAAAAGCCAGATTCTGTTCAACGAGTAATTAATTGAAAAAAAAACAAAAAAACGAAATCGAAAAAGACGTCGCCGCCACAGCCGAAGAATCGGCTGATATTTTTCCTCAGGCCGAAAGGAGTTGGCCATTGAAATAAAAAAAAAACACACATAGCAAGGCCAAAAGGATCTGGCCGCTTGTTTTTTTTTAAAAAAAAAAAAAAGCGAAAACAAAAAGGGAGGCCACCGCAAAGCCGAAAGGAAACAGCTACAAGAATTTTCAATTTGAAAAATATTAAATCCTTCCCATCAGGCCGAAGGGTATTCGGTTAGCAGGGATCAAACAGGGGTTTTTGATCAACGAGTTTTTGGAAGGATCCAACCACAATGAGTGAAGTCGGTGAAAGTAGCGCAAGGCCCGTGAGCACCGCGAGTCAACCGCGTGTGAGAGAGGTTGGATCGACTGCCGTACAGTGCCCGATACTTTCTCCGACCAATTATACCGTGTGGGCTATGCGAATGAAAGTTGTTCTAAGAGTTCACAAAGTGTGGGATACGATTGATCCAGGGTCGGATGATGTTGAGAATAATGATGTTGCAATTGCTCTACTGTTTCAAGCAATCCCCGAGAATTTGATCTTACAAGTCGGCCATCAAGAAACATCGAAAGGAATTTGGAAAGCCATAAAGACGAGATATTTGGGTGCCGAGAGGGTCAGAGAGGCGCGGCTCCAAACCCTAGCTGCCGAATTCGATAGACTCAAGATGGCGGAAACGGATTCTATCGATGCTTATGCTGGAAAGCTGTCCGAAATTTCGACAAAGTCGGCCTCCCTTGGGCAACCCCTAGATGACTACAAGATGGTCAAAAAATTCCTTAATGGTTTGCCGAGATCGAAGTACATACACATTGTTGCGTCACTAGAACAAGTGTTGGATTTGAACAAGATCGATTTCGAAGATGTTGTTGGTCGCTTGAAAGCGTACGAAGAACGAATTAACGAAGAAAGTTTCAATACTACATCAGATAGTACTTTGTTATATTCATCTTCTTCCGATCAACAAAATAAGGGATTTTCGGATCAGAGGGACAGAGGCCGCGACTCACGTGGAAAAGGCCGAGGCCGAGGCCGGGAGACGAGGAGGGATCGCTCGAAGTTAATATGTTTTAGCTGCGACAAGCCCGGACACTTTGCAAGCAAGTGTCCCGAGAAGTTAATATGTTTTCATTGCGACAAGCCCGGACACATTGCAAGCAAGTGTCCCGAGAGAAAAATGAAAACAGATGAGGCATTTATCGGTGATGAGCATGATGTAGATGAAATGGTGTTTGTCCACGAAGGTGTTGGTTACGTACCTCAAGAAGTGTGCTTGAATGAAAGGAGCCTGATGCCGAGTAAATTGACTTCTGAGCCTATGGAAGATCATATATGGTATCTGGATAACGGTGCGAGCAATCATATGTCGGGAAATAAATCTTACTTCTCCAAGTTGAATGAAAATGTGAAAGGCAAAGTAAGATTTGGAGATGGATCTTGCGTTGAAATTAAAGGCAAAGGAACGGTACTTCTTCAAGGCAAGACAGGGGAACAAAAGCTACTTACCGAGGTCTATTATATACCAGAGTTGAGGAGCAACATACTCAGCCTCGGACAAGCCACAGAGGGTGGTTGTGAGGTGAGATTGAAGGGTGAGCACTTGATGATGTATGATAGGAGCGGCCGTTTGTTGATGAAAGTTCAAAGGAGTCCAAATCGGCTGTACAAGATCTGCATAAAGCCGGGCGTTCCGATATGTCTTCAAGCCGAGAAAAATATGGAGATGGAACGGGAGGAAGAGTTGAAGAGGTTAAAGCATCAGAAGATAACTGAAAAGGCAGAACAAAGGAGGCTTGCCACTGAGTATGAGCAAAGGAAAACGCAGAGGATCAACAAAAAAAACAGAGGCTCTGAAATGGAGCATCGTGATGCAAAAGATGTACGAGACAGGGACTGGTCCCATGAGAGGGAAAGAGAACATCCTCGAGACCGTGACTCTGGCATGAGGGATGTAAGTCAAGAAAGGAACCAAAGTCCATATACAAGGTATGATCGTTCTCACTCAAGTTCTCATGTGCCGGATGACTGGACAAGATCAAAGTCACCTCGAAGTCGAAGGAGTGGCGACGAGCAAAGAGCGGAGATCTTGACGAAGCCGTTGGCGCGGACGAAGTTCAAGGAGATGCGAAGCTTGCTTGGTGTGGAAGACCTTCCGAGGGTATATTCGGAAATTAAGGGGGAGAATGTTGGTTAATTTCCTTACGTAATAAGGATAAAGAAGTCTCCTAGTTTGTAGGAGTTTTGTTATGATATATTTCCTTTTAGGTGTTATTTGTTTTCCTATTAGGTTAAAGTTTTGTCTAGGCTAGTTGAGTCTATAAATTAAGGGTCGGCCGAACCGTTGTAGCGGCGGAGAGTACTAGTTCGGTTTTGAGTTATTTTCCGAACATTAATAAAAGTGTGTTGTGCTTTTTACGCATTGTGTTCTTGAATCCGTTGTTTACTTCAATTGGTATCAGAGCAATTGTTGTTACTTCAGAATAGCCTAATTAATATCATAGGATATAAAGCTGGGGTCAGATCACAAGAGGTAAATTTGTAGGTAAAATATGAGGTCTCCAATCACACGCTGCCACGTGTACAAAAAGGACAAATGTTTAAAGTTTTTTTGTTTTTTTAAAATAATAGATTGTACACGTGGCAGCGTGTGATTGGAGACCTCATATTTTACCTACAAATCTACCTCCTGTGATCTGACCCGTATAAAGCTGTAACGTAGTTGCATTGATGCAGAACATATACATTGTTAGACATGTGGATCTGAGTCATTCCACGTCAATTCAATGCATCCCACCACACATGACAAGTGACGTACGAAACTTTGCCAAAGTGACTGATTTAACATAATGCATGTACCTTGTGCTTGTGCATATCTCTTACGTTATAACGTGTTTCCAAGGTGGTTGTACGAGTAGTTAGTGGTTTTTTTTTTTTTTTTTTTTGGTAGTGATAGAATAGCTAGTAGTTTAATTAACGAACTGTAATAATCTAGGAATACGCTGCATGAGAAAGGAAAATGGTGATTGGTCAATTTTTTTCTTATCATATCACATATATGGAGATTTACCACCAGGGAAGATTGGACCATGTTAGGATGAAGACAAGTTTTAGGAATATGTTTTACAATAAGATTTAAGTATTTGATATAACATTTGACTTTTATTCTTATCTCCTTTTGTATAGGTTTCTAGTTGTACTCTATATTTATCTCCTTGTAGAATTCTTTCTATAAATACAAGCATATAGAACGGCTATATGTGTGCGGTTTTTGAGCCGGCCAAGAGGGCTTTTCTGCAAGAAATTTTGTGTTTTTCCTGTTACGTTCTTTGTTTTGTCATTTATTTATTCCTTGTGTGCGTTCTCGGTTTATTATAAAACCAATACCTTTCGTCTTAAGCATCAATTTTGACTACTGAAGTAAGGCTTCATTGAAAAACAGTGATCGGTCATTTCAGAAGATATGCATGTGTGCATGTGTATGTATATATTGTCATTTCAGAATATTTTAAATCATACCATTTCATTAGTTATTAGTTATAACAATTACATGGTAATAATTGCTTTATAAACATGCAAAACTTCCATGAGAGCGATAATTTTATAATATTTCACGATAACCTAATTGTCATGATAGTACTTACCCGTATGTATTGAAACATGACCGTTAAGGAGAAATAGTAGTTTTGTCAAAACAGAGAGAACCACGCAGTGTTTGTATTTCATTGATTGGATAAATCAACTATGAGCATCTACTATATAAAATTTGCGTTTCTTAAGTTCTTTTGTAGTATCAAATTGTCAAGTGTTACTTCCGTTACGTTTTTATACACTAAAACTCTCGTGTTTCCGTAAGGTTTCTATTTCTTCAATAGACTGGGAAGTTTTTCCACTGTAAGGGAGGATTTAGCTCGTGACCCACTAGAAATAAAAAAAAATGCATATGAAGGCCGATCGAGTTTAACGGGTAAACTAAATGTAAAAGAAAATTGTTGCAATGGTAGGACTAAAATTACAATTTTGTCGAGAAACAAAAGACGATGACAAGTGGAGGTTTCTAACAAGACACAAGTCTATGTATTTGCTGAATTATAAAAGTTCCACATCCACATATATAACAAACGAGACGTGTCAGTTTGTAAAGAAACAATTCAGTATTTATATTCAGAATTGTAAAACTTGCACATGCACAAAAGAAAAGAAAAGAAAAGGAAAAGCATAATTGTAAAACAACAATATCTTTAGAGCAAGCTAGAAGATTCCAACAGAGGGGATTGGAGTCATCAGAAAAGCTAAAGAGTCATACTATGAATATTATACACAATCCACACTATGTAGTAATAAAAAACATCAAGGAAAAAAAAAACAGAAAAAAAGAGGCACTAGGAAAAACAGGGATCCAGCAGCAAAAGGAGGAGGAATTGCAGTAGTATAGAAATCTGCCAACCGATTAAATACAACAGGTTTCGTGTTGAGATTTGCTCCAAGAGGTCAAGAGTTCGATTCCAGAGACACGCATAGTGTAGATGTTACACTACTGCTAGACCGAAAGCCTAATTTGCGAAGGAACACCTTGTATGTGTCACTACGTAAGTCCTCACACAAGCTAGGAGGCCGATGGACTTATAATCTGCATCCTCCACAATGAAAAAAAGGATACTATCTGCCTTTTAAGCAATAGTACATGTTAAATAGGGTGATTAAATGACTGCTTCATCTTCCATCAGAAAGAATTTTTGCTGCTTCATATTCGGCAGACTACTCAACCTTCATGCGTATAGGATTTGAGCATGCTTTTGTTATCGACAACGTTCCACAACTGAAAATAGACATATAGAAATAACTTGTAGTGGAACTTGTCTTTTTGTTCTTTGGGCAAGAATAGCCTATTTCTTGTATATCACACCGTCTAAGATGTAAACCTATGTAACTTTCTCTATGGGTGCATATATGAAAATTTTAAATTAAAAAAAAATATAGGGTGATTAAATGACATTAACTTCACAGAAGACCTGCTGGATCAGTACATGAAATAACTTCAAACGCTTAAATCACCTTCAGATAGGTAAGCGTGATTAAACTTTGTCCAGATGAATTCTTATCCCAACTAGTACATAACTTTTTAAGGCACAAACCTCCACTGTTAAATGTATCCCTTGGAACACAAAATCATACGAAAAACAGAAGCAGATCTTCGGGGAATAAGTGCCCAGATTTTCTTACAGGTCATTTTCCAATTCAGCACCAGCAGGTAGCTCAAATCTGTTTTTGCTGCTGTTACCATCCTCTACTACCTCCTCACTCGTCTCCATCGCATTTCCCTTCTTATAGTCGACCTTGAAGTCATAATCCCCATTCACATCATCTACCATCATACTTGTTTTGCTTTCCTTTTTCCTCCTTTTCTTCTCTGCTTTCTTTAATTTAGGATTCAGGATGCCTTGCTCGCCAAAAAGCCTCTCATTTTGTCTACTACTGGCCGTTTTAGTCTTACTTGGGGGTGCATCTTCTCCTTCTTCCTCGGATCCCATTGATTCATCATCATCAGCAACTACATTTTCATCTTGGATATGGCTTCCAGCTGAAACAACAGGCTGTGAATTATCCTGTGGAACACAAACACAATGAAGAATAACTAAGAAGACAAAAACATTAGCTCCAGTCGAACGAGGCCTTCAAATAACCATAAAGTTGGTAATTGTATCTCATAAGTTTATTTCTGGAGTCCACGATCAGAACTTACACAGCAAAAGCACGGCAGAAACACAGTAGAAATAGATTTACATGAGCAATATACCGTCCAGAAGGGCAACACAGTATACGGGCTACATGCCACAGATCAGTTTAACAGCAATTCTGACAAGAGAGGAGTAGAACTGTTTGAAACAGTCCCAAGCAAACTTCCTTCACGTCAAACGTAAAAAAGAAGCTCGCCTCTCTGATGAACGGAATATTCATAGTGCAAACATATCAGGTCATGTGCATGACCTGGTCCTATACCAAAATACTGATCTTCCACGAAAAGATATACAGAGGGAAAAAAAAAGGAAAAGGAAAGGAGGGGGGGAGGGTGATAAAACATCATAGGCAAATAACCAAGTGCAAGTGACATATACAATCACATTGCATCATACGAAAAGTAAACAAGATCCATAGTACCACACACACCTCAAGCATCGCCTGATCAAAAATGACCGGGCAATTTGCTGGGACTTCAACAGGGTTAAAGTCGTCAACAGATTTAAGGCTACCAATAAATGACGATTCATTTCCATAAGCATCGTCCACGTTAAATTCCTTCCCAAATTCTGAGACAATCTTTGCCTCAGAAGGGTCTTCACTTCTTGCTGGAGGCATAGTGTAGTAGGGAATTTTGCCTGGAATAAAGACGGAATGTCAAGAATAACGCAGTGGCATCAGCAGCATCTATAGTATGCATCAACTAATTTTGGCATATCGGAAAATATCAGTAATAAAGGTAGGAAATGGCACAACAACTCACCCTCATTCCACTCATGTAAAACAATCCTGGCAGCGGCATCAACATCCACAATGCCACCCTTTCTAAGCTTCCCTCTCACAAGAGCAACCTTCTGAAGAAAATCATCAACTGAATCAAAACTGGGAACCTTAAACAAAGTTACCAGAACCTTTTCTGGACACAGCTTGAGAATTTCTTTCACTGCAATATCCACCAAAGTTTGAAGTGAGTCATCTAATCAAAAATAAATAAATAAATAATTTATTTAAAAAGAGTCAAGGGTGGTTGACTACTGAGTCAAATGAAATCCACATACCAGGTGCAATAGGATCATCCAATTTCTCAATCCTTTTGCAATTTCGTAGAGCTATAGAGGCATCATTATCTGAACACTTGAGCAACACGACTCCAGGGCTGTCCAACAATTTAACATTCTTGTCTAACTGTACTTCTTGCATTGATCTTGTCAATCCAGGAGTTGCACCAACATTGACAACATGAGATCTCTTCAAACTGTTAATCAAACTGCTCTTACCAACATTCGGCAAGCCAATAACTCCTACCGTGATAGATTTCTTGATCTGGAGCAGATACCTTTTGTTAGCGGATAAATTACATATTGATGTAGCACATAAACTTTTTCTTTTTTTGGTAATTATGTAGCACATAAACAAAAGTAACAACCACCATTAAGCAACTCCATGATCTACAAACGACCAAGACACACAATCCTCCTCAATCTCAAGCATCAAATAAATCTTCAGTATCTGTGACAAGCTCCATATCTTCAATAACTACATTTCTAAACAGAAGCTCTACTAGAAAACCTTAAACATCAAAAAATGTAAGGTAATATTTTATATAAAATGAGGAAGAAAAAAGAAAATAATTAGAAGAACCTTCTAGATGAAAAAACAAAAAGGAAGATCTGGAGTGCATGGATAAGCGGCATACTGCTTTCTTTTCCAATCAATTTCAAATAATCAACACTCCATTCTATGCTTCTACACATTCTAATGAAATAAAAGGATGCCAGTTGGTCAACCAGGTAATACTTTCTGCTGATCACCAAATCCACCTTTTTTGCTACTTTGAGTTTGGAAACTCCCATACCAACCTGGGAATCAAGACCTTTTATGTTTCTTCTTGTTCTTGAATTTTTTCTTTGTTACCTTTCTCAACTCTTCATTCCCTTCCTTTTGTTCCTTTCCCCCCTTTTTTGGGGGGGCCACACAAACGACAAAAAGAGCTAAAGTAAACAAGCACCAAGGGAAGGTAGTCAGACAACGCAATAATATTCTCGAAAGTGCAATTAAAGCAAGGTATCTCAGACTAAGATACACTATTACAGGCACCAAAAAGAAAAAGGAACTAGTTCTAAAACTTGATGTTTGAGAAGCTGCTGACGTGTACTTCTAGAGATACAAGTTTATAAGCACGAAGGAAAGAGAACTTTTCAGTTCCTCAAAGGAAGGAGATGCATGGTTATTGAATCTCTCTCACTAGTCCAACAGTAGTAATTTTTTTTTTTTCACAATTGCAATCAAGATACTTTAATCGCTTACATTCTGAGCATTAATCCTAATGCTTGCTATCTTACATTAGCAAAGAGTTTTTAAATCATTCCAAGACCAGTTCCAATTACTGGTCATAACATGATATTTAAGAATATATTGCTTGATGTATGGAAACAAAGGAAAGTGGACGAAAACTATGGTGAGTACATCTAAGACTTAAAAAGGTTCCTCAAAGATCGACTGGAAAATTAAATTGGCTTCAAAAGATGCCATCCACAGACAAAATCAAAATCACTTACAAGAGCCTTCAAGCTATGAAAAGAAAATCAAATAAACAAGCATACAGAAAAGATAAAGAAAAAAAGGAGAACACAAAGGAGACTGACAAACAATTGCTAGCAAGGCTATCACCTCATGGCTTCTGGAATAGTTCTTCAGCAATTTTATCAGAGTTTCCGCACCTAGGCAATCACTAGTTTGGAGCATATTGCCACTCCTTTTAGCCTTGGAAGAATTTTTCCAACCCAAATTAGACTTCTGTTCCTGAGTGCTACACTTAAAAGCAACTGCCGGTAATTCCTCCCTTAGATACTTGAGCCACTTTTCAACAGCCTCCCTTGGAACGAGGTCTAGCAGGAAAAGAACACAGAAATCCAACATCAACACCCAAAAACTTGGAAATGTTATCTTTCGCATTTAATTTCAATATTAACAGAAACTATATACAACATGGACACGGAGCTAAATCACTAAGAGAGTATGTTCTTTATCGGTTAATATATTCAAATGTTCCTGAATTAATCATGTTTCATAGAAAGGCTCCTTTCTAAGGCAAATCCCTACTTAATTAGCAGCACTGGACAAGGATCCTATCACCTATACTTAAGTAAAATATTCACCAAGATAAATAGGCTGTATATCATAGAGGCAGACCTATTTTGTTCAGCAGCAGCACAAGATGCTTCTCTGCCCCAGATTTCATTACCATCTTTTCCATGTCCACACAGCGGGTACCAAGGGGGTCTCGAGCATCAAGCACTTCTAAAATGACGTCAGAAGCTTCAATCACCTTGGCCAACTCCCTATAAAATGCTCTATCCGAATTATCTGTGTTAAAAAAGAAGCCCGTTACAAATCACAAAAGGAGAAGCAGAACTATTTAAAAAAGGTAAAGACTACATATCAAACTATTTAAAAAAGGTAAAGACTACATATCAAACTGATTCATCTTGTGCCAGACCTTTGCTTTTACCAGCTGAGGCTGAATCAACCTGAAAATCTGTTTTCTCTCGATTCAAGCTGTTGTCGTCCATGTTAGACATATTGTCATTCTCAAGTAGACCCAATTTTCGTTTTTTTTGCCTGGATAAGTAGCGTCACTCAGAGGGTAAAGATAGAAAAATATAAAAAACAAAAAGAGGAAACGGATATTGCACCAAGAAGATGCCAAAAGAAATCCATATTTTTTTTGAATGACTTATTTCTTCTAATGACCTATCCACGTCTGCCTGCTTAGCAAATCCTAATTCCTCCAAAGTAAAGGCCTTGTAACAAGTTTAAATCATATGATTGTATCCCAAACAGTAGCTCTTACCAATCTCCTAATGGACAGCAGACTCAAAAAAATTGTAACATGGTCAAATTATCTGAGAGCGAACCCTTCAGACAAAAGCTAACCATCCAGGATTCCCAAGAATAACGTCACTTTAAGCGAAAGAACACACAATCAAAAAGATGACACCAAAATATCTTCCTACTTCCAATTGATAACATGAAGGAAGCTAAGTTTCTAAAAGAGAGACAATAGTTGACTAGTTTCACAATATCCAAGGAGAAAGAAAAAATAAAAATAAAATAGAACAGCTGAACTAAAAAAAGGGCGTCTTAATTCCATACCCTCTCTTTCCTGGCGGCTTTCTTCTGTTCTAGTTCTTCAAGGGCCCGAGAACGGCGTTCCTCAAGGGCTTTAAGCTCCTGTTCCTTAAACGGCCAGTCATTAGGGATGCCAGGGTCCTTCTCCACCTTAGGTTTCCAGTGAAGTCCCAACCTTTTCGCTTCTTTTCTTTTCTTCCTGTGATGCTCTTTCACTTTCCTGATTATCTTGTGCTTCTTTTTCAGCGGAACCCTTTTACTCTTGCTCTCTGAAAATCCAAAAGAACAACTTGCACATCATAAAAACTCGTATTTGAAATTCATGTAAATACCTAGAAAGAGGACATTCACAGCAACAGGATAGAAAGAAAAACACATACTCTTGCTCTTCTTCACCATGGTTGATGCTCAATGAAGCAGCCAAATAGTGAAAGGACTTTAGTTGAATCCGTCTGCTAAAATCTGTTCACACTCGCAGTTTCGGTACACACAGAGAATTCACGCCAGACCTTTGATAATATGCTTCAGAGCTGCAAAACTGACCAGTCGAGCGGCCCGTATATATCAAAAAGAAGAGAACTGCCTAGGTCTTAAGAAATTTGATATTTTTTCCCCAGTAAATGGAGATCCTAGAAAAAGACCAAAAGAAAATCTGAAAAAATAAATAAAAATGAAAAAGACCCAAAAAAATTCTAAAAAAATAGAGAAAAAGGAAAAATACCCCAATCGTTAAGACCACACAGACACAAACGAATCGTGACAACTCGCTAATAATTTGTGATTGATTCATTCGATATTTCGTTTAATTTGAAAGTCAATAATTATCATATTGAATAGTTTATACCATTCAGAATAGTTTATACTATTCAGAACTTTTATGATTTCGGAAACCATCATGTTTCCCACTTCCCTTTTTCAATACTAAACTCAATGTCACAATCCTTAAATTTAAATACAAAACTAAAGCAATAAGTATATATAAACTCGAACATCACCACATGTTTTAGGATCATTTCAGATAAAAATAGAATAGAGTAGAATAGAGATAAATTCAGTCATCCGGAAATGAGATCAAGTAAGGCCAAAATACAATAGTTAAAAGAAAGGGAGGCAGACATCGGTTTTTTAATTAAAAAAGAAATAAAACAAAAGCAAAGTGTGTGTAAAGTAGCGGAAACAACAACCTACTATTGTCTTTGAAGTTTTCGTTTATAGCAGAGTATGAAAGAACCAGATGTATGCAGTCATATCTATATATTTATTTTCTGATAATCCATAATAAAAATTGCGTAAAACTATGTTGATCAATTGCTACTTTATAATATAAGAATCGCAGATAATTTATCAAGTCATTTTGCTTTATTACATTATATTCTAAATTAAAAAAAATGGAAAAAAAGTGTATTCGATTGGAAATTAAAACAATAAAGAGGCGGAATCATTTAGCTTTATTTGTTTAAATCAATTGAACTCTAATTTTAAATTTCCTAAAGCGATCCTTTTCCCTTTTCTTTGCTGGAGGTTTTGCCATTATTCTGTGTCTCCTAAAACTTACAAACTCCTCTCGACTTGGCGATTAGCACAAAGCTCAGATACAGTTTTCACTATTATTCTCATTTTATTATTTTTTATACTTATTCATATTGATCACAGAGAATTCCTATAGGTTTTGTGCAGCTGTGATGCAAATGTCTGTATGTTTTTTAATTCTATTTTTCCGTGAACACCTCCTGCTGTCGGTTAATTTCGAATTCATCTTTTTTCAGTTTTTTTTGGTACGTTTAGTGAAGCGTTACATGCGTGATTATAGATAGAAATTTATTAATTGGACTCGTAATTCGTGATGCTCACAATACAATTTGGTTTGATACCCTTTTTCTGTAAGCATGATGATGAGAATCTTGCTTTGTTGAGTTACTTTGTCTAATCAAGAATAATAACATGCTGTTGCATAATTGAGAATTACAGTCAGGGATGCATAAGAGACCTGAAGAAATTAAAGTGTGGTTTTAATCTCTGCCTGTTCTAATATGCTTTTTCATCGTGTTTAACCTTTTTCTGCTTCCTCCCATCTCATCGAATTCAACCAGATTCAATGTAATTTTGTACATACATACGCATAATCGATACATAGATACAACAATTACATATTGTATTTGCAACAATCTATGCAAATCGATTTGATATGGAAATAGCATAATAACTTTATAAAAGCATAACAAATATAGCAAGATAGTTACCTCGTCTCTCTCGATTAAACATATTACCCGAAGAACGGATTGAGAATTCACTAATTTCCTTGCACCTGGGCTAGCGGCATATGCTGCAATTCTTGGAGAATATAGGGCCGCTGTAGCTGTGAATTTTATGGCTGACCGTTTGTTAAATTCATGAAGGATGAGGAAATATGAACTCGAAAAAAACAATAGTGCACCGAAAATTTTGAAGAATCAAAAGTGCTGCCTTTTCCTTTTTGAAATAGGAAGAATAAGGAATTGAATTTGGGAGCACAAAATAGGCCAGCAGTTTGCAGGGGCTGCCGATGGATTTTGGAGGCACGGGGTGTTTTTCGTTTTGAAGGGAAGAGGCGCAGATGGATTTTGCTGGTTGTGGCGGCTGCGGTGGGTTTGGTTGTGTGTTTAGGGTTGATTTATGTGGTCCCTTTTCTTATTCTAATTATATAGGTAAATTAGGATTATTTTTTTGTTATTATCATTAATATTATTTTATTTTATTTCCTTTTTTTTTTTCTTGGTACCCCTGGGGCGCGGGTATTACAGGAACACCCACAAAGAGGAACCCCTAACTACGCGTTCAGATTTCCTCACTCATCCGCTCTCACCGCAGATACGCAGCAGTAAGAGGGTAATGGGGCTGGATAGAGTAACTTTCATCCAATCTCACTACTCTTTTTTTTTGTTGCCACGTGTAGCGTTGTGAAGGACGCGATGAGTCACCGCATGGTGAGAGGATCCCATCCGACTACGCGTTCAGATTTCCTCACTCATCCTCTTTCACTGCACGATACGTAATAGTAATAGGGTAATAAGGCTGGATAGAGTAACTTTCATCCAGTTTCATTACTCTTTTTTTTTTTTGTTGCCACTTGTACATTGTGAAAGACGCGATGAGTCACCGCGTGTTGAGAGGATCCCGTACGGCACCGAAGCACTTTTACTCTTAGATGGTCGGTCAAGATTTATTTGAAGAGATTCTAACAGTCCTCTCCAAAACCTCTGCAGTCGCTGTTCCAGTTTGAAGTGTCGACCACTTGGAGTGAGAGAAAACCCGATGGAGAAGGGACATGTTGTTCCGATGGAGAAGTGCTTAAGCAGCTACGTGGACGGAGGCAGCAAGGAATCTCACAAATACTACTTGGCTCGCAGAACTGTGTTGGAGATGCTAAGGGATCGTGGCTATTTGGTCCCCAATTCTGAGATTGATCTCTCCCTCCAAGAATTTCGTGAGAAATATGGCCCAATCCCTGATGAAGCTCGCCTTCGAATCTCTGCTCTTCATCAGAATGACCCTTCTGATAAGGTCCTTTTCTTCCCCCTCCCCGGGTCATTTTCTTTTTGTCAAGCAATTAGTATGCATGCTTAGTTTTTCTTTTGATTTCGGTCACTATGTAACATTATTATGCATATGTTGGTTGGTCAAGGAATTCGTTATTTTCCTCTCTTTTCTTTAAATTTTTTTTGAGAAATAAGTGAAAAAGTGCATTTTTTTTGGGTTGGGTTTAGGGTAGGTAAGGACGTTACAGGAATTTTTTTTCTCTTGCAATTTACCTTTCTTGGTTGCTAGTGTTTCATTTTCCTCTAGGAGAATTTCTTTAGTTTTCTCTTTTATCCATAGATTTATAAATGAATAAAGCAACTGTTAAGGGTTAAATTGAAGAAAGGGAAATAGAAGAAGATGATTTAATCTCCAAGCTGACATACTAGAGGGGTATTTGCAGAAAGGAGTTCCCTGTCCGAGAGATCTCTGGTGACTCTTGTGGAGCAATGAGAATGAGGTGTCATTCTTCATAGAGTAAGATGTAAAAAGCACACAGAAAAGATGTGTATTGGCGTATATAACACCCTCCTCTCTAATGTATCTGATTGAAGAATTCTGTCTTGTACTTTTGAATTCGTTTGTGAGCTCATTGGTTTAAGTTACAGATTTAACTGTTTTGAGATGAAGAGTTTGGCATTTGTTACATCTTTTAGTAGCTCAGATGTTATAAGACAACCATGATAACTGAATGTCTACTTGATCCTACTGATATGTAAGTTCTGATTGCAGGTTCTAGTTATTTTCTGGGGGGCTAATGTGGTTAAAGTAAGTGGTGTCCGGGCTATTGCAAGTCAGGTAGTGGATGAAGGCACTTTAGGGCGGATGATACTAGTTATCCAAAGCCAAATGACCAGTCAGGCTGTGAAAAGTGTGGAGTCTTTTCCCTTCAAGACTGAAATTTTTCAGGTTTTTCTGGTTGCATTTTCCGTTTACAGTCTTCTATTTGTTCTTTTCTTTCAGTATAGGGAGGATCCTCCTCTTTTTTTAGATATCCTTGCTCACTTGGTTTCTCATGTTTGATTTTTTACAGACCATGGTTCATTGGATTGTAAATTTAAGACTAATATTGATAGGGAAGATGGATCCTCTTTATATTATCAGATTACCACTTTTCTTCTTTTAAGCCAGATATGAATGTTGATGGAATCCCCTACCAATGATATGTGAAAATGAGCAGCCTGACGTTGTAATGGGGTGGAATTTCACTCTAGAACAATAAGAAAATAGGTTGAACAATTATAAAGGAGAGATTAGAGAAAGCTATAGCATGAAACCCGGTGTAAGCATACCTGCAAGGTATAAGTCCTTTAGCAGAAATCACAACTACCCAATGCATCGTGTGCTGTCTTTCTCAGAACTTTGCCTTTGGCTTGGTCAAAGTTGAGGTTTAGCATGCTTGAAATTCAGCCAGAATTTTTATATTGTCAGCTTCCTCCGACTGCACTGCGTCTCATCAGCCAGGTTCCTTGGTCTTTGAAGTTTCGCATTCCATTCATCTTAACTTTCTTGCTTGATTCCTTTTGTTACTCCTTGAAGAGTACCAGTGCATTCATCTTTTATTTTAATCACATGTCAGACCCTGCTCTAGTCTTAACGTATGTAACTTCCTCGTAACTTTCTGTGCCACGTAGAGGACCTTTTCCGCCTGCTAATGCTCATAGGAGGCTGTTTTCCTTCCCCTTACTGGCATGCATCAGTCTCTTGTATTTTTATCAGTAACTGTGTTGGTGTAAGGTTGTGTACAATTCCCTAAATGGCCAACTTTCCTTAGACTTTGCCTAGGAGCGGATACTTCCATTCTCGAGTTTCCCTTTTAAGGCATCCGTGGTCTCATATATAGAACTGCTTTTCTGAATGCCTTGCTTCTTCCTATGTCAACTTAATCACATGATATATGCAACACCACCTGGCTGTTTTCGATAAATTTCACTACCCTAAACATACTTGGTCTAAGTTGTTCTCTGTGTAAATGTGAATTACACAGCATCATTGTTAAAGAAGTTTTACTGGATTTGGTGGCTGAATGTATATCTTACTGTCGTAACATCCTACCACATGCTCAGATAATGGACTTGGTTGTCAACATTACCAAGCATGTGCTGAAGCCAAAGCATCAATTGCTGAGTGACGAAGAAAAGGAAAGTCTTCTGAAGAAGTATAGCATAACAGAGAAACAGGTTTGTTATTATAAAATAAAGCAAGTATTTTGGTGTTTTCATCAATTACAGAAGAATAAACACTTGACCTTGTTTCTGCTGCTGTGATGTTCATGTAGCCTTTTTTTTAATATGTTGAATCCTGAACCAAGTCCACCCTATTCATCCCATACCATACCTTGTCAAGAACCAACTACTTCATTGAAAATTTGATTGAAAACGGAACTTCTAGGCAAATACCACGCTACAAACTGCTGTCAGCGCATTATAAACTTCCCGTGCTGATCCTGGCTAGTAGCTTTTTGGCATTTTTGGCTTTATGATTATGGTACATTTGTAGAGGTTCCTTCCCATTCCCTAGGGCTGTAAATGAACCAAGCCGTTCGGTTGTTCGGTTCGTTTAGCTCGAGCTCGAGTTCGAGCTCGGCTCGGATAAAAGGTTAATGAACAGAGCTTGAACACTTTTTTCTTGTTCGAACTCGGTAAGCGACACCGTTCGTTTAAGGTGTTCGGCTCGTTAATGTTGTTCGTTAGTTAAACGAACCAAGTTTGAACAATTAAATATGTTTGTTTAAATAAACGAACAAGCTCGTCTCGTTTGCTAAGTTAAATGAACCAAGCTTGAACAACGCAATGTTCGGCTCGTTTACAGCCCTACCATTCCCCAAGAAAGAGGAAGGGATGGAGCCATGGAGTGTAGTAGTGGCTCTACATTTTCCTTTAGTGTTAATGTTGTTTCTCGCTGTTATTTGTTGTTAGGTTCGAGTTAATAAAAGGTTAAAAGGTTAAAAAGAGAGAGGAAAAAGAAAAGTCAAAAAGAAAGGATTTTTTAAATAAGACCAGGTTTACACTTTACAGTGTAGTCTATTCCCTTACATGCATGATGTGCCTGCATATGGGATTCCTGTTGTCACGCAAGTGTAGCAGCTTCAAACTTACATAAACATGCCATTTCGCTGGGCTTTTCACCTCAGTTTGTTAAGTTCAATCTTAAACTTGTATTCCTAATAGTTAATCGCTTACGTCAATATGCTTATGCTCATTTACTGGCTTGTGAATGAAGGCAGTATCCATTTATTCTCACATAGCTGCTCACCTTTTAACTATCAATTTGGTATACTTTTTTCATGAGTTTAACTTAATTACATGCAATTGTTGCTGCCTTTTATATTATGAAGTGTCAGTTGATCGACACATCTTGACACAATTTTCATTATGCGTCATCGGAAAACAACCTTTCCTTTTTTGTTTTCCATTTCCAATGTAGTCAATGATACACCCTTCCTTGACTTTGGAATATGATGGAATAAAGCAAAATGACTCATTAAATTGGCTTCGCTTCTTATATTATAAAGTAGCAGTTATCGACACAGGTTGACGCAATTTTCAGTATGGGTCATTGGAAACTACCTGTGTGTTTCCAACACATGGGTATGGTTGTGTACATCCGACTCATCTCATACCCTGCCGAGCCTCTAAGGCAATGAGATAATGTTGTTGTTGCTCTTTTTTAATGTCATTTTCTTCTGACTAAGAAAATTTCTGTTACTCCTCTCTCAGCTTCCTCGGATGTCAGAAAAAGATGCAATTGCTAGATACTACGGGCTCAAGAAGGGGCAAGTGCTGAAGGTTACTTACAACACCGAAATCACCGAGACACATGTTACTTATCGCTGTATTTGGTGAGATACAGGCAATTGTTTGTTGGCAGGGTGTAGTACATCTGTTGGAATCTAGAATACGTGCAACTGTTGTAAGGCGAAAAACTTCTGTCAGCTTTAGTAGGAACCCTTTTAACTGCTTTGCATCATCTTGTCTCATTTTCTTTCTGTGCAATGCTTATGTTGGCCGATTTGGCTGTTGATGATATTCATAAAAGAAGGTTGAATCCCATGTAGAGGATGTGAATCAGAGGGGGGTGTCTTTGGTAAACAGCTTCTAGAGTTTGTCATTAATTTAGCAAAATTCACGAGCAATCCAAATCCAAGCTGTTGGTTGGATTTGAACCCCCTACGTTGCAGGTTGCTCACTCTAGTTGTTATTACAACAGTTTTGACACTCTTTTTCACCTTTTCCACCGGGTTATATGCTCATACGGGCTGTCATGATTTTCATAAATTGCTTTGTGTTTTTGCCACCCTAGGGTGAAAGGGATTAATATGTGAACATTGTGTCATGCGAGCTCTTGATTTGATGTGACCCTTTCTATGAGAAGTTGTTATGCGCCAGAATGGGTTGAGGCTGATCATTGGCAGCTCACCCATTTTTGGATAAGAAAAAACAGAGTAAACAATTTTGGGTTCGAGAAGCTCGGTTTTTTTATTGCAGAAAATTAGAAAATAGAAAAGGAATTTTGTCCCACCCTATTAAATTTGGATGCTAACTCTAGCTCGAGGGTCTCTACAGTCTCAGTCCCAATAAACATTGTGGAGGATGCAAATTAGGAACTCAACGGCCTTCTAGGTTGATTGAGGAGTTATACAATGACTCACACAAAGTGTCCCCTCGCAAACTAGACATTCGGCTTAGCAGTAGTAGAACACTCACACTGTGCGTGTCCATAGAGTTGAACTCTTGGCTTTTTGGATCAAATTGTAACTCGAATATCAACTGAACTATGCGCGGGAGCCATTACATCCTTTATTTGCTTGAAGCCATTATAGCTCCGTATAAAATGACTGAAACAAATGTATAAAAATTTCCTTTTTTTTCCCCAAGAAACATATAGATGTTTAGCCAAAAGATCACAACAAACTGTTGCATACCATATTTCGAATCCTTTGGAAACATACATATTATTGAAGCAAATGTATCATGATGAAACCTCTAGCAAGAAGGCAAAGGATTCCCACACAAGCAACTGTTGTTAGAATATGAAGTCGAATCGAAGCTCTGTAACTTCCCTCCCTGTGGAATCTGACCACAAAGTAGATTATAACTCACGTTCAGGTACTGAAGATCCAATTGTGTAATATGTGGTGGAATTCCACCGTAGATTTTGTTATGACTCAAGTCCAAAGATGTCAAGCTGTTCGGAAAGACAACCTTTGAAAGATTAAATCGGAACATGTTGGTTGAGAAATCAACTATTTGTATTGTCTTGTTTTTCCCAAACAAGAATGATATGTCCCCAGAAAGGCTGTTGGAAGAGAAGTCGAGTGACGTGAAGTTCAAGTAACCTAAGGAGATTGGAATATTCCCAGAAAGATGGTTTTGAGAGAGGAAAAGATCTGGGGTGTTTCCTTTGAATGTTCCAAAAGAATCTGGGATTGATCCTGAAAGATCGTTTCCGGATAAACGGATCGCGTTGAGATTTTGTAGCTCAGATAGCTGAGATGGGATTGAACCGGAGAGAGAATTGAATGATAAGTCCAAGAAAGTAAGTTTGTTTAGCTGAGATATAAATGTAGGGATTGTTCCGGATAAATTAAGGTAGCTTAGCCTAAGGAAATTAAGGTTTTTGAGATTTGAAATGGCTGATGGGATTGGTCCGGTTACATTTGAGAGATGGTTAAAGTCTATCATTTGGAGATATGGAAGGTTTCCAATGGCGGTTGGGATTTGTCCTGAGAGGTTTCCAGAGAAGATTGTGAGTGCAATGACGCGATAAGGGCTTTTGGAATCGCATTGCAAAGCATACCATGTGCAACAATCTGTGTTGGGATCCCATGAGGCTAAAATGTAGGGGTTTTTAAAGGCTGCTTTGATTTGTAGTAGGGCTTGTTTGTCTTGTGGGTTGCATCTCGCGGCGCAGTCGGCCGGAGATGGAAGTGAGAGGAGGAGGAGGGCGACGGAGAAGATTAGTGTGGAAGAAGAGGGTGGCTGCATTTTGAAATGGTAGTTTTCTTGATGTAAGAAGTTGTTTCCTTGGTTTGCATGAGTAATTCTTGTCGATATATATATATAGTGGAACTCTTGTTGCTTGTTCGACGTGACTTCTTTTTGTGTGTGTTGAATAGGTGTAGTTTGTGAGGAAATCATACGTTGGGAAACAATACTACATTAATTATTAGATATACAACCACACCAATATTACCCCCATTGCGTTAGAGATTTCTGTCTATGACAAGACATGAGGGGTCGGATATACGCAACCGTACACATATGTTAGAAACATACAGAGGTTGTTTTCCGATTACCCATAATGATGCGCTAAGCTATATGTCGATCAACTGCTACTTCACAATATAAGAAGCATATATAATTCAGTGAGTCATTTTGCTTTATTCCATCGTATTTCAAAATAAAAAAAAAGAATGTGTCCTTAACTCTATTGAAAATGGAAACAACATTGATTACTAGATATCCACGACTTTAATTTGTATAGTACTGCTAGTCTTGGCACGTGTTGATTCAGTCGTTATTTGAAATCTCTTGATTATAGTGCAGATAAAACCGACGATGAATAATATCTGAAATGCATCCTCCAATTGACTATTCAAAACTCCTGACTATTTTTGCAGTTAAGATGTCAACGCAACTTTAATAATTTCTAATGAATGAGTATCGTGGTCACATCAGCCCCAGATGTTGTACCATAACATTTAAAACGGACGGCAAGCTAGAGAGTATCATTAAGCAACTTATCTTAGATTCAGACATTGCTCCTGGTACGGGATAGGATCCCTTCACCGCTCTCCTCTCACCGCGTGCGTGACCGCGCGACACGTGGCAAAAAGGGGGGTGGTGAGGCTGGGTGAAGATAACTCCAATCCTGCCTCACCACCCCCTACTGCTGCCACGTGTCGCGTCCTGGGCCGCGCGGTGAGGAGATCTCATCCCTCCTGGTACACACGTCCTAAGAGTAATGATGATATCTGAGTTTGAAGGCGAAAGACCTGAACTCAACCCAATTAGATGTTCGGTTATATGTCTAATTTGTTGCTGGGTCATTGTGTGAGTTGTCTGATCAATCTAGGAAGTCTTTGGATTTCTGATTTGCATCTTCTACGGAGTTATGTTGGACTGAAACAGTGAAGATTCCGGAGCCAGAGATTTGGCCTTTTGGCCCGAACTTTTCTAAGACTTCCATTTATAGGAGGGCTCTGCAAAAAGTAAATGAAGGTACAACGATAATTTCATATGATAATACATTATGAAGTTATTATATTTTATGAACATTATAATAATAGTGAAGATTCAAAACTATTAGATGTTCTCTTGAGTATAGTTGAATATAGCACCTCAATCAAAGATATTTCATCTGGATTGTGCCAAGGGAACAAACCTCCTTAAAATGAGTAAATGTTTAGTTTGTATGTTTCTACCATAAAATATGATCATTTCACACAAATTAGTTTTAAACAGAAATACAAGTAGACTAGATAGCTTTAGCTTATAAACGATTTAAATGGCACTAACTCAAAAAATTGTTTAAATAAATATAGTTAACTCACAAAAGATTTGAATAGATAGTCATATGTAAGCAAGGTCAAATGAAAGTAGACACAATCTGTGATTTTTACTCTTGATCCCTAATATTATAAGGTATATTTTCTATTTGTATTTACTGAATACCTTCAGTAACACACTAGAGCACCATATCTCTATTATTGTATCATTTATACAGGTACATATAAAACCGGAGGTATCACTGAAAGCAAACTCTCTATACATTGAGATAGAGATATTATTTGCCTGTTTTTTTAACCTTTACCAGACCCTATCAATAGTTTTTGTTATCGTTGGGATATATGATTGATTGAACTTGTATTTTGCTTAAAAGTAAATATCACTTATGGAATATGATATAAAATCTCAGAAGTCTTGACTCTTCCTATGGTTACATTGCCAGGTCTTTGAACGACTGATTCCTCGTTTCTTCTAGACGTTGCTCGTGGAACTAACAAATAAGTATTAGCTTTGTATTTCTTTTTATTTTTTATTTTTCAAATTTGTTCTAAATTAGCATTTAATGTCTAGATTTTGATGTCTTTCCATTTCCAATGGAGTCAAAGATACCATTGATTGACTTTGAAATATGATGAAATAAAACAAAATAACTCACTAAATTGGTTGCACTTCTTATGTGAAGTAGTAGTTGATCCACACAGCTTGACACAATTTTTATTATGGACCATCAATAAACAACCGTGTATTTTCAACACATGAGTATGGTTGCGTACATCTGACCCTCTATACTCTATTATAAGCAGAAGTCAAGCAGAAGTCTGTAAGACAATAGGGCAATTATTGTTGTTGTCGTCTAGATTTTGCTGAAATGGTCTTCAAAAGTTTCCGAACTGTATCAATTTAGTCCTTGATGAGTTTTATCTTGCTTATTCAAGCATACTCAACCTTTAATTAAGTATACTTTTCTGTAAAAGTTTTTCTTTTCTTAATCCCTTATTAAGTTTTCTCGTATACTTTTACTTAACATTTTGTGTCTTTCCCCTTATATACATAAAGAAAAGACTTGAAATATAATAATATTAAGCAAGCTTATAAGAAATCTTGAAAAGAAAAAAAACCAGAATATCTTAAAAACTTACAAGTCATAAGTATATTGAGTCGTTCATATGAATGAAATAATAACCATAATGATGAATAGCCTAATTAATATCATAGGATATAAAGTTCTAACGTAGTTTCGTTGATGCAGAACATATACATTGTTAGACATGTGGATCTGACTCATTCCACGTCAATTCAATGCAGCCCACCACACATGACAAGTGTTGTACGAAACTTTGCCAAAGTGACTGATTTAACATAAAATGTATCACCGTCAATGCATGTACCTTATGCATATCTCTTACGTTATAACGTTTTTCCAAGGTTGTTGTACGAGTAGTTAGTAGTTTTTTTTTTTTTTTGGTAGTGATAGAATAGTTAGTAGTTTAATTAACGACCTGTAATAAACTAGGAATACGCTGCATGAGAAAGGAAAATGGTGATTGGTCAATTTTTTTTTTATATCATAGCACATATATGGAGATTTACCACAAGGGGAGATTGGACATGTTAGGATGAAGACAAGTTTTAGGAATATGTTTTACAATAAAATTTAAGTATTTGATATAACATTTGATTTTTATCCTTATCTCCTTTTGTATAGGTTTCTAGTTGTACTTTATATTTATCTCCTTGTAGAATTCTTTCTATAAATACAAGCATATAAGCCGGCTATATATGTGCAGTTTTTGAGCCGGCCAAGAGGGCTTTTCTGCAAGAAATTTTGTGTTTTTCCTATTACATTCTTTGCTTTGTCGTTCATTTATTCTTTGTGTGCATTCTTGGTTCATTATAAAACCCAATACCTTTCGTCTTAAGCATCAATTTTGACTACTGAAGTAAGGCTTCATTGAAAAACAGTGATCGGTCATTTCAGAAGATATGCATGTGTGCGTGTGTATGTATATATATTGTCATTTCAGAATATTTTAAATCATACCATTTCATTAGTTATTAGTTATAACAATTACATGGTAATAATTGCTTTATAAACATGCAAAACTTCCATGAGAGCGATAATTTTATAATATTTAACGATAACCTAATTGTCATGATAGTACTTACTCGTATGTATTGAAACATGACCGTTAAGGAGAAATAGTAGTTTTGTCAAAGCAGAGAGAACCACGCAGTGTTTGTATTTCATTGATTGGATAAAGCAACTATGAGCATCTACTATATAAAATTTGCGTTTCTCAAGTTCTTTTGTAGTATCAAATTGTCTCGTCTTACTTCCTCTACGTTTTTATACACTAAACTCTCGTGTTTCCGTAAGGTTTCTATTTCTTCAATAGATTGGGAAGTTTTTCCACTGTAAGGGAGGATTTAGCTCGTGACCCACTAGAAATAAAAAAAAAATGCATATGAAGGCCGATCGAGTTTAACGGGTAAACTAAATGTAAAAGAAAATCGTTGCAATGGTAGGACTAAAACTACAATTTTGTCGAGAAACAAAAGACGATGACAAGTGGAGGTTTCTAACAAGACACAAGTCCTATGTATTTGCTGAATTATAAAAGTTCCACATCCACATATATAACAAACGAGACGTGTCAGTTTGTAAAGAAACAATTCAGTATTTATATTCAGAATTGTAAAACTTGCACATGCACAAAAGAAAAGAAAAGAAAAGGAAAAGCATAATTGTAAAACAACAATATCTTTAGAGCAAGCTAGAAGATTCCAACAGAGGGGATTGGAGTCATCAGAAAAGCTAAAGAGTCATACTATGAATATTATACACAATCCACACTATGTAGTAATAAAAAACATCAAGGAAAAAAAAAACAGAAAAAAAAGAGGCACTAGGAAAAACAGGGATCCAGCAGCAAAAGGAGGAGGAATTGCAGTAGTATAGAAATCTGCCAACCGATTAAATACAACAGGTTTCGCAGATCCAGCAGCAACACAGAGCAGCCAAGCTGAAAAAAAATATCTTCCATTAGCCAAAATTCCTTATAAAATATAAATTCTAAATGCTTAAACGCTCCTGATTTACAGAATTTTCTCATGCAAACCAAATCACTCGAGATCAACCATAAATTACGGTTTCTAAGTAATACTCAAACTATGACACGTAACATTAAAAAACAAACAAACAATCACTCTTTACAGCTGGCTCTAGTAGGGCTATGGCTAGCCCCAATCCACCCAAAAATACAAAATGACTCACTAAATTGATTGTGTTCGTAGCAGTTGATCGACACAGCTTGACACCATTTTCACTATAGATCATTGGAAATCCACATATGTGTTTTTAGTACAAGGGTATAATTGTGTACATTTGACCTCTCTCGTATCGCGTTATAAGCGAAAACCTCTAGGACAATGAGTAATGTTATTGTTGTATACATACATCTACATATACACATACGTATGTATACATATATCATATATATGTGTGTGTATATGTGTATGTGTTGAAATGGACCACATGTTGTTGATACTTATGTATATGGAAAGCTTATCCTTTTGGAAAAAGAAAACAACAAATAGAAATGGAGACATACCATCCTTCAATAAATCCTTTCTCTCCTCTTGCAGTGGATTGTGGAAGCCACTTCTTTTCTGCAACTTGAGGATTTTCAGTTGGATAACCTTCACAAAAACAAACAGAAAGAAAATTAAAAAGGGACACTAACCACCAATTTAGCTTCTAAAAAGCAAAAAAAGAACAAAAATCTGAAAATTGCACAAGTGATTTAGAAAGAAAAGAGGAAGAGACCAGGTGGAGGGTGTTGGTGTGGCATCTCCATCTGAGGAGGCTGTTGTTGATGTGATTTTTCCATTTGGGTCGAAGATGATGAACCAAATCAAAGTGCAGATATCTGAATTTATCTGTTTCTCTCTCTCTCTCTCCGGCTATGATCGCAATGGCAACTTTCGACTCCAAACAGCTAAATATATATAGTGTTGGAATTTACATAGTAAATCCATTACCCGAGGATCACTTAAGAGAACACAGAAGCAAAGTAAATAAATGCGGAAGTGTACCTTGCTCCATTGGTAAACGCTGTAGGCCGGGGTTCTGACACGCGTGACAACTTTGTCTTCCAAGGGATTCCACGAACCCACCAGTTGTTGAATCCACTAATAAAATATCAACAACCACTACTACTATTCTGATGGAGAGAATAGGTAGAGTATATTCTTCTTGAAAGTGTTTAATATATATATATATATATATATATATATATATATATATATATATATATATGTATATATATATATATATATATGTATATATATGAAGCAACGAAAGGAACTGAAAGTTTGCAAATGAACAAACTGCAGAATGCTACAAAATTGGCCTGGCACTTGCAAACGTTGAAACTCACGCACTTTTCCTTTTACATTTGCTTGAATTGCATTTACATAGAAACGTCAATTTTGCTTTGCTGAAACGTTTCTTCCGTAATTGATGGCTGCCATTCAAAAATTGCCATCAATTTTTCCGTTTCACATTAATATATAATAAATTATATATTAAATGCCTTACTTAAAACACTTCGAGAAGAATACTCGTGGGTTCTTGTCCTTCGGGGACCAGATGTCATTGATAATACGGTCTCGACTTTACGAGTCCTACCATCAAGGACTGTAACCGTATGACTGTCTACACATTTAGTGATCCATTCAGATTACACTACGTATCCACTAATATACCGAAGTGATCACTTAACGTATGGATACGTACAAATATTACGTAACATTAGTAACATATAATATATAACATACATAAGTCCACATATGTTTGATATGTAACTTAAGTCACACGTGTCGTGCACTACACGTATGAGCATATCAAATCCAACAATCTCCCACTTGGACTATGTATGTTTATGTTACTTAATTGAGCTCCTTCACTGAATGTCCAATAGTGTAATCAACTTAGTCCGGTCCACTCAGTCAATGCCAATAAGAGAAACAAGCAGAACGTCGTCACACTTATGGGTGACGGGTCCCGAACCATGAATCATGATACCAACATTAGCTGAATGACATGGATGCTAGAATGGATGTGTAGTGTGGAAATTACATGCTATGTGATCATACATGCCAATTTCCAACTTGGTCCTACTTAATGAGATCGACAGAATTCAGAATGAAAGTCGCAAATAATGTACAACTCTGAAACTGCAGTACAACTTAAACTGTAATGTACATTATAATGAATGTCTGAAGACAATATTCTTTATCAAGCACTACAAAATGTAATCAATAGGCTCCCACTAAAGCTGAATATCTTTAGCTGTACTAATACCCATACGAGCCACATGCCCGTGAAACACCATAGGTATTACCCCTTTGGTCAAGGGATCGGCCAGCATAAGATCTGTGCCTATATGCTCGATGCTAATCAGACCATTCTGAATTCTCTCTTTAACAGCCAGATACTTGATGTCTATGTGTTTCGACTTAGACGAACTCCGGTTGTTATTTGAATAAAGCACCGCAGAGTTATTGTCACAATAGATTTTCAGAGGTCTCTGAATAGTCTCAGCAATACGCAGCCATGTGACAAAATTGCGAAGCCATATCGCTTGACTGGAAGCATGGTAGCATGATACATACTCAGCTTCCATGGTAGATGATGCAACCAGCGATTGCTTTGCACTTTTCCATGAGATAGCACCGCCTGCCAGCAAGAAGATGTAGCCGCTGGTGGATTTCATGCTATCCTGGCATCCACCGAAATCGGAATCTGTGTACCCAATGATCTCCAACTTTTCAGATTTCCGATACGTCAGCATGTAATGTTTTGTTCTTTGTAGATATCGCAGTACCCTTTTGGCTGCTATCCAGTGATCCATACCCGGATTACTGAGGTACCTGCCTAGCATTCCTGTGATGTATGCAATATCAGGTCGTGTACAAACCTGGGCATACATGATACTCCCTATTGCCGAAGCATATGGAATATCCTTCATTTCCGATCGTTCAAGTTCTGTTTTGGGGCATTGTCTTAGACTGAATTTATTTCCTCTTGCCACTGGGGTATCAGATGGTCTGCAGTTTTCCATGCCAAATCGCTTGAGCACCTTATCGATATATGTTTGCTGTGAAAGACCCAAGATACCTTGAGAACGATCTCTGTATATCTTAAGTCCTAACACATATGACGCTTCACCAAGATCTTTCATCTCAAAGTGTTTATATAAAAACTTCTTGGTGTCGCGTATCATATTAATATCGTTTGCTGCAAGCAGTATGTCATCAACATACAGAACCAAAAATGCAAACTTACTCCCACTAAACTTGAGGTATACACACTCGTCAACCTGATTTGCCTCGAAACCGAATGAGGTAATGATTTGTGCAAATTTAAAATACCACTGTCGAGACGCCTGTTTGAGTCCATAAATGGATTTCTTAAGTCGACAAACCATGTTTTTAGGATCTCCCACTTCAAAACGAGGTGGTTGAACCATGTATATGGTTTCATCGATATCACCGTTTAAAAAAGCGGTTTTAACATCCATTTGATGTAACTCAAGATCAAAATGTGCCACTAAAGCCATGATAATCCTGAAAGCATCTTTCGTCGATACCGGCGAAAAGGTTTCTGTATAGTCTATGCCTTCTTTCTGGGTGAATCCTTTTGCAACAAGTCTAGCCTTATATCGTTCCACATTACCCTTCGAATCACGTTTGGTTTTAAAGATCCATTTACAACCAATCGGTTTCGAACCTATGGGTAATGGCACGATGTCCCAAACATTGTTGCCATGCATAGACTTAATTTCTTCATTCATAGCTTCAATCCACTTTTCTGAATTTTGACAATGTATGGCCTGATGAATATTTATTGGATCATCTTCCATCATGCCTACATCAAATTCGTGTTCCTGAAGATACACCACATAATCATTTGATATGGGGTTTCTTCTTTCACGCGTGGATCGTCTTAGTGGTACATGTTCTTGAGGTACTGATGGTTCCTCAACTGCATCAGTAGTTCCTGCATGTTCTTGAGGTATTGATGGTTCCTCAACTGCATCAGTAGTTCCTGGTTCATTAGAAACTATGTCCACAGGTTCCTGTGGACCAGAACTACTAGGGAATAGATCGCTAGATGCGTGTGTCCTTAGTGGAATCTCACCATTGATTGGTTCGATTCGTATATTTACACCATCAGAACAATCTTCATCTAATTCAGTGATCTGCTGATGCAAACCATTTCCCCCCGGAACCGAGATATCCTCAAAGAACTGTGATGAATTTGTCTCGAATATAGTTTTGCTAGTGGGATCATAAAATTTGTAACCCCATGACCTCTCGGCATAACCAACAAAATAGCAGCTGATCGTTTTAGCGTCCAGTTTTCTTTCACTTGGCCTATAAGGCCTAGCTTCAGCAGGACAACCCCATATTCGGAAATGAAGTAGACTAGGCTTTCGTCCAGTCCATAACTCATATGGAGTTTTATCAGTTGCTTTAGTTGGTACGCGATTGAGGATGTAGGCTGCAGTTTTAAGCGCTTCTCCCCATAGGGACAATGGTAACGTAGTTTGACTGATCATGCTACGAACCATTTCCATTAATGTGCGATTGCGCCGCTCAGCTACACCATTCATGGAAGGCGTATCTGGCATGGTGTACTGTGGCACAATACCACACTCCTCTAGGAACTTAGCAAAAGACCCTGGACATTGTTCACCTGATCCATCATATCGGCCGTAGTATTCACCTCCACGATCCGATCTAACGGCCTTAATCTTTCCATTGAGTTGTAACTCAACTTCTGCTTTATAGGCTTTGAACATGTCCAAAGCTTGCGCTTTGTCTTTGATCAAGTATATGTAGCCATAACGTGAGTAATCGTCGATAAAGCTAATGAAGTATGTATGGCCATTTCGGGTAGCTGTATGAAATGGACCACAGATGTCTGTATGAATTAGCTGTAGTACACTTGACGCGCGATTGGCTTCATATTTGCGGACTTTGGTTTGTTTTCCTTTAGCACAAAATATACATGATCCGAAATTCATTGTGTCTAAAGGATCGAGAATTTCATTTCTGACTAGACGTTCAATTCGATTTTTCGAAATGTGGCCTAAACGTCTATGCCATAACGTTCCTGAATTCTCGTGAGTTAATTTTTGCTTAACGTTTCGAGTACTTGTTTGCAAGGTTTCTTGAGTTGAAGCGACATTCATAGAATAAAGTCTATCTATTTCGGACAATTGACCGTTACCAACCAATTTAGACGCAAGAAACAATCTGAAGGTGTTATTCCCAATATCACAAAAATAACCATCTTTGTCTAAACGATAAAAGGAAATTAAGTTGCGTCTGAAAGACGGTACAACACAAGTTTCATGCAAATCTAAATAAAAGCCAGTTGTCAGCAATAGTCTGAAGTGCCCAATAGCTTCAACCTTTGCCCTGCCATTTCCTGAGTAGATATATTTCTCAGCTGGAGTTGGCTTTCGATGGCTCAGGCAACCCTGCAAAGACACAGATAAATGGGTGGTTGCACCCGTATCAATCCACCAAGTGTCTTTAGGTACTGAAACATGATTAATTTCTGAACAAACCAAAGCAAAAGATGTACCTTTCTTAGCAAGCCAAGAACGAAAACCGGTACATTCTTTCTTCACATGTCCCTTCTTTTTACAGAAGAAACAGGCAGGACCCTTATCCGACCCTTTGACAGCAGTCGGTTTTGCCCTTTTATCCGCTTTCTGAATGCTTTGATCTTTAACTGTCTGTGCAGCCTTACGCTTCTTTCCACCATTCTTGTTCTTGGTGGTGGTGACGTGCACACTTGCAGCGGTTTCGTTCTGAAGCCGTTCCTCTCCCTGAACACAGTGAGCGATCAACTCATTCACTGACCACTTCTCCTTTTGGCAGTTGTAACTTACCAAGAAGTGGTTAAACTTAGGAGGAAGGGAGTTAAGGACCATTACCACCAGCATGTCATCCGACACATCCAGTTTCATGGTTCTCAACTTAGAAACCATATGAGACATCTCCATGATGTACTCACGAATGCCACCATCACCACGATACTTGTTTGAGCAAAATTTCTTTAAGAGATTACCCATTTCGGTTTTCTCATTCCTCATGAATCTTTGCTCAAGCTCAGCCAAAAATTCCTTAGCCGTGGTGGATTCTGAAACAGACCCCCTGAATGCCTCAGGAATAGTCTTCTGCATGATCTTCAGACATATGCGGTTGGACTTCAACCAGCGAGCCATAGTATCCTTCTGCTCACTAGTGCTATCATCATGTAGCACTGCTGGTCGGTCCATCTGAAGTGCAATGTCCAGATCGGCTAACCCCAGAAAAATCTCCAATTGATCTTTCCAAGCTTTAAAGTTTGAACCGTTCAACATCGGAATATTATTAACACCGGAAAAGATTGCTGAAATAAAAGAAAAACCAAAGAACAAAACAACAAATAAGTCAATATCAACTGCAATATAACTAAAGTACAAATTAAGTATAGAACACTTCCATCTCCCAAAAGTCTTTCAATATTTAGTGCTCTTTGGAGTCACCTTAACATTGTCCAACAATTGGGATGTAGAAATTGATGTAGCGATACATCATACGTAAAGTAGTCACCTTCCTTTGGGCCGATGAACTAGTCACGTATTTCCTTATTATCGCCAGACTCTTTCAATTACTACTATGTGATATATGTGACTTCGACAACTACGTCTTCCTTTGGGCCGACTAATAGCTGTGCGAAGCACATACACACCTGTCACAAACTTAACAACTGCACATGCGATGATATGATTGCCGCACTTTAAGGGGATCATATTAAAGCCATACATTTGCTAAGATGCGTATCCTTATGGTTCTATACACAATTGCAGTTTATCAACTAACATGAAGATTTCTGTTTGACCGTAACGTATGCATCCAAACATACGCATACTTGAACCCTTGCATTTTTTTTTATTTTTTTTTTTTAAACTTTGAGATGCCACTGAAATTCTCAAAATCAAGAAAATAACGCCTCATTGATAATCCTTAAGATCAATGAAGCTTTATCAATCAAATCTGCTTGTGACATAACTTAATGATGAAAACTCCATTGTTCATCTATCACAAGCAAATATATATATATTTGATTGATAATGATTGTGAAAATGGGTTCATGTCGGTCAAACCGTCTTGTCAAACAAATATACATGCATATAATATTTTGCAAATCGCAAGACAACAAACAAAACTTCAGCAAACGAAAGTAGCAAGCTTTATTGTGTCCTGTACTTTTCAAAATACTCAGCGCTTGCAGCAGTGTTGCAAAGGAACAAATGAAAGCAATGTAAATTCAGCAACATGTTTTCGTTCCCTTTCACACATATACATATCAAATGTACAGAAACATTCCTTTTATTATATATATCCGAAAAGAAATATGCATGTTTATGGAAATCAATCTTCGGCCATAGAATAGTAGCCATGCAAATTTATATATTCAAACCATTAACATGCACAACCGAAATATATAAATATATGTCATATATCAAATGAACTTTTCAATGAACATATATATATGAATGCACGGCCAATAATATTTATATATATGTGCATCAGGAAAGCGGATAAAAGAAATATCAGTTTGCTGACAGCCTTAATGCCTTAATTGAATGCACACTAAAATATACAGTACATGCGCCTATTGCAAATGCGTCAATGATGCATGAAACTAAATTTTCAATGTACCACATCGTGTGCAAATGAAGTCTTCGTGACTTCTGAGAACTAGTAATTTTGAAAAGGTGTGGCACGAAAACGTTTTGCTGAAGCTTTTCTTTATTTGCACACATTGTAAAGCACATATACACATATATTTTATATATAAAACAAATGTATGAATGCATTTGCTATATGAACGTGTGAAAACGTTTCTCCAAATAAATTATTGCTATTAATTTAAATGTTTTGATAAAACGTTTTGCAACAATTAATTCTAACGGTTTCACATTAATATATAAATGCAATGTTATACTATGACTATATCACAATAGCATATTAGTACAATATCAAACATTACAATATTAATACATGCAAATATGTAGCGTTCAATATGCAAATGCTAAATGCATCAGAATGTAATTCCATGTTTGTAGAAATTTCTAGTCACAAAATGAATGCAATGAGACATTTAACATGGCAGTGCCATGGATTTACCAGAGACAAAGACCACTTTTGGATTTTATTTGTCTATACATTGCATTAATTTTACGTTAAAGAATGCAACTTTTTCAGGAAAAATTCTAATGCATTAGAAAGCCTCACGGCTTTTATCTTAATCAAAAGAGAGAATTTCTTTTCACCGTATTATAATCCGGTGTACGAAATTCAAATTCTAATGACAATGAAAATATCTCTGGACTTTATGAAAATAAGAAAACGGCGTCGTGTTCTCATTAAGCGTGCTCTGATACCACTTGTTGGAATTTACATAGTAAATCCATTACCCGAGGATCACTTAAGAGAACACAGAAGCAAAGTAAATAAATGCGGAAGTGTACCTTGCTCCATTGGTAAACGCTGTAGGCCGGGGTTCTGACACGCGTGACAACTTTGTCTTCCAAGGGATTCCACGAACCCACCAGTTGTTGAATCCACTAATAAAATATCAACAACCACTACTACTATTCTGATGGAGAGAATAGGTAGAGTATATTCTTCTTGAAAGTGTTTAATATATATATATATATATATATATATATATATGTATATATATATGAAGCAACGAAAGGAACTGAAAGTTTGCAAATGAACAAACTGCAGAATGCTACAAAATTGGCCTGGCACTTGCAAACGTTGAAACTCACGCACTTTTCCTTTTACATTTGCTTGAATTGCATTTACATAGAAACGTCAATTTTGCTTTGCTGAAACGTTTCTTCCGTAATTGATGGCTGCCATTCAAAAATTGCCATCAATTTTTCCGTTTCACATTAATATATAATAAATTATATATTAAATGCCTTACTTAAAACACTTCGAGAAGAATACTCGTGGGTTCTTGTCCTTCGGGGACCAGATGTCATTGATAATACGGTCTCGACTTTACGAGTCCTACCATCAAGGACTGTAACCGTATGACTGTCTACACATTTAGTGATCCATTCAGATTACACTACGTATCCACTAATATACCGAAGTGATCACTTAACGTATGGATACGTACAAATATTACGTAACATTAGTAACATATAATATATAACATACATAAGTCCACATATGTTTGATATGTAACTTAAGTCACACGTGTCGTGCACTACACGTATGAGCATATCAAATCCAACATATAGATCCTATATCTTACCAACTATCCCTGCGGACGCGTTTTCTTTTAAGTTAAAGCATCTCTTTTAAGATTCGTATATCAAAAAAATTTGTTTAAACGTTTGGAACCATGGTTGTCATCACGGTTATGGGTTTATATTGTCGACACAACTTGAGGTAATTTTCATTATGAGTCATCGAAAAATAACATCTGTGTGCTTCTAATACATATGGTTGCATATATCCGATCTCACATAGACGAGAACATCTAAGACAATAAGATATTGTTGTTGTGATCAAGGTTATTGATTTTATGTACTTTTCAACAAAATTTTGGATTTTGCTTTCTTGTATTCAGTTACCTCGTAAAAGATAATAATAATAATAACAACTTGTTCTTTAGAAAATCAATAGACTTTAAAAATGTTGTTCCGGATGCATCATGTTTTTGCGTTTGCGTAAGGTCTGGAGAGGAGCTGGATCGCTTCGCGATCTGATGTACGCAGCATGTAATCGGCCGTTTCTGCGGCTCGAACCCGCGACCTTAAGGTTACAAAGCAGCAACCTTACCAGTCGCTCCAAGATCCTTTTCAAAATCAATACTAAAATTTTTTTATACTGTCAATTCATAAAATCACAAATTTTATTGCGGCAATCGTATAATTCAAAATCATCAAAAGTGTGATTTGAATTTAAAACAAAGAATCACTGTTATAATTATAGTTCCAAATAAAACCAACAATCTTATCGTATTAAACCTATAATTGATATTCTTAACAGCAGCTGATTTCCACTGAAATACATGGCTGATAAAGATGGTTTTCCTGGATGGTGAATATAAATAAACACATCAACATGTTATTACTAAGTACCATGATACTACGATCAGGAAGGCAGAAAAAAATATACAAGATTTAAACGTATATTGGATCATTCACAAATTTTACACACGCAGAGCATAAACACGACCAAGGTTCGCTTATTCTTAAAGGATGTTTCATTTTCATTAATCATACAGGTATATTGTGCTTGAAATTCAAATAAAATTTAAGTTAAAACAAGGAAAGGCTGACGGCGGATACCTAAATATCCAAGAACGTTTTTTAAAAGTCTGACCTTCGAATTCGGAGTATCTTATTTTCACGCAATTCACAGGGTTGAACGATCAACCCGATAATGAATTAGGTGAATATGACAAAAATATCGATTAGCACTGCCTATAAAACGTCCACAACCAAAAAATAGGAGTCGTGTGATCATGGTTATGTGGTCGTTTGTTTTAACTCTTATCATCTTTTTAAACCTACCTATCTTGATTACTATTTTCGCAATGTTAACTTTTTAAGAATTTATTATTTTTATGTGAATTTGAAATGAAATTACTAAATGTCAAGTATAAGAAAGCATGACAACACGAAAACAGGTCTAAACCTTGACTATTATTTCAACATACCATCATCACCAGTCAATGCCATTTTTTTTAATTTCATTGGAAAATAGAAGAAAGAAAAAGTCAACATTCTCGTCATATGGTTTGATAAGAAGTACATATTCTTTATTTTATTAAAATGCCGTGTGTTTTATTCTGGTTTCACTCATTATATTAATTAATACGTATCATATGGTTTGGGTTGTGACATAAAATGATGTAATAAATGTGATAGAAGATATGTTTTCCATAAATGAACATATCTAATGAGACAATTTATGGTTGATTTTTGCACCAGATGAATTTTGATTTCGTGTATATCGTTAAAAGGAAAAAAAATAATTGATTTCGTGTATGAACAAGAAAGAGTTGGTGGGAGTCACTTTCGTTGCCCTCTGTTGATCTTTCTTTCGGGATTGTTTTCTATGGGAAAAAGAATAAACGAATATTGCGAATCAATAATCGAGAGCAAAAGTAGTTTTAAAGCTACTTCTCAATATACTTTAATAATCTTTATCTTACATATACTTGTAGAATATGTAAAAGTAATGGTATTACAATATATGTACGTCAGATGTATTATAAACTTAACTTGAAAAATAAGATATTAAGTTTCATTATTCATTGGGAAGCCTGTAAAGGAAAAGGTGGAAAAGCATAAAACTCAGGCTCTCAGGCCCTCACCGCATATGCCCTATGTAGCTACGTGGATGATGTAAAGATATGTATTCAACGACTTCATACGTTGGTAAGGTATGGTCAGATCTCATACAAAGTGCATACTACAAACTATGTTGGATATCATTTACTCTCAATTAGATCGTATACAATGTCATAGCTATAAATGACCCAGACAGCAGTAATACATCCAAACTGAACGTGTCTCAGTTCGAACATGCACCGTCTTAAGCACAATTTTCCAACTTAAATAACGGTTGAGCTACGTCCTCACAGTTATATTGTTTCAGGATAAGAATTGTATGATGTTCTTTACTGAAACTATAGGCCATGACGCGTCTAATTTTTAATCGGTTTAATCAAAACTTCGTGCTTAAGTTTCACATCTATGTTTATCTCCGGGTTTGTCTTTTCAGATCTTTTGAATTTTTTTTTTTCATGCACATACACATGAGAGAAGATGATATTTGAAAACTCATAAAAAATACAATAAATTTTATCACTATACGGATAGATTCAAATTTTCTAAGTGTTTGAATCTGTAGATATGTGGAATTCTTTTTTCCAATGAAGTTCTTACAGCTCTAATAAATAGGGTAAGACGCATGTTAGTTCCATGCATATTTGGAGATTTTGTAACACTGTTTACTGATATATTATAAACTAGGTTTTTTCTGAATAAAGATTTTTTTTTTTTGTAGACAGAGAAGGTAAAACAAAAAAAAAAAGAAACCCCTTTCTCAAAAAAAAAAATGAAGGTTTACACTTTACGGAAAATAAATATTTAAAATAAAAATATGTATTAATAGTGACGTCCTACAGATTTACAGCCATGTATTTGGGACCCGTTACGTGTTACCTTAACGAAAGCTCAGAAGAGAAATTAAAATCTAATTGTTCACCACTTGTTTTGACAAATGATTTTGGTGTCTTCCACCATGTGCCTTTTTTTCCCCGTTGGAAAATTGTTACATGATTTGGAATTTATATTAGTTGGTGTCTTATAGATCCGGATGTCTCACTCGAAGCAAATTTTTTATTCCTTAGGATAAAAGTATTGTTTGCATTGCCTCTCACACTCCCCAGACCCTAACGATAACTTATGATGTCACTTTCATCCTCTCACTTTTCCCAGACCCTATCGATAACTTATGATGTCGTTAAGATATACTGTGTATGATTGTTGTTGTTGTATTAGTTGATGTTTTAAAATTTGGAGGAAATTTCATAGGAAACTTTTTTTCTACTGACACTTTCAAGAAAATTTATTATGCAACTGTTATGAAAAGAACACTTAATATCTTTTATTTTTAGTGAACATACACTACCTCTGATTTATCATATTATAGTGAATTAGAACATACTTTCATACATGTCTCATATGAATAAAGTATAACAAATGTATATTAAGTTTGTCACTGATCTATCCACTTATAGATCTTCGTGTATTTCGTAATTAATGAAATTAAAGCATATAATAAACCTACATTACTTATATGAATTACATCTCCAAAGTGACAAAGATACTTTTTGGACGAAATTTTAATAGTGAAGTATTGAGGGCGGGCCTTTGAGCAATTGAAAAGGTTGCTGTTTTGTGATTTTTAGGTAGAGGTTCGAGACGCAGAAACAACTTCTTGCTCAAAGTATATGGTAAGATTGTATAAATCAAATCGTGAAACGATTCGGTCTTTCTTCGGACACTGTTCAAATTCAAAAGTCTAATGCAACGAAAACGCTTTTTAACAGTTACGTATTGAAGCTTAAATCAAAACGTAGGTGTTAGGTTTTACAGATGAAGAAAAGGTTAAAAGAGAACGACAAGTTAGTTGTTACCATAATTTGACCAATAATTTTTTGCTTATACCACATGGGCCATATATCTTTGGGACAAGTGGATTTGTTATACGTTGCTATCAGTTGGAGGCTTACATCTCATTTCTTGGAAAAAGTTGAGCGAATTTTCAAAAGTCTTCAGTCTTTCTTAAACTTTATTGCCAAAAAAATCCTTCATTGTATTATTATATTAGGGTTGTCTTACTCTAAAGTCTAAACAGTCTCGGGAGAAGGCTTTTTCGGTAATTATGTTTGGGGAAGGATAAGGATGTCGTGACAATAATTTTCATAGATGTATTTACTTTGGCAAATTATTAGAATGAAGGGGAAATCCCTTACCCCAGGCAACATCGTCTCAGTCTCAAGTAACATTGTGGAGGAGGTAAATTAGGAGTCCAACGGCCTGCTAAGTTGAGTGATGACTTACACAGTGACCCATACAAGGTGTCCTCCACAAACTAGGCTTTCAGCCTAGCAGCAGTGGAGTACCCATACTGTGCGTGTCTCTGGATTCAAACTCTTAACCTCTTTGAATAAATCTCAACACGAGTACTAACTAGATTATGTTCTCGAGGCTTGACAAATTATTAAATGGACGTTTGGTTGTAGAGTTTGAAATGAAGAGAAGCATCCCTAGCGGTACGAAAAGAGGGGTCGTAATGATATCATCTACGTCCGTACCACTCCTCATGAATTATTTTAAGTTATCACATGGGTGTTTGTTTGAGGTGTGTTAAAATAACGTTATGAGTATAAAAGAGGAATATTAGAGAATCTTTCATGTTTTCTTTTAAATTTGGATATTATTTTCATTGTATTTTTTAAATTAACTAATGGGAACAGTCTTCTTTCCATTTCAAATGGAATTAAAGACGCACTCTTACTTGACTTTAGAATATAATGGAATAAAGCAAAATGAGTCATTAAATTGGATGCATCTTCTTATATTGTGAAGTAGCAGTTGATTGATACAGCTTGACGCTCATTGAGGGTCATCGGAAAACAAATTCTGTGTGTTTCTAACACATGGGTATGGTTGCATATATCCGATCCCCATACTCCGCCATGGGCAGGAGCCTCTACAGCAATGATGTAATGTCGTTATTGTTGTTGTAATGGCCAGAGTCCTTGATCATCATGTCAGACGTAATAAACTGTTCATAGGTGGTTGGATATGTACCTTAGTGCATAAGTTGCAACTTTAGATGAAAACTCACACATGTTGGCCACTTCGGTCGATCGATGTGATCGATTGAAGTCACATTGATCTATTGATGTCATCGATCGATGTATCATAGTGTGCTACAACTTTTCGCCCAAGCCACTTTCATCGATCGAGGTATCGATCGAAGTCACATGATTGTTATGTGCATAATCCTAGCCTTATGATTGTTAAGTTCAAGCTACTAGCCTTATGATTGTTATGTGCAGAATTAAGTATTTGTTTGCACATAATAATGATAATTGATGAAGTCGGATCTTCACCAAAGATCAGAGATGATCCGAAAGAGATACTGTTAGCTTTTCTCGATTTGTAAAACTGTGATTTTTCCTGAATAACCTGCACAGGAAACAAAGGTCAGAGGTCCCGAGGTTACGATCCTGGTTCAAACCCTCCGACGCTCAAGTCAGTTTGGACTATTCTCTCTGAGATATTTTGATATTTGAAGAGTTTGAGTTGGTCTTACTTTAAAGTATGGAGCTTTTTTCTCTGTATGTACTCTCGAAGAAGATGGATTAGAATCACCTCTCTTCCCCCCTTTCCTTGTCTTTAATCCTTCCGTTGTTCAATGTCTCTGCTGGTTGACGTGATTGATGCGTGTGTAAAGGGGGGATATCTTGTTGTAGGTGTGCAGTATGATTAGACAGATGCTTTAACAAGTTGTCAAGTCTATGATGAGTAGAGAGCCGACAATAGTCATTCTTTATACTGTAGCTCTGCCAAGTGTACTGGTGGGGCCCAGATGAAGCTCCTTAAAAATCCTGTTCTGATCTGGTTTAATTGTTAATTGGTGAACCTTTATTAAGCTGAGGCCGAGGCTGGAGCTCGGGGCAGAAGCAGAGTAGAAGTGCACTCCTTGAGTGAACATTTGTTTGCCTGATACTTGGGTATTTGCTCACTACGGCTGAAGTGGATGCTTTGGTCAAATAAAATCTTGTTTGCGGAGAGGTGAAATTATTGGTCTGCCAGAAGTAGTAGCCGAGCTGAAGTAATTCAACGTTGACTGTTTGTTGACCAACGGAGGAATCTTGTCTTATTTAACAGTTGAGTTTTATGCTCATCAATAATAACAATAACATTATTATTATTATTATTATTATTATTATTATTATTATTATTATTTATGCTTATGTATAAATATTTACATAAATGTCATGGATTGGGAAATTGCATACTGTAAAAATGGTTTAAGATGAACTAAAACGCAAGAGTGTCAGGTTCGAAGCTTAGACTAGCTCGGTGATAGCATAATTTAGTTTTATTTCGTCGGCAAACAAATTTGTTTGCTTTTATCCTCATCCACCTCACTCCAGTCAAGTTTTAAGCAAAGATTTTTTTTTTCCTTTTTCTTGTTTAGAGATGGTTATCAGTAGGAGTTAATTATCATCAGTTTATTGCAATCTTCTACTCCCTGTTTCTTATTAAAAACTAGTATCATCAAGAAATGATTCCAAAACATAGTTCAGTTGGTACTCAGGTTAAGAAGCGACTATTTTTTTGATTCTAAAACATGGTTTAGTTGGTACTCAGGTTAATAACGACGCCCATATATTCAGAATATGAGTTGAAACTGTTAATATTTTGGAAAAGTTGAACTCCAATTCACGTGGTAGTTTGTGGGGGATATTGGTCAAGGATCGATTTAGAAGGATGACTGCTTTGTTTTCTGCACAATAATACATGCTCTGAAATAATAGACTTCTTCAAGAAATATTCAAAAATTAAAGTTGGATTTTAGTTTCAAACACTTCGTTTTTGATTCAGATTTTGTGATTTATTGAACACTACACCAGAAAGGCGAGGATTTTAGACATCAATATAGAAAGGGACAAACATGGGAAAGAAAATCAAAAGAGTGAAATTCATATTTGATTTTGTCATCAAGTTCTAAACGGGTCATTAGAAAGAATTACATGAAGCGCCCAAAAAATAGGGGAAACGTGCAGTTGGATTGGACACCAGAAAAAATGTGGTGACAATTGCATTATTATGTCAAAATGGAAAGTTACAACCAAACTAGTGTATTTTTAATCCTAGTCTAGTTTACAAAAAAAAAAAAAAAAAAAATATTTGGCAACATTATTTCCTGGACTATACTCTTCCTTGACTTTGGAATAAGATCTAAAAAAGCAAAATGATTCACTAAATTGACTGCGTTTTTTATATTATGAAGTAGCAGTTGATCGACACATCTTGACGTAATTTTCATTATGGATCATCAGGAAACAACCTCTATGTGTTTCTAATACATGAGTATGGTTGCGTACATCAACCCCCGTACCCCGCCATAGGCGGAAACTTCTAAGTCAATTGAGTAATGTTGTTTTGTATTTACTGAACTACACGTTCCATTGACAAAAATCATACTCCAACAGTTCAAACTAAAAATCAAGAAAAGAAGTACAGTCAATGTCTTGGAGAGTCAATGTACCCATGTATAATTGACTTGCGTGATCAGAACACAAGGGCAGGCATTTCTTATTCAGATTCTCATGAACACAACCCACGCCTGGGATCCATTTCTTATCATCCAATGGGTTCACACCCAAACGGTTTTGCAGCAACCAAATTCGATACACAACGGTATCTCTTCTATCGCAGAAGTGTGCAATACAAGAATAAGGCAGTTCATCAGAAGCCAATCTTATCAATGCCGTAGTTAAAGGTCCATCCACTGGCTTGGGGTCCGATAAATTCTTATCCCTCATCAACTTCACCTCTCTTTCTGTAGGAAAATAAGTTTCTTCAGCTCCATCTAAGTTGAATACTTTCAAATCCTTGGTGTAGTGGAGCATAGTTTCACGTTTGGTAGACTCATGCTTCTCTGCTAAAGTTAAGATACACGAAAACCTGAGATGATATGTAACAATGGTTTTAACCATCTTAAAATTGTGACAACAGCAAAAATAATTGAGCCATCTTGTTCCAATACCAGCATACCACTTAATAATATCGGCATCTTCAAGCGCCATTAGAAAACTAAGAGGCCTTGGACGACCCATATGGTTAGTAAATCCGATGAGCTTAACATCTTTTCTAATAAGATCCATTGGGGCAGCAACTTTGATGCGAAGTGTAGTCAAATCCTTGACTGTTCTTTCAGCATATTTCTGTTCCTCCTGTTTCTCTGACTCATTAGCTGCTTCTTCCATTGCCTTCATGGCTTTCACCGGGTTCAAGTACTTATCAACTTGCTCTAGAAAGTTATCGTAAGCTACCACAAGTTCCTGAGGCAATTGCTCTCTGATTCTTTTTAAAGAGAGGAAATCACCAGCAGAGAGCTTCCGATGCCATTCCCGATGGTTATCCACAGACAGCAGAAATTCTTGGACAACCTCATCAGCCCAGTTTCCAAATATCTGCCTGACTCCATTCTCAATGTGAAAATCAAATTCGGGACCATTACCACGCTTCAACTGCTTAAACGCGTTCCTCAGTATCTTTACACCAAGTTTCTTCCTGTTTCTCTCTTTAGCATTTCTCAACTCTAACAGCCTGACTTCTTTCTGCCTGAGGTATTTTTTACGTGCACGCATGGCCTTCTCTGATGGGACTGGATGTAAAATTGAAGGAGGAACTGCCTGAAGTTCCATGCCCAAAAAGTTGATCTTTTCAGATGTTGCACTATGGATAACTGTTTTTACCTTATCAACCATCAATCCCATATCCTCCTCCAAGAACTTGACAATCTGGCTTTTTAGCGACATTGTCAACATCTTCGTTCCAGATGTGATCACCAATATCTCATCCAAGTACCTAACGGCATAAATGTTTAACGGCTTATAAAACACACTATCCGGCGATGCAGCAACAAGCTCACCCCCGTGAAATTTTGGGTTCTCCTTATTCATCTGAAGTCTTAATTGTTGAACTTCTTTATCAAATCTTTGAAGGTATATGTTAAGTAAAATCGAACTCAAGGAACATTCTTGAGGAAATCCTCTCCCAAAATAAAGACCTCCTAAATCAATGCTAATCACGTGAGACTCGAACAGTCTTTTTATCATATCAATCAAGGATTCATCTATAATTTTATCCCCGATAATCATACACAATCTATCCACATTTTCTGCATTAAATTTCTCATTCTGACCAAAACTTACACTAAACCACCAAGTGGGATTTTCAACATTATTCTTCAAATACCGAATAGCCGTATGCCGGCCCATATTTACACGCCCACCATAAGAAAAAGTGACAAATCTATCATCATATACAATTTCCAGAACCATTCTAACAGCTTCAAGAACAACCTTAAGCTTCAAATTAGGAAGAACAAGGACCTTACCTTGTGAGTTCGCCGGAGAGACGGAAATGCAGCATGAATCAACGTCAAATTGATTATTAAAAATCTGGGATGACAACTCTTGAAGAGAAAAGAAACGGGTCGATACGGATTCGAATGTGAGAGCTGAAAAGGGGTTGGAATTGAGGTTTTGGGAAGCAGTGAGGAGGACTGAAGGAGAGGCGACAACATTTTGGAGCAGATTGTAGAATTTTCCATTGCGGCAGTGAGAGAGGACCAGGGATTTGAGGTCAGAGTTTGAAAGTGGATTTTGGGAGTCGTGTTGGGGTTGAGATTGAGATGGAAGAGCAGATGTGGAGAAGAAAAGGAGGTTTTTTTGAGGAGAGAGAAAACGAGGCTGAGCTTTGAGGAGGTTTATGGCTGAGGCGATGAATTTAGGGTTTCTAAGGTTTAAGATCATCGGATTTTGGACAAGAAGATGCGTCCTCGGAGTGTTTTGAGCTCTGTCACCGACTTGTCATGCGATTCGGATCCCCAACCCGATTCGTCAACCCATGGAAAAACTTTCACCATATGAAGAAACAAGTGGCAATTAAAAAAAAAGGCAAAATGTGTCACTTTTCTCTTACTTTATAAGTCGGGTTTAAATAAAAACATTAATGAAATTCATTTTATCCGGCTGAAATTCGCAGAATGAATAAGTGAGTTGATTACAGACAAGTTATGTATCAAAAATTAAAACTAAAAGTTGATTATAATTCTAATGATGAGACATGCATTAAACATCGAAATTAGAGTAGCAAAGAATAGTGTTTTCGTTTTAATGAATCTAAAATCAAAGGCTAGATATTTGAATAATTATTGATAATCCTTTCTGATCTGGAAACCATTAAACTGAGAACCCATGTTTGTACCACCTAGCCATAAGTCCTCTGAAGTTAAACTTGTATATCATGTACAATGAATGAATTACAAGATTTTTGTTCAAGTTCTATAAATAAGAAAAGTGGAAATTTGATATGTTCCTAATCATGCTACCCCTTGTTTAGAGTGACTTCAGACTTCTTAGAAGTATATTAGCAAAGAAACTACTACTACAATAACAACATTACCGATTGTATTGGAAACGACATTAGCGATTGTCTTAGAGGCTTTTACCTATAGCGGTGTATGAGGAGGTCAGATGTACGTAACCATACAACACAGAAGTTGTTTTCCAATGACTCATAATAAAAATTGCGTCATTTAGTCGAGGAGGATAAGGACTAGTTTAACATGGTTAAGGACTAGCATCATGGAACATTTTGTTCATGTCATGCAATGTCTTGTAATGTGAGCTAAGTAAAGATGCGATCTGTCCCCTGATTCGAATCCATGAATCTTGCCTTTCACTTCTCTGCAGCTCCAGCCAGGTTGCTTCAGTAAATCTTTGGCTATGAATTCTGATGACAATTGATGTATACTATCAAAATGATCACATTTGCAAAGATGCATGGTATGTTTCACTAAATTTCTTGAGTTCAGTGAATTAGCCATCATGATTAAGATGGATGTATGGGCATATAAGGCTAGACCGAATCAGAAACGAAGTGTTTCGAGAAAGGTTAGACGTGGCTAGTATAACAGATAAGATAAGGGAGGGCAGAATAAGATGGTATAGGCATGTCAAACGGAGACAGACAACGGCGTCGGTCAGAGCAATTGAAAGCCTCATTGTAGAGGGGAACAGGAGTAAAGACAGACCCAAACTGACTTGGGATGAGCAGATAAGACACGACCTACTAGATTTGTACCTTTTTGAGGACATGGTTCATGATATGAGTTCATGGAGACATAAGATTAAGGGTAACGAGGTATAGGTCATATATAGGGACACTTTAGAGTATATTTAGGGACATAGATAGGCGTAAACACTATCTACGTTTTAGGTTGACTTTTCACTTGGATGCGTATGTTATACCGTTGTTTTACACTACATGTACATATACACGTGATGTGTATTTTAATATCGAAAGTTCTTTCTTTATATTTCTTGAATTTCATCACTCATACTAGCACAACATATCTCTATTATCATGTCATTTGTTTAGGTACATATAGAGCCGGTGTCTCACTGGAAGCAGACTCTCTATCCCTTGGGATATAGATATTGTCTGTCTACCACTTACCATCTCCAGATCCGAACGATAGCTTTTTTGTCGTTGGGATATATTGGGTCCAGATGATGATGATTAATCTCCATGATGATCTCTAGTTTACTAAATTTAAAGAAGAAGAATAAGATGCCCTACTTGTCCCACTTATCTCTTCTAATCATATTTGCTAAATTCATACAGTAACAATTAAATTCTGAAAACATGATCGAACAAAAGATCAAAAGAGACCAATGAAAAAAATTAGATAATGTTTTTGCTTTTCTCAAATCAGTGACAGAAAAATTTCTGATCATTGTTCGTAGCAGCATATATAGCACCCTGGGATTAATCCATCATTCTTGTTCATCTGTGCAGGTCCATCATAAGACAAAAGTCCTCGAAGCAGACGAATCCATCACCCTTCTCATCAACCCCTTCTATCATGTGCCGGCATTCTTCTAACGTGCACTGCCCGTCCCCGATCATGCTAAACACGTGAAACAACTCCTCCGCCGTTATTTTCCCGTCACGATCCGTGTCGAAGAACTCAAACGTCATTCTCAACTCGGAATCACCCACCGGCGGTCCAAACGCCGAGCTGATCGCTCCAAACTCCTCCAAACTAATATAACCATCACCGTCTCTATCCACCTCCGATAACAACTCGTTTACTTCCTCCTGGCTAAGCGGCTCGTTTCCGACGCGGCTCAGCAAAACGGAGAGCTGGTCTCTCGTTATCTTCCCGTCGCCGTCTCTGTCAATCATCTTAAACGCCTGCTGAATCTCGAACCACTCGTCTCCGGAGAGAGTTGGAGGCAAAACGCTAATGGGAGACGGGGTAGAGATTGTGTTATTTTTTCCGTGAGAGGAAGATGAATCGGATGTGAAAGAGCGGGATTTGAACTTTTTGAAGAGCTTTTCGGGGAATTTTTTGAAGAGTTTCATGATGAAATTGGGGGATGAGAAGATGATGGGTATGGAGGATGGTGGTTGGAAGGGTTGGGACAAAGATGAACAAGGGAAATGGGGATGAAGGTGAGGGAGGAAGAAATAGGAGAAGGGAGCAGCATAGTGAGGTTCCAGGAAGCTTCATGGGGGAGATGGAGGAGGAAAAATTGATGGAATCCTGTCTTTTGGGAAGGGAGAACTGGTTCGGAATATGGGATAGGATCACTCACGTTAAATGGGATACGGTGACGCGTGACCGCGCGACACGTGGTAGCAAAGAGGTGGTGAGGCTATATGAAGGTTACCCGCATCTAGCCTCACCACCCCTCTTGCTGCCACGTGTCGCGCGCTCACAAAGAGGATGAGGAAAGTGGAGTTAGGAGATCCCAACCCTCAGAATATATGGTGGTTTTTTTGGGATGACAGCCACGGTCTTGCAATATATGGGTTCATTGTTTTCGTCAAATCAATCTCATGTAATAAAACTTATTTGTTATTATTTTATTAGTTGAAGAATTTGTTTGCTATTACATTAATTTTTTTTCCTCATTTTCTACCCTGCATATTTTCTATTAAAGACTTATTTTATTTTTTTCAATTTTATATTTTTTAATATACGAAAGAAATAACTTTTCTGCAAATTCATTATATTATTTTTACAACCGATTATATTATGTTAAAGAGCACACAACCTCGACGTCCTGCAGCTCCATTTTTAGAAATTTGGGGAAGATGTGATTTGATGGGAAAAGGAAAAAAAATATATATAGGAATTTTAATTAAAAAATTCACTTTCATTGTATATTTGGAAGAACATACAATAGGACGATTTTGTCAAAACCGTCGTATACTATTCAATACGGTTTTAACAAAATTATCTTGTGTTATCCTCGCTTGTAACACAAAATTGTCTTCCACAATACGGTTTTAACATAACTGTCTTGTACTACAGCGCAATTGGCTATATAAATTCCTCACTTTCATTTAAGATTTTTTTTCATCATTTTAAGAGGCAACGAAGTTTTTTTCTCCAAAATCTACACACAACATAAAACACACATAAAGATCGACAAATTGAAAGATCGACATACTTTATACTCGACGAGTAGAACTCATCATTCTACATTACGTGTATGTGCTTTTCATAAAAAAAAATGGCGTCAACATAAACACAATAGCTAATTGTCTATAAGCTTTGTCGTAATCATATATTGGATGAAATGAAAGTTTGCCAAGAAATGGATCTTAGTTTATGTCATAATCCTATATTGGCTGAAATGATAAGTACGAGGAAACGAATCTTTCTTGCTATATGCTAACCAGTTAATCTTATTTGCTTCCTGGACAATACTTTGACTTGTAATACACTAAAAAAGGTGACGTGTATGAGAAATGAAGTAACCCCTTAGATACCATTGAATATCAATGAAAATCTATATAAATAGATCTTAAAATTATTATGAAACGAAGGGCACAATACACGTGTTCACACACGAATAGATAGTTTTGCATACATCCGACTCTTTGTACTCCGTCATAAACTGAAACCTCTATGACAATGAGGTAATGTTTTGTTCTATCTATGTGGGAAGCCTATTTATGAACTTAAAGTTGAACAAAATACATTTTATATGAGAAAAACGTAATGATAAATCTTATCTCTCATTTATTGACAATAGGGATTGGTGGCTTTCATACCGAGAGTGGTTAACTAAATTGCTGAGAATTTGAAACGGCTACATGCAATGGGAGCGAGAAAGATAGCCGTGACGGCTTTACCGCCGCTGGGCTGCCTCCCTAGAAGCACGGCGATTTCGTCCTTTCAACAATGTAATGTTATAATAGTTTGTAAAAGCAATGGAATGAAGATTGTGTGTTTTGGGATCAAAGATGAAGGTGAAATGGTGTTGGAATAAGCAAGAATAGCTTGATTCATGACTTGGATCGATCCATGTATCAAATGGATAGATCCATGTGGCTAGAAAATGAAGTTGAGTATTCTGCCGGACATAGATCAATTACATCGATCCATCGATGTATACATCGATCGATCGATGTACCCTAGGTGCAGAGTTGAAACTTTCTGTCCAACATAGATCGATCACATAGATCGATCGAAGTCATGTGACAGATCGATGTTGGCCAGAATAAAGTTGGAAGCTACTGTGAGACATCGATCGATACTTCGATCGATCGATCGATGTGCCAGCAGGTGCAACTTTTCATCCAAAGTTGCAACTTTTGCACCTTGAAACTTCCTCCAACCACCAGGCAACGTCTTTCTGGAGTTTAAGAGCCTATAAATAGGCTATTAACACCCATTTTGAAGACTACTCTTGCTACATATAACACACAAGCATACTACTTTCTTCTTCCATATTCAAAACACTTTTGCTTTAGAAAGTTCATTATTTTCTCTATTCTACTTGTTGAGAATAAGAGATAGTTGGCTATTGTATCCTAGGAGGAAGTTTGCCTATAACCCTGCAGCATCTAGTGGGGGCAAATATTCCTTACGGAGAGTGTGTAAACACGTCTTAAGTCAAGTTCATTGGTGATTTGCTCTCTTATTGTTGTCTTGCTTCCTTAATTTTCATAACATGTAACGCCACCCAGAACACCGCCGTTGGCTTTCAAAATCTTTTGTTATTACAAGCTGTGGCGAAGCTGAATAATGAGACCAAAGATTCCTCGTTCATAATATTTTGTTTCAGACAAAATTTTTCTGACTGCATATATATATATATTTTTGTTATAGACAAATTGTCATTTATGCAGATACATATAGAGACAGGGTCTCACTGGAAACAGACTCTCTATTCTTTGTGATAGATGTATTGTCTGTCTACCACTTACCCTTTACAGACTCTAACGATAGCTTTTGATGTCGCTGGGATATACAGGGTACGGATGATGATGATTATAAGAATCTGAGTTCAAAACAAAACCTATATTAAGCGGTTTAAATATCCGCTCCACCTAGCCATCCCAAGAAAGAATTAATCATCTCAACGTAAAAAAGGAAACCTTTAAAGAGAGTTAACAGGTGCCTATTTAAAAAAAGAAGAAAAACATGTCTTATCTTGACCACTAAACTGTGCTCATATCGAGTCTAGTGATACTTGATTTGTTTATGGGGGTACTTCACTTTTGTTTCCTTTGTAAGTTGAGACAGCCAATAGCCCATGCCAACTGCCATGCCTAGACTGACTTGTCTAGTAGTCTTCCGTGACAGGAATGAGATCCTCTAACCCCTTTTTCCTTCATTTTCTTGTGACCGTCTGACACGTGGCAATAAGATAGAATAGTGAGGCTAGATGTGTGTGACCCGCATCTAACATCATCACTCCCTAACTGTCACGTGTCAGGCGATCATTTGTTACCGTCCATAAGGTACGGTCAGGGGATCCTATCCCTCAGTGAGAAGCTTTGAAGCGCAAAATGTCGTATGAGCTTATAAAGTTCGGATTTTGGATCACAAACATATACAAAAGAAAGATGAATAATTGATGTGTGGACTGTTTCGTGTCCATTCTTTTTGACCTACGGTGCTTTACTAGACCTTTCTATTGTACTTTCCGTTGTGTTTTCTGCAAGGAAAAAGACATGACAACGTTTGTTACTTTTCCTGTCCCCTCGTGAGTCGTGAATTACTCATGCAACTCTACGACAAGAGGGCCGGTGGACTGTCCTAATATATGTCTTTGTGTGAGACCAAAATACCATACTCTGGTCTTTAAGTATTTTATCGGTCCAGTCCTAAGGATCATTGTGGAGAATTCAAATCATGAGCTTAGTGTCCTACTAATTTGAGGAGATCATACATAAGAAGCCACACAAAGTATTCACTAGGTCTGGACAACAATGAAACTCATACTTTATGTGTTTCTGGAATCGAACCATGTACCTCTTAGAACAACTCTCAATCTGAATACCAACCTATCTATGCCCTAGAATCAATATATGTCCTTGTATTAGTAGCAGTGAAATTGGACATATGTGACTGCAACTGTTAGCTTTCTTTTTTTTTTAAAAAAAAACCATTGATTATATATTTTATTTTGGTTTAAAAAGCATAGATATAAAACAACAATCCGGACCTCCATTAATCCAAGCAAATCAAGAATCTGATATGGATTTAAACAACGACTAGCGCATGTTATTTCTCCACAAAAGCCAATCCATACATACCTCACAACATCGGAATTTATAGCTTTGTTAAATGCTTATTCCAAGGTTCAGCAAGATGCACACAACATTTAAATCTCTAACAAAATGTCATCAAAGCCAAGAACTCCTCCATCTAACTCTAACAACGTAACTCCTAACTGCTTACATCCTCCACATTGGCTTCATTAGCTGCCTCATGCAAGCCATTCTGTTCCATAGCATCGCAGTCTCCATGTTCAGATCCTGAGCTAGAATCCATCTCGCGGTCTGGACTTTCAAGTTGCATGCATTCAGCAACCGAATCATTCGAAGAACAATGACTCGAATCATGATTGTGATTCACCGGTGTCAAGTCTTGTTTCTTTAGAACATTCAAAACAATACCATTCTGAATCCTCTCAGGTTGTAGCAGGTCGCCCTCTGTTACCGTAATGCTTAAAGTTCTACTAACTTCTCTTTGATCATATTCTGTATCTGAATTTCTCCCCGACTCGATCATCCTTGGACTTTGGAGCAATGTATCCCTCCCACCAAACATTTGGATTACAGAACTATTAGTCTGGCTAGTAGTTAGTCCTCGATTCATCCTGGAATCGAGGTCCAAATTTTGTACATAGTCAATGAACTTGTCAGCTGAGGTTGTCCTCATTAAAGGGCCTCCTGATCTTGTCCAAGAATTGTGATCAACGCTCTCAGCTTCGCTATCGCTTCCATAACTGCGCCAATTTCGACCTCCATGATGATACGGGGAAGCCGGGTCAGCGAGGAGGTCTTCCTCAAGGGATCCTGTTGAGTTCTCTCGAGCAATACAATTCCAAGAAGGGATTCTTTTGGAAGCATTGAATCTTGTGGTGCTGACAGTGCCATGGGTAGTGGCAGCGGCTGCTCTCTCGGCGCTCCTCTTCAGCCGGCCCATGTGGTTGAGTATACCAACGCACTCGTCAAGAACAAGTTCTATTCCGCAGTTGGCTTTTATGGCTGAAAGCTTCTCCCAAGTACACCTTCTACCCTGGTTTACTGCCTTCTGAATCTCCAAATGAGAAGGATTCTGTAAAATCTTCGAGTACTGCATTTATAATTCAAGATTGATTCAAAGAATATTAGTCTTTCGTGCCAACAGTAGAAAAAACTCCACACAGCAATAACTCAAGAAAAATGAGACAAATATATGACAATCATAATCTGATTATCAGATAAGAAAGCATAAAAATTTGTTCTTTGGTGCTAAAATTCTTGAACAGCTTGTCATAGGCTTCAAATGAATAGATACTCGTCAACTTACTTGGGCGAGAGTTGCTGGCATTACAACAGTGACATCTCCCTCCCAATCCTGAGCAAAAAGATTTGCAATTCCACCAAATGGGAATCCAAGTTCCAATATTTGGTTGCATCTATGTTTCACCTCCAGTTCGGCCAGTTGAGCAAGCTACAGAATTTCCAGTAGTTTAAATTGTTAAATTTAGCAGTGAATTTCTTTCGAATTTCAATCAACACTCGATGGAAAAAAGAAAAGGAAGGATACAAACAAGAAAATCAGCATATATCATTATTTTCTTTTGTTACAAGGAAGCAAAATCACTAATTGTTGAAGTAAATTACATAACTGCAGGAAAATCAGCATAAACAATATTTTCTTTTGCTGCAATGAAGCATATCATTAAGTCAAGCCACTCCAACTCTGGCAAATTCAACTGTGTCCCAGTAGGATACATCAGATAAGAAGATATGTATCATTTGATATCTGAAACATATCAAAACCTTTTTTATCAAGAAGAAAAAAAAATCCAAGAACTTGTTCTTGTTACACAAGTCTTCGGTTCAGTTCTACCTTTTGACGTTTCTTGCATTTAAAACTTGAGAAAAGTTAATCCCAAAAGCCAAAATTGAAGCAAACCCATTGTGCACCAAAACCTAGCCCCCCACCCCACCCCCACACATGAATTTCCTCCTTGATTATCTTTAACAACAACAACAATAAAGAATAACGCAAATTTCTCTTCTCAACCTGCTCCTGCAGAGTATGTAGGAGGAGACATTTCCAATATACTGTATTGGTAACAAGTTGTAAGGCGAGAAATAATAAGAAAGCCTTTGCAAATAAAATAAGTAAAACAAGAAGCCCGCAAAGCATACCTTGGCAGCAAAGTTGCCTCCATAAGCTCGAACAAATTCTTTAAGTCTCAGAAGTGGGGCAATATGGGGATTTGCTTGACTGACTATGTAGTGATTCACATTGAAAAGTTCTTTCAACTGCATCATGGGCAAATCAACTTCCAAACTACCATCCCTCCATCTACGTGTATATGTTTGAGAACCCTCCTCAGGACCTATATTAAACGGTGGGTGATATGGGACGATTTCACCACTTCTATCTTTCGCCATCAACTCTTGAGCTTCAAAAAGGCCAGGAAAAGCACACGACGCAGTAACCGCACTCCATATAACCACATGAGGCGAAGTCAAGTAATTAAGGCATCTAGGAGGTTCATGTTTCCTTGGTGAACACACGGTAATGCCCAGAATTCGACCAGTCATGTCATAAGCTTCCTGGAAAGTCAGATTGTTTGTAAGATGCCTTAACATCTTCTGCAATTTCCTAATGTCATGAACTGCACCTTGAATCATAACTCTTCTAAACACAGCAAATATGCCGCCCATCTGATCAAAAAACTGCAAGGAGTGCCATGAATCCTCAAAAAAGCTTTGCAGCTCTGGCCAAGACCTTGTAGCAACAACTGAACACATGATTGATCCAACACTAGAACCAGCAATTATTCGAGGTAATAACTTGTGCTCCACCAATGTTTTGACCACGCCTATATGAAATGCACCAAGGGAAGAACCTCCACTAAGCAGCAATGCTGTCCTTCCAAAGGCATGCCTTGTCTCATGCATAAAAGCAAGCTTTTCCTCTAAAAGAAGCTCCTCAGAGTCAGAATCACAAACCATTCTTAATTGAGTCGACACTTCGTCTATATACTCTTTAATAAATCTCGAAACATGGAGTCTTCCCTTATGAAGTTCTGGATTACACATGTTCCCAAGATTCCTAACTAGATCAGCTCGCATATAGAACATAATATCCCTAAGAGAACCCTCTTGTCTACGGTGTCGAAGCTCTTGGAGTTTAATTCTAACAAGTTCTTCATCATATAGATCAAACTCATTCATTGTAGGATTTTCTTTATCTAACATATTAGCAGCATGTGCCCATTCTTCATAATTCAGTGCAGTCCTCATCATATTCTTCCAAAACTTCCTCCTATACGCCATCTCCGCCTTCTTTTTCAAATTAGTGTATCGTTTCAAAGAGAAAGCGGCTAGAGTCACCATCACCAGTATCCCTTGCGGGTTTCGTGGATGAAGCCATGACAACAAGGGTGTCACATAGGCACTAAACCAACCCTTTACTTTATACATGTAGTACACCAACATGTGATATACTTGTCGTTTAAAATGTGAAATTGACTTGCAAAAGAGAACCCGAAAAGCAATCATCCGACCAAGACTGCTCGTTGGTCCAATTGGGAACGAATCAACTCTTGCCTCATTACTTATATCCATAATTTAGGAGGAAAAGCTCCCAAACTCTCGAGTAGATCAAATATTCTGCATTTGAAGTGATACCAAGAGTCTACGATCTGCAGTATTAAAACAGAACAAGCAGATGCTGGATACCTCAAAATTGGATATTAATGATCAAAATTGAGAAAACTTATCGGAAAATGACACAGTTCAAATAGAATAAGAAATTGCATGTCCTTTTCAGCTATATGTCAAATCTAAAAGCTATTAAAGGCACCAGAGAAGCCAAAGTAAAAGATTCCACCTTTTTGGAGTAGTTTTTGTTGGAGGAGATTCAGCTGAACAATCAATATCACAAGCTCTTTAACAACCTCAATCAACCGCCAAAAGGGGCCGCAAATCACCGACTCAAATGAAGAATTTCTCCGAGAATGAGAGATCCAAGGTTTCGTCAAAACCGCCAAAAGGGCCCAGAAACCACCGACTTAAATGCTGAGCTCGTAGACTAATTTACAGAAAGCATCAAACTGAAGTAGATTTTGAAGAAAAATTACCACCTTCAGACGCCAAAATTCAATCTTGAGAACTTCCCTCAAAATTTTATCAGCAAAGTTGTCCAAATCAGAGGAAAATTTACCCAAAATCTCAACATGCTCAAATTAAAAGATAAAGACATTCTCTTGAAAAGGAGCTGATCCACAAAGGGATCTCAGAGATGTAGAAATCAGACGTAAATTATGGATAAACTCAGGTAATTATGGGTCTCTTACCGTTAAGGTGACGTTGGTTCGTATGCAAATAGGATAATGCATATACAAATTATAAAGGTCGGAAAGTTGGTGCAAGCAGTCTGCTAAGCTTGTCAGAAGCTCAGGAGGTGGAAACTGGATAAGGCAGACGTGAATTATTTCTCTTGTATTCTGCTTCTTTCAGTTTCCTGAAGGTGGCCATGATTTACCAGTTATGATAATTTCTTTTAATAGAAAGAATACGGTTTTTCATATTGAAACTATAATTTAAAAGTGTGAAAGATTTGGATGAATAAGTAAAAATAATATAATATGAAATCATTTTTGCTGTTTGAACTGAAAAGATCCCTTTCTGTCAAAAAAAAAAAAAGTCAGTCGAATTCCTGAAAATTGCAATGCCTTTTTAGAAATTATATTTCTTCTTTAATTGATTACGGGAAACAAAAATGGGAGACTTTGACCAAATTATGTTTGACAAAAATAATACAGGATACCTTATTAGTTAATTCTTGTGTAACAAAACATTATAAAAATAGTACTACAATACGTGTAGTTTTACAATATGACTTGATAATAAAAATTATACACTACCTTTTTTAGAGGAACTATATCAGTTCAGCAGATATTTTATATAAGTTTTCCAACAATTAATGAGACGCAATCAAGTTGTGCCATGAAAAGATGTAGCAACGTTCGAAGAGGATAATGGTAATTATAAGATAGTTACAAGAAAATCCACCCCCTGGGTGAATCTGCATGTTCCTATCATCTCCCATTTTATCATGCAACCTTATAATGTATTGAAGTATTTATGACATATTACGCGAATAAAAGATGCACTAAAAAAATACATATGTTATATGATTTTTATTATCACGTTGTAATGAAGAAGTCATGGATACGAATCTTTTACATAAATTTATGACGTTTAGCGAGCAATTTGCATGAAGTAAGAATAATCGACATCCTCCTATGCAATTGTCTTTTCCAAGAAAATCTAAACGTAAGACAAAGAACAAATTAAGATACAAAAACAAGCTCGCATCACATATCATAGCTCAGTTGGTTCTGTAGGGACAGAATTGCTAGAAACGTGCAAGGTTCGAATCCAGCAGTCTGCATTGTGGATGACTTATCGTCAGACTCCAACATGGGTCTTGAGGGCGGGTCCCTAGTGTGGGCCTGCATGTTCTGTGCCTCCTCCTTAGCGGGCCGCTGAGTACCTGATTTACATCTTTCCAGCTGCCTCGTCGGGCCGGGGTGTGGGGCCCCTTGGGGTTGTGGTTCAACCTTTTGCTAAAAAGATACAAAAACAAAGCCATCAGGGTATAGCTCAATTGGTATTCGGATTGAGATTTGCTCCAAGAGTTCGATTTCTGCCTCGTCGGGCCAGAGTGTGGGGGCCCCTTGGGGTTGTGGTTCAACCTTTTGCTAAAAAGATACAAAAACAAAGCCATCAGGGTATAGCTTAATTGGTACTCGGGTTGAGATTTGCTCCAAGAGGTCAAGAGTTCGATTTCAAGAACATGCCAAGTGTTAATGTTTCAGTGGTAGGCCGAAAGCCTCGTTTGCGGGGTTATATTGTGCGGGTTACTATATAAGTCCTCACTCAACTTAAAAGACCGCTGGACTATTAATTTGCATATTCTATAATGCTCATTGGGACACCGAGAGCACTTTTGCTCCAAGATAAAAAAAAACGAAGTATAACCTTGTTCTTGGCAATGTATTGTTCAAGGCCAGTTCTCTAGAAAACCACGACAAAAATAGCAAAAGGCAATGTATATATACAACCTTTGCTCTATAAATATGTCCAGAATTACACTTGGTCTAAACCAAAAAAAAAAAAAAAAGAAGGAATAATTTAGTCTTTCTTTTGTATTTGAAATTTGCTTCTTCAATGGCAGGCCTTCAGTATAAATTCTTCCCTACTGATTTCTTCTACCCTTGTCAACAATCATCCTCGAATGGAGAAAGCAGCCACCAGAAGCAGCTTAGTCTTCGAATTACAACACCAAAAGGTGAAGATATAAAGGAACCTGCGTCCATGGCTTCAAAACATACAAATACGATGTGCCTGAAATCTTTTTCTTCCTCACTCAAGGAAATAAGTCCGATTTTAAAGCCGAAAGGAAAATTAGTGTTGTAATTGGACATTTTGTACTTCTTTCTTGTAGTACATATTATGTTGTTGGTCTGAAGATGATTTGATGCACAAAATGACATGATCCGTGTATCATACAGACGGTGACATGGTACTGTGACGAATAATAGAATGTTTTGTAATCTTTGGTAGGACTGAACTTTTGGCGTTCAACTTTCTGTCTCTTAAACAGATTTTGAGTTACCATGATTGCCAGTAAAGATTTGCTTTTCTTTGTGTGTTCTGGTAAGCGTTGTATCAACTGGTGAGTTTGATGTTCTGTGGTCTTGAGGTCACGAGTTTGAGACACGGAAACAGGCTCTTGCACAAAATTTAGGGTAAGGTCGCGTACATCATCGTGAAGTTATCCGACTCCTTCCGAGACCCTATGCAAATGCAGGAACCTAGTGTACCGAAAACGCCTTTTTGTGTTTACTTTTTCATGCAGTGAAACATATTTTCTCTCTTTTCTTGGAGCATAAGGTGAAATCTCTCACCTTGGGAGCCCCCAGTGCTCCAGTCTGAAGGAGCACGTGTGGAGGATGGAAATCAGGAGTCCAGCGGCATCTTAGATTGGGTGAGATCTTACGCAGTGACCCACACAAGGTGTATTCCGTAAACCAGGCATTCGGCCTAGCAGTAGAGTAACACCCACACTGTGCGTGTCTCTAAAATCCAACTTAGTGTCCGTGAAATCGAACTTTTAACCTATTGTAGTAAATCTCAATCCAAGTACCAAAGGAGACTATTTTCTCCCTTTTCTTTTTGCACATCAGAGCATCTATTGTCACATATCGAAGATACAATTAAGTACATATTTATGTAATTTTCTCTTGTAAATATTCCGATTAATATAAATCTCATACAATTAGGATAGTTGGCTTGTTTACGTTCATTCTGAATCGTGATCGAGTCAGTCACGTAGATGTAAATTTGACTATCCTATAACTCGATTAATTCAGACCAAACTTCGGAATGAATAACAATGACTTCTTGCTTCACTTTTCTGTCGTTCCAAATTTTTTTTTTTTACATGATGTGAGAGCCACCAATATTCGACCATTTCTTCTGACATGTGTATTCAAAGCTTTTAGCTTTCTGCAATTTTTGAAGTCTTCTGTGATCCTAGCTACAACTTTTGGAATCAAGAAAGCTGATGATGGGCGACCTTCAAGATGATCCTTGCTACAACTTTTTTGACAACGAAACTGCCTGTTTGCAGCACACGCTGCTACTGCAATGGCCATTTTCTGAAACTGCTATTCTACTGGTTCATAAGGCACTGCATTCCCTTTCCACGCCCTCCAGAAAAATTTCTCATATATCTTCTGTTTGCTTGTTCGTTTGTGCTTTTTGTTCTTCTTCTTCTTCTTCTTTTTTTTCTTTCTGTTGTGTGTGTGTCTTAGGAATCATGATGGAATTCATATGGAGGATAAAATGGACAATGCAGAAGGACAAATCACATGATGGGAAGTTTTGTAAACATAGAAGCTAACTTGAGTATAGATTACCTTTTGAGCCGTGGATAAAGTACCTAATACATAATATGTAACTTTAGAATATGTTTCTTTTAAAAATATCATATCATCTCAACTAAGATTCCGACCTAACTATCTAAAATTTTCACTTAAATCTTGAGACATTTGATTCATGTAGCTGGTATTATGTAGAGGGTATAATTATTAAGTGAAAATTTTAGGTACTTAGAGCGAAATGACGGTTGAGATGATTTGATATTTTTGAAATAGACGTATTATAAAAGTGTATATTATGCATTATGTGCTAGAAAAAGGAGAGTAGGATTTAGGCTAGGACACACAAAAAATAAAATAAAAAATAATTATAAACAAAAACTCAAGGACATCCAACTGGGTGGCTGTAATAGGACAACCAATTTCTGGTCAAATATTCAAGTAGAAAGATGGTTTAGTGGATTATATTATCATCTGCCTATGCTAACTTGGTGAACTCTCCTGTATGCTGACTATTTTCCAGACTCTGAAAATGAGGAATTAATCAATACAGTGGATGATCTGCGATCAGAACTAAAAGAAGTTCTATAAGCAAGATGCTGAAGGAGAAAAGGTTTTGATTTTCTAATTTATCTGCAGTTCTTTGTGATATTTTAGCTGAAAACCCATGCAAAGCAGCATGCATAACTATTCTGGTTGCGCATTTTAGGCGCAGAAGGACCTACAGAAAACTTGCTGCTGAGAATGCCAAACTCCTCGAATAGGTCATCTTGTTCAAGCACTAAAAGAAGCTGATTGGAATTCTAACTTCCAAGTCATCGAGTCGCGAAAACATGCTCTTGCAAAAAGTATAAAGTAAATATGCGTACATCAGATTGCAAAACAATCCGGCCTCTCCCCGGACCCTACTCAAACACAGGAGAAGCCTAATGCACCGGAATTGATCTTATTTTTTTTCTAACGGACCATGTTGAAATTGAAAGGTGTGTGGTGCAATAAAGACGTCTCTTCTACGTTGAATCCTTTCTCTCCAGGTTTAATCCTAGATATCTTTTTAAGGAAAAAAAAAAGGGTCGACCTTTATTCACATAAAAACATTATGCAAGTCCTCAAATCAGACTTTAACATACTACACGGTCAAATTTACATTAGAATCTACTGCAACCGATTCTTAAAGTAATATTTAACAGGTACAATCGATCTTGATTACATACCTAACGCAGTCAACACAGCCTTATGCCTTTAGAGAATATCAGATTATAAGATAATGTATATGACGTGTATTGTTTATGGGTTCTTATGCTAATGACACGATGACAGAGATCACAAAACTCGCCATAACTACACAGATATTACTGAAACATCACAAATTAGCTTTGACATTTTACATGGAAAAGAGTTCTCATAACGTAGAAATTAGATTTAAGTCATCACTAAAGGGGCTGCAGAATTTAATTTTGTTATAAAGCCACTAGAGTTGGAAGTTGCAAACCAAGCCACTGGCAATATATCAAAATCTAGACAACCAAGCCTACCTGTTTCAAGCTTGGTAACTCGGATCACATGTTCTTAGCATCATCTTCTGCATTACTTTTACATCTTAAACAGGAAGCCTCCGCCCGGGCGGTAAGGGCCACATAGTCCCTACATTTTCCTCTATAATGACGTGCCATCCAGCGGCCATCTCCTACGCAACAAATCTGTACAGCTAACAAAATCCTGGCTGATGACATCCCCTCCTGGTCACACCTCAATCTCAGCCGCTTCAAGTGCTTTTCAGGCGCGTCCTTTGTCCCAAACGCTTGTCTTAAACAAAAGCTTTACATTATCGAAAGCAAAAGCCACCTTCAAGCCATCATGTTCTATTGTCCAAAACTGGTGATCATTAAGAGAACTGGTGCTGAGTACTGGCCTCAGACCTCAGACAAAGCATGGTTTTGATTCCCCTCTTGAATTAAGATGGGAGAGGCTGTGAAGGCCGGCTCGATATTCTCATTCACGCTCTTTGTTGGTCTCTTCAGCCTCTTTGGTTTCTGATGTTGTGAGTCGGTTTTCATTTGTGTATCGTCAAACTCGTTCATTGATGGAGAGTATGGGGAGGGAGAGTCTGTGTTCTTCTGTCCTTTCTGAGACTTCGATTTTGGTTTTGCCTTTTCAGACGGAGGCTTCCTCTGCAGGAAGAGAATTCATCAGAAAACAAATAAATGCAGTAAAAATTATGACGTCCACCTGCCCCACCAAAATTTATCATGACTAAGTAAACACCAAATTTATCTATCCTACAGGAAAACTATGACCACAGGCTGACCCCCCAACTCACCCACCCCCCTCTCTCTTTTTTAACGCAGATTCACTGATATGGCAAATAACTTGGTTTTGCAATCCTAGAAAGGAGGAAAAGTAGATTTGGCATAGTGTCTAGGCTTGTACATACAAACAAAACATCAAAGTTACAGCAGTCAAACCTACTTTCGACGCCACTCACCCTAGATCTCTGCCCATAACTGAGCGCTTATACCATGACAAGCCTAAGCTGGTTTTGGATGAACTAAGACCAGACACAGACAATAATATGATACTTGATGATCATCATGCTCTAGGATTCAGAATGAAATTCATGAAAAATATATATATTAGAACTTAGTTTCACTTCAGCGAGAAACAAAATGACATATTTAACCTTCTTATTACTGGGCTTTGCCCTATCAATATCAGGCATGAGTTCTAAGTCCTCAGAATCAGGAACATCTTCTAAATGCGCATCACCATCTTCATCAATCCGAATTCCCTTTGTTCCACTCTTTTTTTTCTGCCTCTCTTTGGCCTGATAACAAAATTAAGCGCAACAGTATTAGTAGATAATAATGCAAATAACTGAAATGAGGCGTTTAAAACAGAAAATACTATAGAAGATATCTACAGACCAACCTGTAAAGGAATTTCTCTTAGCTTCTGCTCCAAAAGCGGATCATCAATCAACAAAGATACCATATATTCTGGAGCCAGGATATCACCCTGCACATGCCCACCTGTCATGACGAGCTTTTGAACAGTGCTCTTCTGACTAGCTCTCTGTAAAATTTTCTCTTCAACTGTCTCTTTGCAAACTAAGCGATACACTGTAACCTACACAACAACAGAAGGCACCAACTTACTTCAGGGAAGAAGAAAAACAAAGAGGACAGTCAAGTTTGTCAAAGCATCACAAATGTGCCTGATCCCGGGAAGGTTACAGACACTCTCCAACAAAAACAAATTGCAAGGGGAAAAAGATAAGAATAAATAAATTATAGAATATAAATCTAAGGCAAATTGCAAGTCCAAAGAAAAATTGCACCCAGCTATAAACATAACATCACCCACCAGAGTATGGAATCTGGAAGAGGGGGGGGGGGGGGAGGTGGTGAAGGAGTCGCTTATGCAAAAAAAAGTCCAAGAGCAAAACGGCTAACATTAAAAGGCTACTAATAGAACCAGATAGAACAAAATGTTGTTTCTTTCTATACTTCCCTCACCCAACACTCCCCCTTCCCCCCTCTCCTCTCCCCCCTTCTTGTATTATGGTTAAGCTTTCAGTTCTTTAGCAGAATTAATTACTAAGCTGTCAAAGCATGATCGCATAAAGAACTTTCTTTTCTTTATTTGCACAAGTTTGGAGGACCTGACAAAAACGAAGCACCTACAGAGATGCATTCAGGTTGATGCATTTCACTTATCCGCTTCTCAAAATACCAAACAAGGAGCGGGGCGGGGCGTGGGGTGGGGGGGGGGGTTTGGGGGAATAACACCTAGCAACAACAAACAAGTAATTGTGCACATGGGTGTTTAGCAGAAGACTAACATCCTTAGTCTGGCCCAAACGATGTGCTCTATCCATTGCTTGTAGATCCAAGGTAGGATTCCAATCACTCTCATAGAATATTACAGTATCAGCAGCAGTCAAGTTGATGCCCAATCCACCAGCTCGTGTACTCAATAAAAACACAAAAATATCACTCCTGCAATCAGACAATAAAATTTACCAAACGACTCCAGTGATTTACACCAACAAATATAATAATCAAAATCGATTCAAGACATACCGATGCTGGAAGTCCCAAACCATGTCCCTGCGATCCATTATTGTAGATGAGCCATCAAGCCGCAAATATTTATATTTCCTGTAGTTCATGTAATCCTGAAAATCCATCCAGAAATGTGCTCCACTCTTAGATTCTAAAATAACAGTTGTTTTTCTTCTTGGGAAAGGGTGGGGTGTTAAGGACAAGTGAAGTATTCTTCTCATTCCACAAACAAAGCAGAACATTGTACAAAAAGGAGGCTATAGATCAGACCTCCAATATACCAAAAGCCTAGCGACTAGCCAGGTTAGACCCCTATTTAAAGACCACCAATAAAACTATTCTTCTCATTCCACCAACAAAGCAGAACATTGTACGAAAAGGAGGCGATAGATTAGACCTCGAATATACCAAATGCCTAGAGACTAACCAGGTTAGACCCCTATGTAAAGATCTTAAGGTCTATAGAACAATTGATGTAATTTTCACTAATTGTCCTGTTCCTGATTACAACCCCTCCAAGAAGAGACAGCCAGCCAAATCCACTTTATTTATGAAATACAACTACTTCTAGGAAAAGTTCCTCATACTGCATCCTTGCGTCTCGTGATTTTAAACCAGGCATGCATTTTTCAAAAATATTCGAAATACACCGGGGTTGTAAATGACATAGCTACGGTGTTGTAGATTAGGCAAAATAATTGCGTCACACCGCGAATAAAGAGTAACATGCGTGTCTGAGAAACAAATTCAAATAGCACAACCCTTTTTTTTTTTTTGTAAATTAAATTTCATAAAAAAAGCCAAAGCGGCAAATAGCACAAACCTTAAACTCAACAGATAAAAAAGGTATTTCTCCATCCCACTTTCTATGTCCATTTCAAAGTGCATAGAGTTCGAAACTTCAGCTTCCCCAAAGAGACATACAGTACCCAAGAAAAAGGATAAAAACAGAATTCTTGCACAGCTTAACATCGAGATTACTTTAAAGTTATCGATGCATATACAAACACTACACTTGGTTGAACCATGGTAGTAGTCTTTCCTTTTTTACCACAATGTTAGTTAGGACAATTTATCAGACGTATTTGATCCAGAGTACCACAAAGGAAGAATATGTTCCTAATACAGCTCCAGTTTCAAATCAAAACAAGTAAATAGCATTGTCTCATGCCATTCTAAGTGACACAAGTTCCAGATACCTCAAGAATATTCAACATTTTGGTCATTTGTGCAAAAAGAAGTACACGGTGATTTCCAGCTCGCAATCGTTTCAGAAGTACATCCAACGTTTGTAGCTTTCCAGAATCCTGACACAATTTATAAGCTTCAATGAGAAAAAATCCATGAGAAACGGAAGAGTATCCACAGTAGAAAATGGTCATACCGTTAGCATTTTAGCCGGGTCAAATGGTTGCATAGGTGGACATGAACCAAAAATCCTATAAGTAAGCTGAAGAGCAGGTCGTGAAACAGGCAATTCAGCGTCTATCTCTTGAACTAAAGGGTGAGGAAAGCTTGGCTTCCTGGGGCCATTTGAGTCGGAAGTACGGGCAAATCCGACAAACAATCTTCTAAGCCATGGGTTATGCTGCTCTTCAAGCATCTTGTAAGAGAAATGTCTGTCCGCGCAATGGACACTTATCTATCAAGGGTGAAGAAATGATGAGTAAGTATTCAGCATTTTGCGACCACTTTTTAAGAAGAACAACTTAACTAACACTTACTGGAGGAGCTCTGGCCTTGGGAATATAAGAATTTGTTGAATGTAAAATCTTCATATTTGATAGAAGCCTTTCCTGATGTTCCACCACTAAAGGCTCAAATGGCGCATCCTCAGGACCTCTAGCAAGTCGTGATCTGAATAGATTTGTGTCTGACTTGGACGGCAGCAACAACATCCGCGACACAGCTCTAACCGTGTCCCTTCCAATTAAATTGTATTCATGGTCATCAGCCTCAGTTTCCATTACCAGGTCCAAAAGTCCATTTAGATACTGCCTTTCCCATTTAGCTATGGCAAATAACAATCTTTCCATAAATGTACCAGTTGCCAAAAGCAACACTTCTTCGGGTGATATATCAGCTAAACGAAGAAATCCAAAAGTTGAACTGATGAAAGATCCAGCTGAAGTGATTTCTTCTGAGAGTGCAGATCTAAAAACATTTTCAGGGGAGAATATGTTGAAATATTTCTGGAAAAGTTCCTTCAGACACCCTTGGCTTACAACGGAGCAATGAGTCCTAGATTGCTGGACAATGTCTTGGTAGACCAACTTCGGCATCTGAAGCATTTAAAATGGCAAACAGATTAGGCAGTAGCAAGTTTTTCCTATTTTTGGAAAGAAAATATACCACATAATCTTCAAAATAAAATCAAACTCTAAAAGCTGAAGACAGGCCACAGGAGAATGCAGCAGTTTTAATAAGGGAATGTTTAACAATTCAACAGTCTCTCCATTATACACAAGAATCAGATGGCTAATCAAGTATATATCTTTTAGAGCCAGGTATCACGGCACAATGAAAGCATGCAGCATATAGTTAGAAAGAGTCCGACTAATTTGAATATAGCTATTATCTGTTCCTATATCACGCTCTTGAAATGACTTATGCAATTCTTTTAATTTTTCTTTTTTGGTTGGATCTAAGCTACTCGACCCACATAGTGGCAAAAAGGCTTGAGTGTTGTTGTTGGTAGTGGTTGAATCTAAGCTAGTCCTAGGAGGCACTTCTTTTGTATATCCTCCACCTGTATGCATTTTGCTGCTCCTAACACAATGATGTATCATTTACACAAGACCAAAAAAGAAAATGAGAGTTTTCCTGCCTCCTCTGGAAGCAAGGAAATCAACTAGACATTCCATTTTGTAAATGTTTATGAAATAAGATAATTAGATGAATGTTGATGTCTTAATTAAGGGCTCCACTCTAATGCCCCCAGCCTCATGAAATTTTCATGTGCAAGTGATTGATGGTCTGAAAATAAGATCCCTGCGATGGGATACATCATTGAGCAAAAAGGGTGGATATTCAGTCATGTGAAACACCATTTGTATGGAAAGAAAAAGCAAAAGAGAGCCAAAAGCACCTATACGTTTATTTACCTCATAGGTAATCGGATTCCGGCCACCAGGGTAGTAGACATCTTCTAATTCCCCAAAAGGGGGAGGAAGAAGAGAATTCAGAACCTCTCCGAAATAAAAATATGTGCTTCCCTCGTTTCTCTCAAATAGCTCTGGATGATTGCAGACCTGCAGTGGTAGAAAAAGGATTTGTTTTAAAAAGAAAGGACATCTACAGGTAAATCATGCTCCACAAAATCCCTATACCTCTGTGCAAACACTACCTTTCTTAGCTGTATAACAATATTCATCAGGTTGGCAATCTTTTTCTCATTGAAATGCCCATGGCTGCCATCAAACAACTCTGTAAGAAATATCTTGTTCTTCAGAGCTTGATAAATGGCTTGCTGCCGTTTACTCAATTTACAGTGAACGGTTATTTCGGTTTTCCCAGTCAACTCAGAGACCACATCTGATTTAACCCGTCGTAGCATAAATGGCTTCAAAATGGCATGCTGAAATAGAAATTGCAAAATAAGAACATCCAAAAGGCGAGAAAATTTTAACAAAATAGTCCTAGCGTCTCTAGAGCCGATCAATAACTCAAGCATCTCAGAGCACGAAGTAACAATCATTAACTTCAGATATAAGATACAGATATGATTACCGTGAATGACTTGAACCATTCATAGCATACATCTACAGATATCCCTAGCAGGAATCTATGTCCTAAGCTCAGCATTGACACAGTATAAATGATATACCATGAACCACCAGAAATTAAATCCCCTCTATTGCAATATATAACCCATGCAAAATTTTCTTCAATTCTATGGCCAGAAATCATTTTCAGTTAGACATACAGGAAAAATCAAAAAATAAAAACAGACATCATAAAAGAACACCCGCCTGAAGATTCTAGAAACCAGCTATGATAAACGGAATACTTCTCTGCTTCCCAGAATTTGCCACGAAAGCAGTATAGAAGTAAGATGTGGCAGTGCACTTGATGTAATAAGGAAGAAATAGGAAAATGTGAAAGCAAGATAGTGAAGCTAGGGGGGCTGCATAGTCAATTATGACCATGAGAACCTTTATTTGGTCAAAGTCAGCTGTTTTAACCCCTTATAATTGGGCATTAACCAAAGGAATAGAGATAAGGGGAACTTGAAAACCATTGGCAATCGGCATTACGTAGTGAGCTGTTTTAATCGATGACCAGCTGCTAGGATGCTCAGTTCGCACAAACTGATTTGTTGGAGGAAATCCCAACGGCACGTGTAACAACAGAAAAATTCTACTTGCATTCAGAAAGAAAATAGTAACAATAAATAAGACAATAGAAGTGCTCTTATGATGCCTTTGCATGATTACAAAAATCTTTAACTTGGGCAAAGAGCATGGTAGACAGTTCTAAGTTATCATGCCAAGAAAAGATAAAATAAACTACACATGATTTAAGTTAGGCCTCATTAACCAAACAGGCAATGAACCTTAGCTAGACAATTTGGCCACGAGACAACTCTTACAATTCTGTGCCTAAGTATCGTAAGTAAATTGCTCCCAGTTGTTCAATCATTTGATAACCAGAGTCCTTTTTTAACTTAATAACAGAACTAGTACTCTACTGTCTTACTCAAGTAAATTGGGTTCAAGAGCATTCTTCATTTGTCTGATTTCACAAACCGATTATCTGCTAGTATGCCCTTCATGCTCGTTTTGTTTCAAAATTCTAATCCTTGTCCTCTTACAATAAATACTTCAGTTTGATGTTCAAATGGTGGAATTATATGGATAAAGCAAGATGTAAAATCGTTTCAAACTTCAAAAGTACTGGATCCATATCTAAGCAAAAAATTCAACTAGATTATCAACGATTCACTGCCTGAAGTTTTTCGTTTAAGGGGAAAAAAAAAAGTACTCACCAATCTATTCAGTTGATGCTCGTTCAAAGTCCCTCCATGCTCTGCATGATTCTCTATTCTGTAACACAAAACAAAAAGAAATAAGTTTTCCCCCTTTCTTTTTCCTATTATTGTTCTTTTTGCTCCCCGTGAGGGTGATGGTGGTTTGTGATGATGGAAATCACGTGTCAAGGATTGTGGACAAGGAGATTTACCCTCGTGAAAACCACTCATCAAATTGTTCATGGCTATCAAATAAGGTTGGCATTATAAAATGCAGAAGAGCCCACAGCTCAGCCATGTTATTCTGAATTGGAGTACCGGTCAAAAGCAAGCGATTCCGGCAGTTGAAACTGAGCAGTGTCTTCCATCTTATACTGTATCAAGTACTTAACATGATCAAGAGAACTGGAAAACTGAACGCATTAAGCAGACAAAAAGAAATTACAAAGATGTGTCGATACAAATACCATAACAACAAGAAGATTCTCATTTTAAACTATGCTTAGGCATGTCAAATCTACAAATGTGTATATAACTATTCTCACTTCAAGCTTAAGCTTTTAGGTGAGATGGTAAATTGGTAATTTAACAAGGCAAACATGTCCTACAAGAACTTTGTATGCACAGTCCTCGAATATAGGGAATGCACTTGAACTACATAATTTAGATCTCTGATACGAGAAACATAGAATCATCCACAGAAACATTTACTTGTTATGTCAGTAGTAGAACACAAAGACCTAATAAGCAGACAAATGAGAATGAGGAACAGTGTCATTTTTCAGTTCTCTATCACTACACCTATTCCTGATGACTTCAATCTTTCAGACGCAGAAGCATTATCCAGAAATCAGCAGGATCTCTTTGAACATACTTTTCACACAAACCAACTCAATCAGATGGTAAAATCACGTAAGGGAATGCATCACGCACGAACCAGAAAATATACTCAAAGAAACATCCATACCTATTCGAACTTTTGATTGCCTGAGCTTCATCCAATACCATATACTGCCATTTTACACGTCGAAAATACTTTTCATCGGAAACTAGCAGTTGGTAGCTAGTAATAAGGATGTGAAATCCAGCATCCCTACACATAAAACAAGACTAAATGAAGTAAGATTACATGCAAGATGAATCCACCAAAAAGGGATATTTTTTCTGGAAAAACAAAAACAGCAAGTGAAATATCATTTGAAGCTCAGAACTTCCTTAAAACCTCAATAAAACTAAAATCAAGGCACTAGACCCATGCCAGCGATTTTATGGTATCATAGACTCGAAGTCCTGGGTAGACACACTATATCCACCGAATGTTAGTGCCAAAGACAACTTTCTTCTGGTTGGAGGACTTTTAGTTCTTCATGTAAAAATATTCCAGGCTTAGTTTTACCTGCTTCTAAAGCATTTGTCATACTTCAAGACAGGCATGGCCTCCTTAGCATTATTTGCGGCAATAGTAAAATTGTATAATATTTTGGCCGCATTTGCCTGCTTTTGGTCTTAACTCTTCCATTAGACTGACAATTAAGTATATGTACCCAAGAAGGGGGAGAAAAGATAAAAATAACATTTCCTTCAAACAGATGCGGAAGCAAAACATGTTCTACCAAGATCAACCAAATCTAGGCATTTGTCCCTAAAAGACTAAGTCAAGGCCGTGGATGTTAATATACCTTCGGTATAGGCGCTTTGGATTGATATTCTTCCTGAGTACCGTCCTCTCCTGAGTTCCTCCCCAGTAAGGGAGAGTTTTTAGATCAGGACAAAAACGGCTGATTTCATCAGCCCAGTTATTTAAGACGGAGGCAGGAGCCACAACCAGAAAAGGTCCCCATATATTTTTCTCCTGTAAACAATCACCAATTAGAGTTAAAGTTTCAGGTAAAAAAGAAAGAAAAGATCCCAACAGATGAAGGTAGACTACTCACTTCAGCCAAATGAGCCAAGAAAGCCATGGCTTGGATAGTCTTTCCCAGACCCATCTCATCAGCAAGGATACCATTCAAACCCTGGAAGACAGAAGTAATCAAATACCGACTCTGAACTCTATAGCAATCACAGTTTCATTCCTCGAGAATACTAGGATAACATCTCACCTGCTCATAACAATTCACAAGCCACTGAAGACCTTTGAGCTGATATTCCTTGAGGGAACCTTTGAATAGCTCCGGAGTCTGAACAGTTGATGCTACAGGCATGGTTGACCTGATATAATGGGGAACATGTGTTTTAAGTGCACCAAAACAACCAAAGGAAAACATTATCTCCACACTGCAACATTTTCCTTCACAGTAACTAGCATTAAGATATCAATATTCCGGAACAGTGTGTAAAGAAATCCCCCTCCCTTAATTGTAAGATCAAAATATCTATCTTAAGTTTATTGATGAGGTGTCATGCCAAAATGTACAGCTGCTGAAGGATGTTGCTTCCTTTTAATGTTTAACATATGAAACTCAAGTTTCAAAGTGAATTTCACATCTAGGATTTGGCAAAGGTAATCAATTGAATTTTCAAACAATGTATACCATGATACTTTGAACAGCCGTCATAATTATTCGGTAGAATTGCCAGGCGAGTTAACAACTGGTTTGGTAAGTAGCATCTCGACTGATGCAAGAGCATAAGTGTGCCAATGAAACTTTAACTTAGTATACTCAAGAAAAGCAAGGGCAGTTATACTGGTGAGACAACTTACGGATGCAAGAGATCTATATTCGCAGATCCTGCAACAGACCCATCCTGAAGCCCTGCCTCGGCATCAGCTGCTTGCCGCAATTTCAAGCATTCATCGTCAAATGCACTTGTCATCATTTTCTGCTTTGAAACTGCATCCTGCGCAGCTTTCAAAGCCTCTTTTCTTAGTTCAGCCTCTTCAGGGTCTTCTTCAACATCCCTTGATTCTGAAGAAGTAACGAGGAATTCATTATCACTGGTAGTTTCAGGAGCAGATGTCAACGCATCAGCAGGTTGTAGACTAGGCTTATTCTGCATGAAGTGACTGTAAAGCTCTGTTTGTGAAATAAGAAAATTGAGCCTCTGCTGCTGCCTCTTTGCTTCACGCAGCTCCTGTTCTCGCTTCAAAGCTTCAGCAGCTTCTTTTTCCTCTCTTTTTCTTACTTCAGCCTGCAAATTATTAGAATTTGTCAATATGTACCTCCAACAGGATTGCACTCATGTCAAAAGACTGATAGACTCTAGGCTCTTGCGAAACTTGGAAACAATTACAGAAACTTGCATGTTACTGAAACTAACTATTATACAATAGACAAGACATCATATTTTCCAATGACGCCAGCATGCAACAACAGTGATCCCCGTAATTGAAGACACATGACAATTGACTAAGTAGATTAGGTAAACTCTTTACAGGTATTGTACTAAATATGGATGAAAGAGAGACAAGAGAGGTGAGGGGGAGACGGGACTAATTTATTATCTGGTCTCTTATGAAATTTTCCAATAATTTTGCATAGATTAGCTCCATAGGTTAACAAAAAGGCCCACAATGTGAGATAAATACCATTTCTTTATCCACTCTTTTCCAAAATGCAAGCATGTCCTTTGCCAATCTCTTTGTCCGCAACCCCGCACCTCTCATCAGACGAAGTGATCTGCTAACCTTCATTTTAACCTGAAAAAGAGTACATCCATGAAACTCAGGCCACCAATAACATCTGTGTATTTCAATTTATATCACACAAAACATAAGAGAGAATAATTCAACACTGAAAGACTGCATCAACCTTCCCACTTACCTCTCTTTGACAGCTATCTATAAACCTCTTGGCTTCAATCATTTGTTTCTTGTGGAAGCTGGTAAAGGTCCTATGATGTTTTGGGATATCCTTTCTCACAATATTTACCCAATATTTTCCAATCTTTTCCCTTTCTTCCTTCTCAATCAAAGAAGGGTCTTTCTTCACTTTCTGCTTCTTGGGTAGACTACGTTCAATAATCTGCAGAAGTCACAAAGTGAAAGTGATGACTACCTCTAATTATACAGTGTAGGGTTCCGTCCGGACAACACCTTCCATATCAACAAAGCATTTTACTCCGATCAAAAGAAACACAGGAAGACAGGTGCAATATAAAAAAGGGCGGTAGTCATCTAGGCATATGGAAATACAAACCTCATAGGTGTCTCCTTTCTCCAGCACTTTTACATAATAAACTTGCAAGATACCACCCTCTGACAAGATAGTGCGTCTAATATTGCCAGCTGCACCCTCAGGAATAGAGGATGCAGCCAGTGCAGCCTCACTAACTTTCAGACAGAAGTTCTGAGCCAACTTATTAGGTGGCTGACTTTTTAATCTTGCTTGAAGAGATTCATACTGGGGTTTGGGATCTCCCATCCCAGCTCGACTTCCGGACCAAAATCTCTTTTCAGAAGCCATCATTTCTGTTAACGACCTCAAATCAAGGGTCCCCTTGAGGTAAAATTCCTCGACGTGGATATCTGACATGCTAGGTAAATTCAATGATGCAGACACCTTCTCATAGGGGAGAGGGATACTATAAGAGATACCCTCTCCAATATCCAAGAAACCAGGTTCACCAACCAATCTGCAATGAAATTAAAATATACAAGAAAAGCTGCAGGCTTCAGAACCAGAAACAGTGGGAATCAAAGGAAAGTAGCATTTGAAGAGCACAGAGGAACCTGTCAGAACTATATTTCCGAGCAAAATCAAGACCTTTGGAACTATCTACATTTCTATACTGATTGTCCATGAGAAAGTCAGATGTGGACTCGATCCTATGCATTTTCCTGTACTGCTCATTAGCTGATTTCTGATCTTTTGACCCCAAAGCACCTTTGTTGTTCGGCATCCCTGCTTGGTGTAATGCTGAACTTGTTGCTGGGTTTTTCAGTCTCCTTTTATACTTCTGAATATGCTCTCCAAGCATGGCTCGATACTGCTCCTCTGAAATGTAATTACTATGACTCCCGTTGTCTTCCTCGTCACTACTGTAGGCAGTCCGTCTTTTCTTTTCCCTCTGAGACATCATTCCATTACTCTGTTGTCCCATTGCTCCACCTATTCATATAAATCATAAAAGCACAAAATCAAGAAGATAGGATAAATTCAGATGTAAAAACCCCCAAAATGTCCACGTTCAATAATAATATTATGTCATATCTACATATCATACTTCAAATCCAGCAACACATATCAGTATATTCATACCTCTCATGCGAAAAAAGATTGTCCAGAAATAACACAAGCTATGAAACTCATAAGAGTTCTCACATAAAGGTAAAGCGATCATAACTTGTGCAACTGTCATACCTTGGCTACCTCTGCTCTCATCCTGACTACTACTATTTCCATAGTAATCAAAATCCTGACTTGGCTGTGGTAGCTGAAAGTTCATCAAAGGCTACAAATATTCCCAACAACACATCATTCAACAAAGATTAGATATGTTTACAAATCATCAGAAATAAAGAAAAAACAAAAACTACAAAATCCAATCCAGCATACACTGAATTGAAGTCCTAATCTCACCTCAAAACTATACCATCAGATCATACAATGAAGAAAATGAAAAAGACACCAAATAGAAAGCTTCACAGCCAGACACCCAATTAAACAAACGGTAAATTCAACTTCTCAAGCAGGTTCAACTGAAAGCTCAAACCAACAGTCAGAAGAAAAAAACTCCTATTGAACTTCACACCAAAACACTTCATGCTGTAATAGAGGACAAATTTGAGAAGGGGAGGAACCCAATCAAAGTACCTCAAGATTAAAGAGATCGGAATAAGAAAAATCCTTCCTTGAGTCCATAATTTGCGGTGTTTAAAGAGCACTGGGAAGCAGAATTTACGTCTCTGAAGAGCATTGGATAGTGGGGGAGGGTTGAGGAACAAATATAAAACAATATTGCAGTTAAATGTGAAAGAAAAGAAGTCCTCGGCTGCAATTGGAAGAAAAAGCAAGGCGGCTAATTGTGATGAGAGAAGGAGGAAAAGAAGAGAGAGAAGTAAAGATGAGGGAATTGAGGTTAGGGTTAGAGAGAGATAGGGAAGAAGGAGAAGGGGAGAAGAAGAGGCGTACACAGAGGTGGAGACCATTGGCCTTTGCTAATGTACGCCGCCCGAGGTTGGATATGGACTAACGTGCGCCTTCCTCAGTTGTGCGTGTTTCTGTGTGGCGGTAGAGGCTATGAGCTTCCATGACCTTTTCAGTTTTAATGTTTTTTATTTCTTTATTCTGTTTATTTTTCTTCGTTTTCTGTTTGCTGGCTGGAAGAGGGAAGGATAAACTAACCCAAACTTGTATAACTATCTTTCATGTAATAAAATATTACTATAGTTGATTTTTTATAATTTAAATAAGATATAAAAAATGTAAGTATAATAATATTTATATGACAAAAAGAATACAGCAGAACATATGATATAATACGAGTTGGAAAATCTTCTTGCTATTAAAGGCATCCATACACTTTTATCACCGACCATATGTAGCATTAAACATTAATTCAACTTTGTTCATACTAGTACAAAAGGAATGTTCAAATACTATAAATACAAGTGTTGTAAGACTAATTGAAGTATTCAAATAAATAAATTATATGTGAGAAAAGATACATGCATGTAAGGGTTTCAACACATTCGCAATAATATCAAACAATTCAACACATTCGCAACAATGTGAACACGAAGCATAATATAGAAATATATATACATGTGTGTATATATTTACGATATTTTAGCATAATGGATAATTTAAGGGACAAAGATCATTATCGTAAACAGAACATTAATGAAACCCAATAGAAGTAATGTATTGGATTAGAGATGCAAATGTTTTCTTTGCATAATATGGATGGAAAGATGTTTCTTCCATCTTTATGCATGCTCGTTTTAAGAGAAACCTAATCACTAGTTTAATTGGACCACCCTGATTGGTATTACACTATCATGTAAAATCATGAATTTCATTAAATTAACATGATTAGCATATTGAAGTTGTTATATAATTCTTAGTGACTCGTTATTTACCATAGAATAGACATAAATTTGCCAGTGTTCATCTTGGGAAAAAAAAAAGGAGGG
>AP025071.1:583344-659653 GCA_036186865.1 Eustoma russellianum
ATGTGACATTAGGACAAACAAATAGGGGTTTTTAAGCCATTTAACGTGTGTTTGGATCAACTTACTCACATTTCCCTCCTCCCTCATCTCGCCGCACGCTACATGACAACAGGGGTGGTGAGGCTAGATAAGAGGTTACTCGCACATGGGTGTATGAGGGGAGGGCACACGCATTGAAGAGAGATGTGAGGAAAATGTGGGTTAGATGATTCCACTCTTGAACGTGTTTGAAGAAGAAACAAGAAACGTTTTATGTTACTTTCTATTTTTTATTATTATTGACAAAGCTCTGCGTTACTTTTTCTTTGTTACTACTAGCATTGACAAATCATCAACAAAAACCATAATCAGTTCGTAAAAGATAAACCATAATCAGTTCGTAAAAGATAAAGATTTTTACGGAAAAATATGTTATTATGAAAAAAAGGTGATACTTCAATTATAGTAATCTTTCATAAGTTATATTTTTTTTTTGTTTTTTTGGAGGCAATCATATGTAAGAATTCAGGTCAACGCTGTTTATTATTTTCAACAGGAAGGAAAGCAAAAGAAAATACAAATTGTTTCTAGGATAATAATTCCTAGATAAGAATCAAGTTGCAATAGCCCTACTTTGTCTCCCAAAGGGGAAAAAAGACAAGTGTTTTCCTCGCTTTAATTCATTTTTCCTGGAAAAAAAACCAATAAATATTCTGTCTCCAAGAAAAAAAAAATGAAAAAAGTGCTTGTCTGGTACTAATTCATTTTTCTTCCCAAAAAAAAAATCCGCTTCAAAGTATATAATAAAATAAAAAGTCAATATATACCTCTATTCTGGTACTATTTGTTTTCTTTTTCATCAGAACGAACTATTAAAATTGTTTGGCTGGAAAAAAGGCATTGCCCCCATGCAGGATCGAACTACAGACCTTCAGTTTACAAGACTGACGCTCTACCACTGAGCTATAGGGGCATTTTTATTTGAACAGAAAAAGACAAAAACTATAAATAGTTTAACTGTTCAGGTATAAGTATTTTAGAACTGTAATATTACGAGGCTTTGGTTTAGAATTTATGTGGAGGTTACATGTTTAACCTAAAAGTATGATTGTAACATAGGTCTATGGAATATGAAAGTCGGTTAGTAAAGAGTTGTATTTTCCTTTTAGATAAAGTAAACTATGAATCTTTAAGAAATTTATAGTCGGTTATAAATTCTAGAAAAGATGCAGGTTTCGGTGATGGGCTGGATCGTTTTGCGATCTGATGTATATAGTCTTACCCTACACTTTGTACAAGATGTTGTTACAGTGGTTCAAACCGATAACTTCAATGTCACAAACCAACAACCTGATACAAAGCTCGCTTTTAAGATATAAACTCTCAAACATTGAATTTACTTTTTTTAACATACAAATTAGAATTTACAAATTTACCCACAAACAAATTCCATCGATTCTCCCGAGGGTAGCACGTAGAAGCCCAGCGGACCTATTCTAACTGTCAAGTAGGCGTCTACGTAAGGATAACGGAAACTGATTTGAGCGTTTCCTTTTCAGAAAACAGAAGTAGAGAACCCTAGCAACATCGGCTTCATTGAACCTGGGAAGGGGGGGGGGGGGGGATATAAAAAGAAAAGATAAAGCTGCAAACGTTAGGCAACAGCTGGGAGAATTCGTGATGGCTACGTATGATTTGACGGAGAGAATATCCTTGAATCTTGACAGACACTTGGTTTTTCCATTGTTGGAATTCTTGCAGGAGAGGGCGCTTTATCCTGATGAAGATATTCTCAAGGCGAAAATTGAGCTCCTCAATCACACTAATATGATTATGCCATGGATATTCATAAGTCGCTTTATCATACTGATGACGTTCCCTCAGGTGTTGCATCTCTATCCCAACGTTTTTTTTTCCATCAGATTGACCAATTTTTGGTGTAAAGATTGTCATTTTCGGTAGTCACGTTCTTAATGCCTTGGAAAGAAAAAGTTCCCCCCCCCCCTTTCTGGGGTATGGTGTTTAGGAGGATTTGGAAGTTTTCATGTGCTTTTCTTTTTCTGGGTGGGGTTTGAAGGTAGTAGGTTTTTGTTTCTGGGCTTACATTGCGGATGCTATTGTTTGTGAAGGATGTTTTAGTGATGGAGCTTTTGTATGTTAGATATGGTGGAGAGGAGGGTAGAAGTTGTGGCAAGATTGAAATCGTTGGAGGAGGCAGCAGCCCCACTCGTCACCTTCTTGCAGAATCCTAATGCTGTCCAGGAATTGAGGCCCGACAAGCAGTATAATCTTCAGATGCTCAATGACCGTTATCACATATATGCAGGCTTTTGAATTTGAGATCTACGGCCTGTATCTTTGACATGTTCGCCAATTGCTATTTGCTCTATCTATTACATTTCATTATCAAGGGAGAAGTTAAGGTGGGCCAACTCGGTGAATGATGCCCTTCCCAAAAGAACGAGGGTTGTAAAAGGCCAAGGAAAATCAAACATCAATCGGAAATCTGAAATTGAAGGAATCAAATCTTTCTTGCATGCTGAGTTCATCTGTAGCTGTCACTCGTCCTTTTTTCCTTTTATTATCCTTTTCCGTTTTGTGTTATTATATATGATGTACTTATGTTGAAGCTCAAATTTAGCGTCTTTACTATACTGACCATCTCCGAAATGGTTGAACTTTGGTTGCAGATTGGTCCAGACCAGATTGAGGCGTTGTATCAATATGCTAAATTTCAGTTTGAATGTGGAAACTAATCCGGTGCTGCTGATTATTTGTACCAGTACCGTGCTTTGTGTACTAGTAGCGAAAGGAGTCTTAGTGCCCTCTGGGGGAAGCTTGCAGCTGAGATACTGATGCAAAATTGGGACATTGCACTTGAGGAGCTTAACCGATTGAAGGAAATTATTGACTCTAAGGTATGGGCTGTTGTGTGGGTGTTGCTTGTGTTATTATTATTATTTTTTTTGTGTTGTCTTATACTTCTAGTCTCTTGCGTTTTGTAGAACTTTTCTTCTCCTATAAATCAAGTCCAGAGCAGAATATGGCTGATGCATTGGAGTCTGTTTATCTTCTTCAACCACGATAATGGAAGGACACAAATCATTGACCTTTTCAATCAGGACAAGTAAGTTTTCATCTTTGTGCAGTTCTGCATGTAATGTCAAGTGTATGTGTACCCTTGTCTGTACATTTATATGCTCAAGACATGTTTACTTTTGAAGTATTCATGACGTGCCAATAATTAGCGCGTTATGAAAATGGATATTCAAGTATGATTCAACCCTTCAAACTTGACCCTGGAGGCATCTTCAAAAAACTGGGGTAATTTTGGTTGCTATCAGAAGTTGAAACTTTTCAAGTAAAAGTAGGTAGCTAGATCCTTGACACAACTTTAGGCTTAGTTGATAGCGCTGTCAAGATATTTCCAGATGCGTATAGTTGGTCCAGGGCTGAAGGAATTTTTTCAGTAAGGTGAGGCAAACCCAAAGTGAAATTCTTGTCGTGTATCTCTTCCTTAAAGATAGGTTTCTTTATCTTGCTAATCTCATTCCTGTTTCAGTTTCTGTAAAGGTAATTGCCAATCCAGTGTTTGAGATGATTTAATTGAGGCCTGCCACTATTTCCTTATCATATAAGGTGAACTAAAAAAAGGATTGGACATGAATGAGTATTGGCTAGACTAGATTTTCAAGTTGGACATTTACAAGAGTAGCTGTAAATTACGTTAAATCAACTCAAAAATTGCAGGACTTTTTTCCCTTGTTCTTCCATGCTTTGTCTTAATTTGTGCATTTTAAAGATTATGGAAACCAAAATTTTTTCCCCTTCATATTGTTACTTATGAGATACTGTTCATCCATGCTTTGTCTTAATTTGAGCGTTTTAAAGATGGAAAACAAATTTTTTGGTCAGGTACTTAAATGCCATTCAGACAAATGCTCCACATATTTTACGTTATTTGGCAACTGCTTTTGTCGTGAATAAAAGGAGACGGCCTCAGTTCAAGGATTTTATTAAGGTTATTCAGCAAGAACAATATTCTTATGAAGATCCCGTTACGGAGTTTTTAGCATGCATATATGTCAATTACGACTTTGATGCCGCTCAAAAGAAGATGAAAGAGTGTGAAGAGGTAAGCTCGGTCATATTAATCTTTGAAGCTGGTTTTTGAGTGTCTTTTCTATAACTGTTGCCATATGCAGGTAATTTTAAACGGTCCTTTCCTTGGTAAACGGGTTTGAGGAGGGAAACTTTGCTACTGTGCCGTTGAGGTATGAGTTCCTTGAGAATGCACGACTATTTATCTTTGAGACCTACTGCCGCGTTAATCGACGCATTGATATGGGTTACAGTCTAACTGTTCTTAGTTGGTGGATTTCTGAGTGGAATATTATGATCTTTGTGTTCTTTCTTTAATGTAGTTTTTTTTTTTTTTATTGTTCTTGTTGCATGTGATCACCTTGACCCATTGCTAACTTTATTCATTTCCCTGTTAACTTGCGCGAAGCCAAAGAGGTCCCTCAATGCAAGAAGACCAGACTTCACCGCTCGGACATCAACTCACGAAGAATCGCTTTGAGACTTAATTAATCCATGATCATTTTCTACCCCCAGGGTCCTCTTAGACTAGAATTTACTCCCTACAGCTTGCATCCTTGTAGTCTTTTACATATATTTCTCTGCATTCAATTTAAAGATGCGTATACCAGCCTTAGACATGCCTTAATGCATATGACACTCCACGGTTATGAACTTGCATTATGTAAGACATTTTTGCTATATCGGGAATGCATCAGGGTTTATTCCTTTTTTGATGCTTCTCTTATGTAATTATTAAATCTTCCCTTGATGGTTGTTAACCATACATAGTGCTTGCCGAGAAACTAAATCTAAATTCTGAGGAAGCAGAGAGATGGCTGGTAAACTTTATTAGGACCTCCAAGCTGGACGCAAAGATATATACGGAGAGTGGAACTGTCATGATGGAACCCAATCATCCGGATGTGTAAGTACCAGTAGAGAGAGGACATTAGTATTTTGATCTTGCACTAGTAGTTGCACTGTTTTGTCAGATAGAACATGTGGTTATTCCTCAAAAGTCCGTTTTGTTCATTGTCTGCCTGCTTGTTTCAGGTATGAGCAACTTATTGACCATACCAAGGGCCTTTCAGGTCGAACATACAAGTTGGTCAGCCAGGTTTTGGAACACGCTCAAGCCCAGACTGCTCGTTAGCTGTTGTTATATGGAATTTTGTATTTTCTTGATGGTTTTGACATCACTGAGCTAATCCTTCTACACTAAATCATACATAGAATCAAGGGAATGTCTGTGTCGCCCCCGATACATAGTCCAGTTGTTACTTATGTTGGGATTTGCTCCAAGAGGTCAAGAGTTCGAATCTAGGGACACTCACAGTGTGGGTGCTAGTTTGTGGGAGACACCTTGTGTGGGTCAATGCGCAAGTCCTCATCTAACCTAGGATGTTGTTGGGTTCATGATTTGCATTCTCCACAATGTTCATTGGGGCTGGGGCGGGCTGGGGCGGTGGGGGCACAGGGTCGGGGAATGGTTTTTTTGCTCAAGGGAATGTATGTGTTGGCAAGAAAGGGTATTGATGGGAAAGAGTAAGAGAATCAGCATGTGCGTGACTAGTCATTGTGTACCTGACTGCACAAACTGCACCTTTAACCTTTTCTTTTCTGGCTCTTATGTATTGAAATTATTTGGATTACTTTTGCAGGACTGTAATTACATACTTTCAGGTTTTCTGCAGGCGTTAATATTTCAGTATGTATTAGCGTTAAGAGGAAAACTAATAATTTTAATGCTGCAACGACGTTCTCTGGAATTGTTTATTGTTTGACTGTTTAGTCGAATCAGAAATTGAATTTATTGCGTTTTAAAAAATTAGTACTTTGTGCACATAATTCAAAATTTCACTTGATTGTAGTGAATATTGATATTTTAAGTGTATTAATCCTAACATGCATTTGTTTACTTAAATTAGTTAGGTTGCGTGTGTTATCAATGTATACAACTAAAGGTAAAATTATTGAAAACAAGAGACTTAGCAGCACGTAAAACGTATAATTATGTAATACAAGTCCCCAAGCATGTGAGCAATTTTTATTATCTTTCATCGAAAACAACCTCCGTGTGTTTAACACATGAGTATGGTTGTGTACATCTGACTTTTTTACACAAGAATATGGTTGTACACATCCGAGTCTCTTTAAATCTGTCATAGATGGGAGTTTCTAAGACAATAAGATAATGTTGTTGTCGTCGTGTTAAACATTTAAAGATGATATGTGCAATAACATCTGAACTAACTTCAAGAAATTATCAACATAGAAATCAGAAAGGGAAGACATCCGCTTAGTATTTGTTATTGTCAACAGCATCCTAAGGGTAACCTTTGGAGAACAAAACATTAGCATCTCACGAACCTGAATCAGAGAATGGGCTCTTCTCATGAGGGTAACCGTTTAGCAAGGATCATCACAAGAATAAAGGGTGGGATAACTTCACCCCCTTCTTCCTCACCTGCCTCCCCACCGCCTGCCATATGACAATAAGGGAGATTGGTGAAGCTACATAAAAAGTGACCAGCAAAGGGTGTATGAGGGTGGGTGGAGGACATGTGGCGGGTGGTGAAAAGGAAGATGAGGGAAAAGGGAGTGAGGAGATTTCATCCCAGAATAAAGAGCCTTGTGACATAGGGGGAGATTTTGAAAAATATTATAGGTTAAAGATAATATTATAGCCGTATACTAATTTTTCACAAAAGCTCTATATTCCAAGCTATTGTCAGTACAATATACAGTTGTATACTAATTTCGCACTAATACCAATACGGCCATTTCATGTATGATACCTCCTATGTTAAACGAGGATCATACATCAAATTTTGAAATTTCCACTTTCAAAAGAATACTGACTCGCCACTCAGATTGTAATTACATTGTGTATTGTTGGATTATATGTAATGTATATTTGTAATACATTGACCGAATCATCATTGGAGTTGTATGGAGCGTAGTATTTGCTCCCATAGACGTATGGATCTGGTTCTTATTATAAGATCCATATACATATTAATAGCAAATTTCCAGTTTGTCCAGTTTTCTTTAAAAGAGCCTAACCAAAGCCTACCATTATCATTAGATTTGTGTGCTTTGATGTTAGGATCTTTACTTTTCTGCTGATATTTTCCTCTGATTCCTTTCCATCCATACAAGATGTAAGCATAACTACCACTTTCTTGAACTTGGATTTCCATGTGCTACTGAGATCTAGCAAAAAAATATGATGCCAATGAAATATTCTTTGCTCAAATTTCACAGCCCTTAAGTATATGAAACCAAACTCATGGATTAAGGGGCTGGAAAATAACAAGTCATAATGGTTTCTTGACGATGCTCACACAAAGTGCATTTATAGTTCTGGATTAATTATAGCTCTCCAAATGTATCTACAGAACCTCTTTCACACTCAACCAGCTTATCTTGATTATATTATCGGTTCCAACAAGCCATTCAGAAGATACCAGCAGATGTACCAGCAAACTTCCTGGCCACAGTTGCCCAAGGACATGATGAGTGTTTTGAGCCTACACTTTGAGTAACACTTGAAGTAGAGAATGTGGTGTCTGGAAGCCAAATCTTGTGGTCTTTCCCTGGTGCTTTAGGCACAGACCTGGCAAGAATCCATAAAACCATGAATTCCTCTTTCCATCCTCTTTTCTGAGGACATATCCAGTTTCCGTACTCAAGAACGTCAGAGACTGTAGATTCCGTACTCAATCTTCTAAAATTTTCTTATGTTTGGGCTACTAACTTGATAGAAATTCCCTGTGGATGTCATGCGTCATACCAAAAGGATGTGAACCACCAAATTGTCTTGGACACCTGACTGGTATTTTCCAAAATCTGATTGATGGGGTCCTTTAGCACTCAGGAGGTAGATATTCAATTGGAGGAAGGGCTGGGAAGCAGACTGATTCCCCACCTTTTTAAACTGAAAAACATCCCTGTTTGACTGATAGATCAAGATTCTTTGGTCAGATGCATAATAAACTTAAGCCTATGATAGCTGTTCTTTGACAATTAATATTCTCTCAGGTAGGAAATAATCAAGTCCTAGACCCAAATAACTGAAACTGGTAAGGACGCTAGAGAGGAGGTCATTCCTGCTTCTCTGGATGCTCTAAAAGTAAACCGAGAAATAAAGCTTACATTTCTGCTGAAGATGTACAACCAGGGGGGGGGGTGTTGACTGCAGATGATAGAGGAAGAACTCCTGTTGCTCTTGCTACTTGATGACTCATAACAAGTTGGGGCCTATTTACTTCAGGCTCAGGACTGTGAAGAGCCAGAGCTAGACATCATAAAACTATGAGTGTTTGCACCAGACCGGAGCTAAAAGTTTGTGTGCTTAGCTGCTGCTAATTTCATACAGAACTTTTGGTTCTCTTCTGGTAATTATTACTAGCTGACTTTGGTGAGATCCTGTTAAGTTCCATCTTAACTTTTGCCAGAGCTAGACATCATAAAACTAGGATTGTTTGCACCATACCGGAGCTAAAAATTTGTGTGCTTAGCTGCTGCTAATTTCATACAGAACTTTTGGTTCTCTTCTGGTAACTATTACTTGCTGACTTTGGTGAGATCCTGTTAAGTTCCATCTTAACTTTTGCAAAAAGTATGCTTGTCAAAAATCATCTAAAATGTGCTGAGCTATAAAGCCATGTTCTTGATGGGAAACCAGTAAAAATATACAAAATTAGGAAGCAGTTACATGAAAGGGTTCAGGGGTTTAACTGGTCTTTGAAGGACCTGTTTTCCTTTACAAAACAAGTTTGGGCTTGTGCAAAAGGCGAACAAGAGATTAATGCTATGTTCTTCATGAGAAACTACTACTGCTCACAAAGTCATCAATATAAGAAGGAATTATTTACTCTCTGGGCCTGGTTCAAAATATTGTCTCCAGAATCATGTTTGCCTTTAACAAACAAGTTTATTCATGTTCAAGATCATCTAAAATGTACATGGGCATTAAAGGTATGTTCTTGGGGGAACAGCTGATGCAAACCAGTTACAAAACTGCGAACCATTTACACTCAGGGCTCTGGTTCAAAACATTAAGAGGTCTCTGAACAGCCCTGTTTGTCTTCACAAAACAGGTTACACTAGTTCAAAATCGTCTAAAATGTACATGAGCATAAAAGCTATGTTCTTAAAGGGAAACTACTGCTGTGCGCCAGTTTTCAATTTACAAAATTACAAGCTATGTACCCTCAGTAGTCTGGTTCAGGACATTAAATGGTCTCTGAACAGATGGAGCTGCACAGTTTCTTTCCAGTATCAAGATTTCTGATCTATACACTCTTTACATCTCTATCAGCATCATTTTAGAAGTCCCTTTCATTGAAAGGCAAGTTCTTTATAGAAAATTCTCTGTCCAGGAGCTAGGATTGCTAATGGGTCATATGCGGATTTTCTTCGATTGAAAACTTCCCACTGATTCCCAAAATGGGATTTCCATTCTTCTTGTGTTGTATAATGGGGCAAATATTGCTTCACCCCTAGATTATTCTTTTTGGAGAACTCCAAAATGCTTTTTTGTTTGCTCAAGATGTATTCTAATCCATCTGTCCCAGTTGAATTTGGCATGGCAGAAGACAAGAATGCTACTAGGTAGAAAACATCCTCATTTGGGGTGACCATTGATGTACCTTTTCGCCATCTGTGACACAAGAGAAAGCACGATCAGCCTAAGAAATTTAAGAACTTTAGATCAAAGGAACCTGGATTAAGGTTTTGAGTTGATACCTGGACTGGTTAACTGGATAGATTATTATAGGACCATTGCTAGTGCTAGTGAGGATCTTATGGAACACTTGTTCTGAAAATTCATTAATCGTGCTTCTGGGGACTAGGAGATTGAGCCAGGGATGAGGGATATCCCACATTCCCTTTTCCCTGAGTTTCAGTTCTGAGGCGTGAACCCTGTCAAGGAACTGCACGTAAGGGACTTCTGATTCAAAGCGCGTCGACCGAATGAAGTTCAGCTTTGATAAGGCTGCATCAACATCCTGCATGTAGGAGATACATAAGTGATCGTTTAAGATGCTTGATGACTTTCATGCAAATTTGTTGCGATAAATTACCGTATGATTTAAAGCTTAAGATATTAGAGGAACATTGATTTATACACTCACACGCCTCTCACATGTGGACTTACCACACATGCAGTAATCGACAACTGACTATGACAACAACAAAAACGAAACATTTCATCTAAAAGCTTACACAGTTAAAGACAAGAGTAATTTTACATGTAACAATCAAGACTAACCTGATCCAAGGATTCTCTATCACTGGGATTGAAGTATTTCACTACTTCAAGGCAGTACAAGACTTGCCCATCTGATTTGAACTTGCTAGCTTCGAGAGGGTCTTTTGGATTGAAAAAGTATCTCCAGTTGTTCAACAAACCAGTTCTGTTTATCATCACAAAGCCTTCAATGTAATCAAAGGTAGTCTCTGACGAAATAAGATACTCTTGGTCACGGGAGAACAAGGAGAATTCAGAGTATAGCACTCTTATCCATTTTGCCTACAGAAAAAAGCAGGAAACTTTAACAAAAAGACTTCAAAGACCACATAATTTTACTATAAGACAATTATGAAGTGACTTCTCTTACCATTTTCGGAGCCGGTTCTAGAGCAATTCTAGCCTTTGTAATGATGCCAAATTGTCCCAATCCGCCTAGTACACTATGAAAAAGGTCTGGATTCTGGTCTTCTGAACAAGTAACCACCTCTCCTGTACCTGCATAAAGATTTCAGATCATAACATGCTGCATGGATTTCTTACATGATCCCTATTGCCTGATCTCTACTCCAAACAAGTTTTCTAGAACGCAGAGACACACTTGGTTTGGCAATGTTCTTTTTACTGGAGTATACTGGTGGAACATAATGACTACACTAGCAACTCAAGAACAAGAGATCAGAAATATTGGAAATAATCAGTCCTTTCAACCCCTTTATTTTGATGTATGCATATGAGTGTAAGAAAAATGCACACCTGTGACAACTTCAAGTTGGTGGACATTATTGATTTGAGGTCCATGTTTGAATGCTTGGCCACTTACTCCAGCATTAGACAAAGTGCCTCCAACAGTGAGATGAAGATAATCAGTCCAAGATTTTGGAGAAAGCCCATGTTTAAGACTCTCATTCAAAATATTGATCCAAAGTTCACCTCCAGAGACATCAACATAAGGCGATTTCCCTGTATGAAAGATCATTTCTTTTGCATTAAGGGATTCCATGTTGATCACAACCCCTCCTCGAGCTTGCGATTGGCCTTGAAGGGAATGGGAATGACCCTTTGCAGCCACAGTCATCCAAGAAGACCTTCCCATTTCAAAAATCAGTTTTAAAAGTGAGGCAATATCAGAGACTGATTTTGGATATAGCACTGCAGAAGGGACTAAATGGACTCTATTTCCGAAATCTTTCGTGGCATGTGTTACGTTATGGAAATCTAGCTCTCCTTGGAGTTCTAATTGTTTTAATGATGAAAGATGCCTGATTGATGAACCCTTTTCAGAGAAAATTGCAGGGGTGGCAAAGGTTTCTGTAGAGAAAATGTGGTGGCTTCTATCCATTGAATAAGTGATCAATAAGAGAGTGAGGAATCTGAGAAACATCCTGTTTTGCCTGATCATGCTATTTGTATAATCCCTCATCATCATATGTCTCAAATCAAGAGGGGATGGCAAAGTACAAGAGGAATCTTTACTTCTTTACCTTGAAAAGTAGAGGTAAGTAGCAAGAGATGTGGAGAATAGCTCAAGTGAAGGGTGGTAAGAATATATAGAGAAGGAAAAAATGGCAACCTCAATTGCTTCCTGTGGCTAAAGTCTGAATCTTTGACACATCTCAATAGTGGTGGCCCCAAATGACACTGATAATAAAAAAAAATGAAAAAAAAAGCTTCTTTTATAGAATTCTTCTGTTCATGCAATAGAAAAGTGGTTTCTTTTGCTGCAAGCAGCTGATGATGGTATGTTTGTGTTGGTTCTAAAGTTTTTATACAAGGACTGCCAATAATTTGAGATGAGGAGTTGTTTGAGATAGTCCTTTTTGTTTCTGTTTTTGGTTATAAACTGTGGGGGTCAGAGAAAAAGAGAAAGAAGATCTCGTATGTTTATTTCCTGTGGGTGTGGAGTTTGAGCATTGCTTTATTTGCAATCTTTGGTGGGGAGAATATGAGAATATAATTGGAGCAATTTTCCCAAAGTGCATAAAAATGGTATATATCAGCTTGACATATAGGCCAACTAATCTTGTTCACATTTTCATCAACTTATGACTTCAGTTTTGGTTGGAAATGATTCTGTTTGTTGTGTTTTTATACTATTTTTGCGATTGTGTACAGTTTCTCTGCGGTAATTTTGCATATTTTCGGGTTGAGGGGTCCCACTGAATCTCTCATCATCTATACACAAAAGAACATTTGTTTCAAGCAAAAGGTTGTTTCCCAATCCCAAAGGATCCTCACACCTCGCCGACGAGAGAGCTGGAAGTGTGTAAATCAGGTATTCAGCGATCCGCTAAGGGAGGCACGATGTCCACAAACCTACAAGAAGCTCACCTCAAAACCCTTGATTGGAGTATGAAGATGTTGCCTTCACACTATCAAATTTGTCCCTCTAGAACCAAATGGGTTATGCCCTGAACAAAGAACATTTGTTTCTTCACTAGTATAATCGTTTTGATTCGATAATAAACATATTTCTTTTATTTTTCTTCTAAAGGTCAGTAAGGACTATACTAACTACTCCCTCTGAAACATTTTGCGCGTTTGGTATTTATTTCGATTTGTCCACTTTTTATAAGTAAATATTGTATACTATGTTTAGCTCAATCATTATAATTGTGAACAAACCTAATCAATCAATGGTAAGTAATATAACGAAAAGTAAGGTTGAGAATTGGTAAAAACTTTAATTATGAGAGAGTGCATTAAATGATATCTGTAGAATAACGTAAAGTTATTAAATTGAACTATGAAAATATAACGGCATGAAGTACCAAAAACTTTCCTCCTACCATTTTTCGCAGTACCAATGTATTAATTGATAATGAAGTAAAGAGTAAAACTGAAGTACCAAGAACTTTCCTTCCTCCATCTCCCGTGGGCCTGGCCGCCTCTCTTCAAAAGAAGGCCAAAAGAGAGTTTTTTAGGAGCAATATCAAGCGTTTTTGGGGTTGACTTTGTATTTTTTGTTTTTGCCTTTTTATTTTATTATTTATGTATATACACGGTTATGATTATTTTAATATCGGTAGCTTTTTATTTATGTTTACTAAACTCATTCACTAGTATACTAGCACGCCATATTCTTATTACTGCGTCATCTATACAGATACATATAGAGTCAGTGTCTTACTAGAAGCAAACTCTCTATTTCTTGGGATGGAGGTATTGTTTCTCTACCTCTCACTCTTCCCAGACTCTAGCGGTAGTTTTTGTTGTCGTTGGAATATAATAGACATGGTTGTTGTTATATCAAGAGTATAAAAAGGCTGTATAAATCCAAGGTCGTTGGCCCCAACAGAAAAAAGGGAAGAAGACCAAGATTGTTATTGACCGTGGTTATAATGGTTACCCACTAAAACTTAGCAGCCCTATTAATTTGTTGATTTTCTTTGAATAAGTATTGCCAAGGAGCAAGGTTCATTTTCAAAAGAATTATTGTCCATTTTAAACTAATAGTTGAGATGAAGTCATGTGACTATTAAATCTTAAGTCCAAATTTTACGAAGATCTTGCGTGTTTAATTGGTTACTACTGTCCAAAAATAAAGAAAAAGTGTATTTAGATTTCATAGAGACATAAACATCAATTAGTGTGTCATCTATGCACGTACATATAGAGTCAGAGGTCTTACTGGAAGCAAACTCTCTATCTTTAGAGATGAAAATAATGGTCGCATGTCTCTCACTCTTCCTGGACTAACGATAACTTTTATTGTAATAACTGGGTATGTGTTGTTGTAGAAACATAACTATCAATGAATTGTCAAAAAAATCGACATAAGTTGATCTCATTTTCGTCTCTTTTACATGAATGAGGCTTAGATCATGTTAAGATATCATAGGCGATAACAACTCAAGTGACTAGACTACGATGTTACAAGATCGCGAGGTATTGAGTTTAAATATTTACAAATTAAAGTTGCTTTCACATAGTGTAGTGGTTTATTCCAGTAAATTATAATGGTTATGCTTACTTAGTATAGTTATTTCTATTTTCAGTAGAGTCAATGACACACCTTTCCTTGATTTTGGAATATGATGGAATAAAATAAAATGACTCACTAAATTAGCTGCGCTTCTTATATTGTGAAGTAGCAGTTAATCGATACAGCTTCACGCAATTTTCATTATGGTTCATCGAAAAACAACATGTGTGTGTTTATAACATATGAGCATGGTAGCGTACATACAACCCATCATACCTTGCCATATGCGGAAGCCTATAAAAAAATGGGGGTAATGTTGTTGTTGTAGTAGTATTCTCAGTTAGTGCTTATTTGGTATATTTCATGTATTACAATGATGTGGTTTATTAGGTCTATTATATATGTTATAGTGATTTATTTTTCATCACAATGATAACATTTATATAAAAAAAAGTTCACCATTTTTCTTTTCTTTCTTTTTCAAATTATTCATTGATTTATTTATTGCTGTTGAATTGGGAGATTCAGATTCTGCAGAATGAATTTATAGATGTGCTAAAGGGAGAGAGAAACATGGTCCGGCCCCTACAGAACCCTGCAAATTTTAAGTTCGGTGCGACTATTAATCCAAGGCCCCAAGCAAGTGGAGACGGGATCTCCTCATCGCCGGAATCATCACCCTCTTTTCTACCGTCCGACACGTGGCAGTAGGGATGGTAAAGTTAGATGAGGTTCATCCGCATCTAGCCTCACCATCTCCTGCTGCCACGTATCGAACGGTGGAGAATGGGGTGATGGTTTCGACGGTGAAGATATCTCATCTCAAGCAAGTGGAACCCTTCCCCTTCAGCTTGAGAAGGAGGCTTTTTTAGGGGAAAAGGACATTACATAAAAGAATTATATTGCCAATACATTATATGTATTTATGTATATTCTCTTTGCGTGATCATCTCATTAGTTCTCTTTTCTTTGCTTTGTTTAGCATTACATTATTAACTTTTAAATAAATACACTCATTTTAATTCATAAAGTATGATTTTCAATACTCTTAAGGCATCGATTCAATGGTTAATGCAGAGGCATATATGATACATATATTTTAAGTTCGAGTAGGTGTGAATTTTCTTCAAGTAATATTGTCTGATAGTATATAACCATACGTAATGACTAGTGTTCTTGAGTATTCTCACTATGTCACATGCCAACTTAAAAGAGTAATATCGACTATAAAATAAAGTGATTATTTATTAATAAGAAGTGCATTCCCGAGAACTAAATCAACAACGTTTACAGAAGGACAAACAAGTCTTTTCACTGTCTTATATTTTTGGTTGAACCAAGTGTCCTTTACGGAATCATGGGATAGTATCACCTGACCGCAAGGAGGTGCAGTGACGCGTGACCGCGCGACACGTGGCAGCAAAGGAGGGTGGTGAGGCTAGATGAAGGTCACCCTCCTTGCTGCCATGTGTCGCATGGTCACAAAGGGAGTGAGGATAGTTGGGGTGAGGAGATCCCTACCCCGGAATCATACACTCTCTAGTTTCGGTCAGCTTATAACATTAATCTTTAACTTAGTCAATAATTTAATAACTCATGAAGATTCGAGTGATCTCCTCTCACGGAGCAAAACAATTCTGAGTATTACGACAGAAGAAAGCTTTTGTCTTTTGTCGTTGTTTTTCTCTCTCTAATTTAAATTTTATATGATCGATAAAAAGAAAAGTTAACTTCAAAAGTAAAAAAAGGAAAGTCGAGAGGAAGTTGCCACGTTATAACGAAGAAAGATCCATACTCTTCATTTGTTACAAAAATTGGATAATATATAGGAAAGATTCGTTCTTTAGATTGATTAAAATGTTAATTCTATTCTGCTGAAAATAACTTTACTCATTTGGATTGAGGTCACATTGGTATCCTTTTAGTATATTAGTTTATTTTAAACGGCGTCTTAATTAATATATGAAATGCACCAAATGTATCCCCCATGTATGCAATTATGCATAGGAAAATCTACCAAGAAATAGCTCGGTTGCTATTCGGGTTTGAAGTTGCTTCAAGAAGTACATGGTTCGATTCCATAGATATACGTAGTGTGAGTATTTCAGTGCTGTCTGGGCCAAAGGTACATTTTGCAGTGAACATGCTCCTTGAGGCTAGAACGTTGGTCTCAAGACGGACTTTTGCTCCAATTATGCATCGAAAAAGTTTACAATGTTAAGGGTCAATATCACAATTATGACAACATTAGTGAAATGGTTGATAGGCTTGAATTGACAAGAGACGACTTAATCAATTATTTCGCCCTTAAGTTTGTGACTTGACTATATTTATTGAAGGAGACAATAAAATGGCCAAATGTGTCATTTTATTTCTTTAAAACGTGTCATATTCATGGAATAAATCTTTTGAAACTCTATCTTTTCTTCTTTATTTTTTAAAAAATATAATCCTTCCGATCTAAATTAATATCATAGTTTTTATTTTAATTTGTCTCAAAAATATTGTCCACATTCTAAAATTAATAATATAGTAGCCGTAAAAGTTATCGTACTACTTTTTCAAGTAGCACTTATATCAAATTTATATTAATTTATCAACTAAGAGTAAAACATGAATAGCAACAAAAATAGTTTTGTTATGACAACATTTTTAAGACGAAGAAAGTTTTCGCTCCCAAGGCAAATGTGTGAAAAGTAGGATAGGAAAATCAACTGAACATATTTTTTTCGTATCTCTTTTTATTGGAATCTATTGTGTGTGTACATATCTAAGTATATGCGCGTGTATATATATACACACACTAACGTACGTACATAGCTATATAATAGGACCAAATTGTCCTTATCGGCTCTTGTTGAATGCTTATGGATGAAATCTTGATTTGCTGACGAAACAAATTATTGTTGATTCCTTGATGATTTGCCATGTTTTTATCTGGGATGGTAGCAATTCCAGGTAGCTTCTGTGGATGACCAAAGAAAAATCTTGGGAGATCGTCAGCACCCTACGACAATAACATTACTCAATTGACTTAGAGATTGTTTTCCGATGATTCATAATAAAAATTACGTCTAGTTGTGTCGATCAACTGTTAATTCACAATATAAGAAACGCAGCCAATTTAATGAGTCATTTTGTTTTATTCCATTATATTCTAAAGTCAAAAAAAATATGTCATTGATTCTATTGGAAATGGAATTGGATCGTCAACACTCTAGTCGTATTTATTTTAGATGAGTGATTTTTTGGTCTTTTGGAAGAGATGTTATATATGATCCTTATTAAAGTAATACAATAAATAAACTCACGTACTTAATATCTAACAATCCATATGCTCTTAGCAAAACATACACTGCTTTTCTAAATTAATATACAAAAGAAAAGACATCGTTCGTCATACATGTCTATTTGGAGAAACGAGTTACTCGGTTTAATTTTTTGAAGTAATTTTTCAATTCGAATTCAAACACCGACTAAGCTATGTTTTTTTAGACTTACTCGATTTGACTTTAGAGTACGTCTTGGGAGGATTTGGTGACACTAGGGTGATGCAAGCACCCATGTGTATTTTCCACGAGGACTACATAAGCTTTATAAGTGAATTTTTTGCAGTATCTCTTGGAAAAGGATCTCGTGAGGTATGAGATGTCTTATCTCTAATCTTGTACAGTAAAGACATGTCATATCTATTATATATTTTTTTTTAATTTTTATACGTAACACGATTTTATTAATTTTATTAGAAGACAAGACACTAGTAGACTAGAAAATTTTTTTACCTGTAATTGTTTGACCGCTATATTTGATCAGAAGAGCTCCTTCACAATAACGAAATACCATATTGATCTGTCTTATTGCTTATATTAAAAACTATTATACATTAATTACATATGTATTTTTTCAAAATATCGGTCAATGTTCATAGTTCAAATGAGTTTGTCTGGTCTATTATCATGAAATATACGCCTACTTCGTCATTCATGGAATTGGAAACACTTATGGTGTTGAGATGAGATGATCTTCCATATTTCTTAAGGCAAAAATTCATCCATCATAAGAGATACCTATAAACCGAATGAAAGTATGAAAAAATAGTATAACTTTTCTGGTATATAATATTACACCAAATAACTTTACTAGTATTTAATATTACACGAATTCTTAACGAAACATAAACTTTTTGATATGTTGTAAAGAGTCGAATGTTCGATGAGGTAGGCCATGCATGTTGGGAGCAACACACAAACAAACCCTTAATGGAGAATTAACTGAGGCACTTCATTTGGTTTAGTTTAACTCGACAAGAATCATGAGTTAAATGTTCTTATAATTAAGATGCAAATTAAATTCCGACAAGATGGAAACTTTGTCAACGTTCATATGATCAAGGAGTCTTAGTGTCCCTTGCCCATGAAACAATTAATTCAAGACAACGTTGTATTTGTGATACATGTGTAGGGGCCTGGGTTCCATTGAAATATCTTAAGCCAGGGCAATGCCCACAAAGTAAGAAGATTGGACAGGAAGATGACAGCCTTTGAATTTTTGGCAGTTGGGGGTGGGGTGGGGGCGGGGGTAGCACTTGAAAAAGAAGATACATAACGAATAGACTTGAGTGGTCTTGAAGCATCAGATTCCAGCACTTGGGACACTGCCAAACATTCTCCATTTATTTATTCTTTTTGTTGCATTATTTGTCTACTAAACATGGTAACAAGTTATGATCCCACTTCTTTATATCTCGTCTTTTATATTTTTATTATCAATAGCATGACATTCACATCGTTTCGTCAAGAAAAGCTCAACCATAGTTTCATGGACGACCAAGTTATTGTGTGGTTATAACACATGAATATGATTGCGTACATCCGACCTCTATACTTTGTTATAGACAAAAGTCTTTAAAACAATGGGGTAATATTGTTGTTGTATATTTATCATCTTTTCACATTATGTAAGTTTTCACTTAATTGGGAAAAAAAATTTCTCATAGGATACTCCTGTCTATATTAAATTAGAAGTCATTCATGTGTACTCTAACATAAAAAAGAAAACATATATAGTTTAATGTGTCGTTAAGCATTAAAACATGTACGGATTATGATTTTTTGCCATTTGTTGTATTGTTGGTTAACAATTCTATGTTTTTTATATCCATAAAGATAATTTTAAAAGATCATATAATCCCTTAAAGTAGAATAAAAAAAGATACGTTTTCAGTGCACTAAACTTCTGTATTTGCATAAGATTTGATGAGAGATCGGATTGATTCGTGATCTGATATACACAGTCTTATCATACACTTTGTGTAAGAGACTTTTTCTAGATTAGAATGTAAACATTTTTTTTTTGTGATGTCGCGACTGGCAATTCTGAACATTAATTTGACACTTGGGCACATAGTAACGGGATAGGATCTCATCACTGCAAGGGGGCGCGGTGACGCGTGACCGCGCGATACGTGGCACCAAGAGGGGTGGTGAGGCTAGATCCAGGTGACCCTCATCTAGCCTCACCACCCCTATTGCTGCCACGTGTCGTGTGGTCACAAAGGGGGTGAGGAAAGTGGGGGTGAAAAGATCCCAACCTGTAAGTAACAAGGGACATAGTCTACTGGTAAGTGACAAGGTGATTGGGGCTAAAGAACCCCGACGTCCCGAGTTCGAACCCGTGTAGAGGCAATACTTTGTTGAAATATTACAAGGGTTGCTTCTGGGCTTCTGAATCTCGTGTGTCCTCTTCCTTGTAGGGCTGCTAATAGATCACATCTCTCGATTTACATCCTAACTAGCTAAGAGGCCTATGGTACAGGTAGGGGAGAACCCACCCCTTAACAAACAATTAGGCAAAGAGTGAAAGTTGTTGGCGGTTGAGATCACAGCAGGTAAAAAGTGAGCTAAAATATGAGGTCTCCAATCACGAGTCGCCACGTGTACAAATTGTCTTTTTCAAAAATAGAAAAATTTTAAGCCTCTCTACTCTTTTGTACACGTGGCGACGCGTGATTGGAGGCCTCATATTTTACCTTACTTTTTACCTCCTCTGATCTCAACCCAGTTGTTGGAACTTGGAAAACATTATTGTGTACCATTATTGACGCTGACTGACATAGATCCATCTTCATGAAGCTGCTGCTTAAAGTGCGATCAACAAGGCTTTTTGTGCGTGCGTGTGGGTATACTATATATTCTCACATCTTTAAAGCTTTAAGCTTATAGTGTTCACATTTCCATCCATAAACTTTATAAATAATATAAATCGACAAATATATTACGGTCGATAATTTTTTAGAGTTTATTTTAATTTTTTTGGCAAGTCGAAAATAGTCTGAATTTAAACTAAGTTAAGGTATAAAGAACTAACGGTAAGATACGAATCCTTACTTGATAGTTTAGTTACATTGACTTCTGTCACAACATTCTTGTATTTTTTTTTAAATAGGCTATATACATGTGGACATCTTATCACACATCTTTAGGCTAATAAATAGAAGTGTACATCTTCCACAATGCTTTTTAAGACTTAGATGGTAGGAGCTTTCAGAATCATGGTATGCCCTTTTGCCACCAACAGATTATTTTACACGTTATTTATTGAAACTTTGTCTTAAATTGTGTGAATAACTATTTTGACAAACTATTGTGTTAAATACTTTAAGAACTTGATAATAATTGATGTTTGATTAAGTGTGATGATATTTTTAGAACGGGATGAGTAACTATTTGTGGTTAATGGTTGCAAACATTTATCATTCCGCAGGTACAGATTTAAGCAATAAAGACTTAACATCTTATGTATAAACTTATGCATTTTTTTCGAGAAATATTGTTATAGCTATTTTTTTTATATGAACTACAGAGAAAATCAACTATAGTAATATTTTTGATACAAACAGAGTGTTTTTTAATTTTTGGTTTTTGTTTTCGATAACCTTCGTGTTTAATTGTCACATAAATCATTGCAAGAACAATTATATTAGACATAATAATATGTTATGGCCTCCGTTAAAGTTTATTCAAACTTTACCGTGAATATTGCTAGATTAGCTCGCAATAGGGGTTTAGGGAAGAGACAAAATAATGATACTGGATTTGAACGAAATCTTATACAGATTACTTTCTGCACAAAAGTGCAGAATTATATTATTCTAACCGACCAGCATCATAATGTTCACAATTTTGAAGGAAAAAAATCATAAATATCAATTTATTAAATAGCATATCATTAATTATGACAACATAAAGTAGGTACCATACATTTTTTTAATTGCAAATGTCCTTCATTAATGGTCTATTTTACAAGAAAACATCATTATGGGATCCACGATGATGGATTTTGAAAGCTAAAAGGACTAATCTAGGAAGTAGCTAACTAATAGATTTGTTTTAAGACTATGTTCTCTCGGTTCAGATCTGAGAGGTCAGCGGTGAACTAATATATAAGGTCTCCAATCACACGCCGTCACGTGTACAAATAGGTTAGCGGTTTAATATTTCTTAAAAAAAGAGTTATTTGTACATATGAGATCGCATGATTAGAGACATCATATTGTGCATCACCGTTGACTTCCCCACATCTAGCTAATTGTACTGTAACTAAAAGTTAGTGCCTGTCAACAATTCCAATGACCCAAATAAGATTTTACTAAATCTTCATGGCCCCATTCTATAGTCATCAATCTCAATCTTTATTTTATTAAGCAAATAATTCACTTATATGAACTGCTAATTAATGCTTTTCATACTTACGATATGACGTAGTTAAATATTCAACTCATTTTATCCCGTCGTTTCCTTTAACTTCATTTGATTTATAATGGCTCTTAATACGATGAAACTTATAAAAGAGTTAAATATGTGAATGGAATAAAAAAAATGAATAATATCTTTCGATATTGAAAGAAAATGTTCAAGATAAGTCGTTTTCTTGAACATTAATACAAACATACCTATATATCCAGCTGATATTTTATTTATGGAGCTTGCAAATTTTATTTCTGATTGAGGACGAATGTAAAAGAGTTGAAGCTCATCTAACCCATTGATATCTCCGCTTCTTGGAGAAAAATCCATATTTGGTTCGGAGGGTTTCCACCGTCTCAGCTCCAACGAGCATTGTGAATGATGCAAATCAGTAGTTCAGCGGTCTCCTATGTTAAGTGAAGACTTACGCAGTGACTCACACAAGATGTTTTCCCCTACAAACCAGGCATTCGGCCTAGCAATAGTGGAAAAAGAGTTAACAAAATCGTATCAGATATACCAATTTAGCGAGAATATAATACGCATGTTATACCTTCATTACATAATTCTGAAAATGAGACATGAATGGAGTTAGGAAATGTTATGCGATACTAATAGAGGTCGAATTGAAGCATCGTTGAATTTCGCCATATTTCACATGTATTGCTCGTATAAGTATTACATGCAAAACGGTTGTGTTATACTAATACGTTGACATGATTTTAATATCTACTTGAATTATTTCATATTATTCATCTGATTAAACTTTTCTTGTATGGTTAAAACTACTACGTCTCCTTATTCATGTATCGTGTTTACCGTGCACTAGTCTTCCGTGTTTGCGCAATGTACGGAGAAGGACCGGATCGCTTCGTAATCTGATATACGCAGCTTTACCCTACAATTTGTGCAAGGGGTTACAAATACGATTGGTAGTCAACATTTATAATCTTAAAATTTAACAAACTTAACCATCATTGTATATACAAGAATAAGATTTACATCTGCTAGGCCGAATACATGATTTGCGGAGGGACACCTTGTGTGGGTCACAGCGTAAGTACTCATCCAACCTAGAAGGCCGTTGGGCTCCTGATTTGCATCATCCACAATGCTCCTTGGAGCTAGGGGTTGGAAGTCCTCAGGAACTGGAAATGACATTTTGGTCCAAGAATAAGATTTACATGGTGTCCAATCCACTGTCGTTTTCATGGCCAGTAGTTTTTGGTAGGGTTTTCTCCACAAAGAAAGACTAGGCAGCTACACAAAGTTGATGTCGTTCGGCTACATTGCGTTTTTGTTTTCCAACAATCTCATGTGATTATAAGGACTTCCACGCCCTAGCTACATAGTCCAGTGGTAAGTGGCAAAGGTGATTGGGGCTAGAACCCCGACGTCTCGAGTTCGAGTCTGTGTGGAGACAATCCTTGTTGAAATATTACAAGAGTTGCCTCTGGGCTGGCTGAGTCTCGTGTGTCCTCTCCCTTTGCAGGGCTACCGGTGGAGCACATCCCTCGATTTACATCCCACCTGACTAAATGACCTCTGGTACAGGTGGGGGGAGAACCCACTCCCTCATCAAAGGAAATCCAACTCTAAAATTTCTAGGCCATTCGAAGGTTCTGCTTTGGGGTTGGAATCTCTTCTCCCCTACTTTTCTCACCCCCTTTGTGACCACGCGACACGCAGCAAAGGGGTGGTGAGGCTAGATGAAGGTCACCTCTGCATCTAGCCTCGCCACCCCCTCTTGCTGCCACGTGTCGCGCGGTCATGCGTCACCGCGCACCCTTACGGTGAAGAGATCCTATCCCTCTACTTTGTGGCTAGTTTTTCTAATGGAGCTTTTGATATTTAATAACGTTTACCCTTTTTAATAAGACAAGGAGTACTTGTAATGCCCCATAATTTAGGTTTGGTATCATCATCACGAGTCTGACGGAAATAAAAGTAAACTTTTTATATTTTGTCCTTGTTGACTAAGAAACGATTAATCTAAATCAACGTTGGTATTTATATATCGTATTTATATATCATAACATACGGTGGAAGATATATAGAGTCAGATGTTTCAATATAATTAAGTTCTCTATCACTTGGAATGAGGTATTGTTTTCATGTCTCTCACCTTTCTTAGACTCTAACGATAATTTTTGATATCGTTATGATATACTTGTTGCAGTATTTATATATCATAACATTCTTTATTTTTTTTTCTTTACCATTATTTTGAATTGGCTCATATAATTAAGACAAGGAAAAAACAACAAAGAATCCACTTTGCCTCGTCATAAACAAGATCCTATATCTTCTTTATAAGCATCATTTCATTGTTTCATTATGTGTCAAAAGAAAGGAATCTAGCTGTTGGGTGGCTATTACTACTTTCTATGTGGATATCATCATCTTTTGGGATTAATCTACTAATTTAGGTCCATAATTATTGGTACATGCTACACAAAAAGCTCCCATTAACGTTGTTGAATGAACCAATTAATCTACGTGTTCCATGTATTAATAATTGTTTATTTCATTAACAAATGTAAAGCAATTAAATTTTGAGCAAGACACTCTTCTATGTGTTATCTTCCCTTATTTGTAAAAGGATAATATTGTCAATTTACATTAAATAGTAGACAATTAGTTTAGACATAATAAATAAGATATACATTATAGATGAGAAAAGGAGTAAAAGCAAGGCTAAACTGACTTGGGATGAGCGGATTAAGCATGAACTACTAGATTTGCACCTCTTTAATGACGTGGTCCAGGATAGGAGTTCATAGAGCCAGAGGATTAAGGTTAACAAAGTATAAGTCGGATATAGGGACATCTTAGAGAATATTTAGGAGTGTAGATACTATCTACGCTTTAGGTTGACTTTGCACTTATTTGTTTATGTTTTTGTCGTTGTTTTGCATTATATGTACATACACACGTTTATGAGTATTTTAATATCGGCATTATCCTCTTTGTATTGCCTGAATTTCCTCACTAACACACTAGCGCATCATATCCATATTATTGTGTCATTTATGCCGGTACATATAGAGCCGGGGTCTCACTGGAAGCAAACTCTCTGTCTTTTGGGATAGAGGTATTGTTTGCTTGTCGTTTACCCTCCCCAGACCCTAATGATAGCTTTTGCTGTTGTTGGGTTATACTGAGTATGATTGATGATTGATGATTGATGATTGATGATGATTTATGTATATGTACAAACGTGTGTATGTATGTATGTATATAGAGACACACTTCTTAAATTAGCTGATATGTCGGACATGTTAACATTGTGTCACCATCAATGTCCTCATTGTTGTCCCTTTATCGTTAATTCTACTTGTTAGATCGCCAGCCACATAGACACTCCTCATTATCAGGCGACCTGTAATCATTCTATGTTTGCTTTTCAAAATAAACTATTGATATAATGCAAAAGAAAAAAAAACAAAAAAAAAAGAGAGGTAAAACTATCGTCCACGAGTCCAAAAATTAGGGGCTTTCGCATGCATCATGCACTTTGTAAGGTAGTCTTTAGGAGGAGGCCCATTTAAATTACATCTTTATCAATAGTCTATGTTATTCTAATTTATTTTTTGTCATTCTAACAAAATCAAATTATAAGCTTGATTATTGGCTATTGTAACCCACTTCTTTTCACCATTCTATTCAAATAACTAAATTGGTTAAACTTCAAAAAATAAAATAAATAGATTAGTCAAACCTGCCCCGGGCCCTCACCGCCCCAACCTCAAAGAGCATTGTGTAGGATGCAAATTAGGAGTCCAGTGGCGCATACTAGGTTGGGTGATGACTTACGTAGTGACCCACATAAGGTACTCTTCACAAACTAGACATTCAGTCTAATAGCAGTGAAACACACACACTGCACGTGTCTCTAGAATCAAACTCTTTACCGCTTGGAACGAATCCCAACCTGAATACCAACTGAGCTATTTCATGAGTCTAGTCAAACATCATCTTACTGTTGTATGTGTGTGAACGCAGTGTCTGTCATGTATGGACACATATAAGCACATGGATTTAATTTAATTACAAAAAGGATCCTATTGAGAATCCCATATTAGCTAATTTGAGAAAAAATGCATGGCTTATATGAGGGCGAGGTTCCACCACCCATTGCCTTAAGGTTTTGAGTGGATATGGGCCTCACCTCATGTCAGCCCAAGTTTGAACATGGTATCAGAGCAGGTTTAAAAATGTGGGCTCACCCCTTGCCTGGCCCAAGGTTTGCCACTTAATGTTTTCCCTCACCTAAAGTCCAGATGTTCATGCCTGGCTTGTGGTTTGTGATTGAGGGTCCAGATGTTCATGCATGGCTTGTGGTTTGTGATTGAGGGCGGGTTGTAAGGCGCGTGTGTATGTCAAGCCACGTTGCCATGTGAGAGCGGGTATTGAGAATCCCACATTGACTAATTTGAGAAAAATGCATGGCTTATATGAGGATGAGGTTTTGAGTGGATATGTGTCTCAACTCATGTAAGCCCAAGTTTCAACAGATCCGATAAGATCATGCAATATATATATATATATATATATATATATATATATATATATATATATATATATATATATATCGTCTGTAACTTAATTACAAAATAAATACGTATTTGATGTCACGATTACTTCTTTCCTTTTCCAGCAAAAAAATAACCCACCAACAAAGGCCAACGGCAAGTGTTCTACGTGCAGACTATATGAAATAGTGACAGTATTTTTCAATCAACTTCACAAATGAACAACTATAGAAGACGGATTTAAAGCCAACTTTTTGAAGATGTGAAGGGAGATCGAGTTATTTCAAGTGATAAAGTTAATTTGAAAGTAATGACAAAAACATGAGAGGTGTCTTTTCTGTTATATTGGCATTTCCCAGATTAATACTACTACTACAACAAAAACATTACCCCATTGCCTTAGAGGCTCATGCCTATGGCGGGGAATAAAGGGTCGGATGTACGCAACCATACTCGTGTGTTAGAAACACACAGAGGTTGTTTCCCGATGACCCCTAATAAAAATTCCGTCTTGTCGATCAACTGCAACTTCACAATGTAAGAAGCGCAACCAATTTAATGAGTCATTTTGCTTTATTCCATCATATTACAAAGTCAAAGCAGGCTGTATTTAGAGTGTGTTTTTGATTGCGAGATTAATAAACTGTAAAAAAGGAGACAACGGTAACGCCACACAGTTGTTCGGACCTAACTTGTTAGGTGTAAACTTTGAAATTGTTTGTACACATAAAATACCAAATCTACCATCAGAAAACCAATATCGGCAAGAAATTCATAGAGTATACACAAGCAAACATGTTACGTGACAGTTGAAATATGGGGAAACTATATATGGTTTAGTAATATACCAGGAACGAGGCAAAAGTATAGTTTAATGAGGTAAAATCCATTGACTATATATACATATAACAAGATTTTAAACGATAGACTTGATAAAAACAATGTAACTAAAAGTGTATATATATTTTCCTTTTAAACGGGTGAAATATATTTGTAAGTAAAGTCCAATGAGGTAAATCCATTGACTACTATGAGTTTGGAACTTTGCGTGCGTGCTCCTTTTTCTTTTTATTATTCTTGAAGCAAAAACGTCAAATCCCTGGTCTCGAAGCTTTCATCATTCATGTTCTAAGAAATATTGCGAAAGATGTAGATCAAGAGTTTAATAGCTTTCTAAATTGGGGAGGTCTTACACAGGGAGCCTACACAAGGTGTATACTGCAAACTGGATCTTTGGTCCAGACAACAATAAAACACCCACACTATGCGTGTCCCTGGAATAAAACCATGTATCACTTGGAACAACTCTCAGTCCGAATATCAACTGAACTATGTCTTGAATGCTTTTTTTTTCTTATTCTTGGTAGCTGGAAAGTGAGTCTTTTATCTTTTCGAGGGAGTCTATCCGGCTAGAAAGAGGTTCTTGCATGCTCCCACCTTAGTCCTGAGCGCTTCTACCATCTCAGCCTCAACAGACATTGTGAAAGATGCAAATCAGGAGCTCAGCAGACTTCTAGGTTGGTGAAGATTTTACACAAAGACCCACACAAGGTGTCCCCCTGCAAACTAGGCATTCGGTCTAGCAGTAGTAAAACATCCATACTGTGCTTGTCACTGGAATCGAACTCTGTATCTTTTGATAGCAAACTCAACCTAAGTACTAACTGAGCCATGCATTGGAGGCCACATCATATATTCTAAGCGGACAGATACGAAAGAAAAAGCCCTAGTTAGACTGTTAAAACACGTAAGTTATTTAGTCCTCCTAACTCAAAGAAATGAAACTACCAAAAAAAATATCTAACGAGACCCAAAGCTCTAAACTCGAAGGTAGGTATTAGCCTTTAAACAAAGTTACATCTCACAACATGCGGATGAAAATTTGAGGAGAACTATGTGGTACCAATAAAAAGAAAAGGTTGAAAATGGAAACAAGCTGTCTGATAATGCCTATTCCCCCCTACCCCCCCCCCCCTCCAAGTTGGTTACATTAATGCTCAAAGTGTGCATATTGTCCATGGAATTATAAAAAAAGACATATTGCATACTTCTTGTCGTCATCCTAGATTGAGAACCCACCTTGGCTAATTTGAGAAAAAATATATGGCTTATATAAAGATGAGGTTCCACCACTCATTGCCTTAAGGTTTTGAGTGGATATGGGTCTCACCTCATGTAAGCCCAAGTTTCAATATGATATCAGAGCAGATTTAAAAATGTGGACTCATCCCTTGTCTGGCCCATGGTTGACCACTTAATGTTTCCCTTCACCTAAGTCCAGATGTTCATGCCTGGCTTGGGGTTTGTGATCGAGGGCAGGTTGTAAGGCGCGTGTGTATGTCAAGCTACGTTGCCACGTGAGAGCGGGTGTTGAGAATCCTACATTGGTTAATTTGAGAGCGGGTGTTGAGAATCCTACATTGGTTAATTTGAGAAAAAATGCATGGCTTATATGAGGATGAGGTCCCACCACCCATTCACTTAAGATTTTGAGTGGATATGGGTCTCACCTCATATAAGCCCAAGTTTAAATATCATCATGCTTCATGCTCCTTGGTCAAACTTACACAACTGTCTTTTGGCTTACACACGGGTGTTGCTTCAATTTATTAGTAATGGTGTTTATAGTTGAATTTATGGAGCAATTGTCCAAATTCCTAGCTCCGGAGGTTTTCAGTGGCCTACCTTCACGGGGATGCGTAGAGGATGTAAATAAAAAACCCAACGGCCTTTTAGATTAGTAAATCGTTACTTCACAATCCATACAAGCAGTCAACTGCAAACTGGATATGTAACTCAGCACACAATTGAGTCGAATTCAGGTCTATAACCTTTAGGTATGGAGAGCAGTATTGTTCTAGCGGTGCACGTGTCATACTTCGAACCTACACATTTCTGGAACAATGTATCAAACCGAATACAAATTGAGCTATGTGCTGGGAGCTAGTTTTATAGTTGATTTGATTAATCATTAATGGGAGCACATATTCATATAAGTCTTTTTTTTATTTGATTTTTATCACTCATGCAGCCATGATTAAGATAGTAGTTCATTAAATGAAAATTCTTGGCCATCTTTTTATGGTCATCATAATTTTCCCACAAATAGTAATTGATTCTCTTATTTATCCATTTTCGATCTTTTTCTGCAACTATCTAATCTCTAGAATAAATAAAAAATTTTCTAGGTTTTTATTTAATATGAAAATTTCTTTTTCCTGTTAATGTTAAACCACCACCTCAGTCGCTGTTCTAAATAACTGGATTCCGTCTGCTACAGAAAGTTTGAAATTCATTGAAAATATAATTCCCATTTCTTAAACATTTTTTTTTCTAAACTGACAGAAAATGCAGAATCACGCATCTTGGAATAAAGTTATATAAGGAGACAAATTGAGATGGCCGAAGATAAAATAAAAAAGGAAAATGGGAAAACAGAAAGATAAAACGAGTGGAATTTGTGAGGGAATTGTGGAGAGAAATTAGGACGGTAGAAGTCATTAGCAAAATATCATTCTTGTTTAATCAACTTCAATACTATGTCAATCTAAAATTATATACTCCGACTTTATAATCAAACACATTAATAACTGTTGGAAAATTTTTTTCCATGTCGCAACACTCAGTGATACTTCACTAACACACCAGCACACTATATGTCTGTTTTCGTGTCATCTATGCTGGTACATATAGAGACATGACACTTACTGGAAGCAAACTCTCTATCTTTTGGGATGAAAATATTGTGTGCCTGTCGCTCATCCTCCCCAAAACTCTATCGATAGCTTATGTGGGTATGAATATATTGATTCAATCCATAAATAGCATTTGTAACATCAATATTCAAAAGTTAGAACTTCAAAGATGCATTACACTTCTATGCATGAGCTATAACTTTCAGGCAAAGAAAAAAAATCTTCCAACTTGTGTTGGGATAGTTAATGATATAAAGAGATACATATTTCGCTTACACATAGTTAAAGATAAGTATACACAAAATACTTGAAAAATACATAAAATAGAGCTGGTAATTGTTAAAAATGCATAATAAAAGAAAATAACTAAAAATTCAAACATTTCAGAAAACAATGGAAAAACATAAAAAATGATCCCAAAAATAATAAAACTAACATGCATGCTACACAGTTGATAATATATAACTTCTACCGAAATGCACGTTATCATTGTTATATCGTTAATTGGATGTAAACTTGTATGTATATATATTTTTTGTAATAAATTTGTATTATATTGATGGTGCCCCTCATACTTTTTTCTAGCTCCGTCCTTGCCCTGAACTAGATTCGTTGACAATGAATGTCCCATTTGAGCTTCCGGTTTTCCACATTTTCCACATCATATTTCTTTGGAATATAATGGAATAAAATAAAATGAGTCACTAAATTGGTTGCGCTTCTTATATTGTGAAGTATCCGTTGATCGACATGCAATTTTCATTATGGGTCATTGAGAAACAATCTCTGTGTGTTTCTAACATATGGATATGATTGCGTATATCCGATCTCCCCATATCTCGCTATAGGCGAGAGCTATAAGGCAATGAGATAATATTGTTGTTGTTGTTTCTTTTGAAGCTTCCGGTTGAATATTCATGTGCAATTTGCTTTTATTCAGTCATTTTTCCTTCAGCCTACGAGTCTAGGTTTGTTTTCAACACATTACTGGTCGGAAGGGAATAGGAAGTTGTTTGTGACAACAAAAATATTATTATTTTTTAAGCCTAAGTGAAATGCTGATTTGGTAAATTTGTTTCAAATGAAGGTTGTTTTGTTTTTATTCTGTTAGTCCACATATATAATCACCAATTCAATTTGGACAAACCACATCAGCACGAGGCAGCATCTATTGTATCTACATTGTATTTGGTGTGACCGTAACACAATAGCAACTCTTTCTATTTCCAATGTAGTAAAGGACACACTTTTTTGATTTTAGAATATGATAAAATAATGCAAAATAACTCATTAAATTAGTTGCGCTTCGTATATTATGAATTAGTAGTTGATCGGCACAGCTTGACACAATTTTCATTATGAGTCATCGGAAAACAACATCTGTATGTTTCTAACACATGTGTATGGTTGTGTACATCCGACCCGCCCTCATACCCTGCCATAGACAGAATCTTCTAATTCAATAAGATAATATTGTTGTTGTAGCATAATAGTAACTCATTTTAGTTATTTAATTAGACTAATAGAAACTCCGGAGGAATTCTTCCATCAGTTCACTATTTGTAGTTTCACAATTACTTGGCCACTAACTCCCACATTGTCATAAGATCTCCTAACTCCTACTTTCATTATTCTCTTAGTGACCGTCCGATACGTGGCAGCAAGGGAGATGGTGAAGTTAGATGAGGGTCACCCGCATCTAGCCTCACCACCCCTACTTGCTGCCACGTGTCGGGCGGTTACAAAGGAGGTGAGAAAAGTGGGGGTTAGGAGATCCCAACCCCATTTACAACCAAAGAATAGAGTGATTGATGTAGAAGCGTAACCCCCCCCCCCCCCACACACACACACTAGTCCCCCACACACCAAAAAAAGACAGAGAAAGTCCTCATGACATAGCCCAACTGATTCCGGATAGGAGTTCTCGAAAGGGAGGCCAGATGTTCAATTCTTCTCAAAGGCAAGAGAGACTCTTCCCAGCAAGTGCATAGTGTGTGAGCTTCCTTGGCCTGTAGGCTTGCCTGCAGTGCTGGGGGCTCCTTATGCAGATTACTGTGTAAATGACCAAGCTCCTGCTAGCGGGCCGTTGGGTACCTGATTTACATCCCTACACTACCTTTAGAACTGGATGTGACAGTGACCTTTACTGGTTGGGGTTCAACCATTTTTTAAAAAAAAACAGAGAAAACGAAAAATTGTTCTTCTAGTGAATGAAATAGTGCAGCTAGGCGGAAGCTGTTTCTTGTTGGAGAAAATGCTCGGGTGGAAATCCCATATATCATATTATGTTATTTTTTGTATTTATAAAAAAAAAAGTTATACCCCAACCCATAAGTGTCACTGCCACCCCATATCGTATAAGGTTATTTTGCATATATATAAACAAAAAGTTGTACTCTAACCAGTAAAAGTCCCTGTCACCCTTGGCCTCACAGAAAGTGTGTGGATATAAATCAGGAACCTGATAGATTCAGACAAAGTGTAAGTTGTAGCCCAAGTAATGGAATTTCCCATAAATATCCGGGAGTCAAACTCCCAACCTCCTTCTTTCAAAGTGATCCTTGCCTGTTTCTATCAGGCTAGTTAATTATGGAGACAAATATTTTGCGTATTTATAAGTTCATAAAATACAAATATTTATATCGTACTATTATCTTCAAAGTTACCCGTGATACGAGTTACTTGTGATATATTCAACAAATTTTCCATCAAAATATGGGATCGACAGTTGATCAATTTATCCTTAAAAACTGCAAACCTTTTGGTCTTTGTGAAGTAATCAAACGACGAGTCAAATTAAATCCACAAGAAATTAGATTATAACAGCTATTTTATGAAAAATCTCCCGTAGATTTACTAGAAATCTAAATGGAATATTATAAAATAAAGTCTACTATAGTTTCATGTAACCGCTCTATTCCCAAATTTGTCATTTTAATATCTTGATATTATTCATTTAGAGAGAATATTGATCGATATGGATATGATACTTTATAGAACAACTGTTATAATATCAAATCTCAGTAGTACTTCAACTTATTTTAACTCTACTACTTTGCGTCCAAAAAAAAATTCTCTTCTACTAGTTATTTACATTCCATCTTTGAGAATTTTTGGGAAGTTAATAGCACAAAAAGTTATAATGCAGGACAACGAAAACGTTACTCCATTGCTTTAGAGTCTTCCCCGCTTATAGCAGGGTATAGAGTGATCGGATATACGCAAACATACTCATGTGTTAGAAACACACATGTGTTGTTTTCCGATGACCCATAATGAAAATTGCGTCAAGCTATGTCGATCAACTGCCTTCATAATATAAGAATCGCAGCCAATTTAGTAAGTCATTTTGCTTTATTCTATCATATTCTAAATCTTTCCATTTCCAATAAAGTTAAGGACGCAATATTCTTTGACTTTGGAATATGATGGAATAAAGCAAAATGACTCACTAAATTGAATGCGCTTCTTATATTATGAAGTAACAGTTGATCGACATGCAATTTTCATTATGCGTCATCGGAAAACAACCTCTATGTGTTTCTAACATATATGTATGGTTGCGTACATCCGACTTTTCCATAGCTCGCCATACACAGGAGCCTCTAAAGCAATGTGGTAATGTTGTTGTTCTTGTATTATATTCCAAAGTCAAAAAAGAAAGATATAACATTGACTCTATTAGAAATGGAACCAAAAATTATAATGCAGGACGAATATTCGAAAGGATGAAAAAGCGTTGGCAACTCCAGCTAATGAGCTAAGTGCATTTATAAGAAATATCCGCTCATGGATATGTTATTTGTAATTTGATACTATTAATCTTCCTCTTCTGATATGATGATGAACTGTACAATAGTTATATGCCTTATATCATAATATTTCATAAGTTGGCCAGAGCCCGAGTCCGCCATTTCACAGGATACGGCCGCCTAGCCAAATTTGTGTTCAGAAATGATTTTTTGAAGCTTCACAGCCTATAATTAAAAATTAAATAGCACAACGTTGTTTGCACCCGGAACTTTCGAAATATAGCTATAAGACAGACAGAAGAGACTCATTTGCATGTCTAGATCATATATACACACATATATACAATACACATGTCTATATTTAATATATACATATAAATAAATACATATTTATAGAGATCATACGTACATATATATAGATATACATATTCACACACAGGGAGTCACCACTCAAAATGACATTTGACATCTTGAATCAATATAAAAAAGCATGAGCATGCCTCTATATGGCATAAATCAGTTGTTACTTGAGTTGTGATTTGCTTCAACAGGTCAAGAGTTCGAATCCAGGAACACACACAGTGTGGGTGTACCACTGCTGCTAGGCCGAAGGCCGGGTTTGCGGGAGACACCTTGTGCGGGTCACTGTGTAAGTCCTCATCCAACCTAAGAGACCGATGAACTCCTGATTTACACCATCTATAATGCTCTTTTGGATTAAGGATGGAGGCTTTTAGAATCAGACAACAACAACATTACCTCATTGCCTTAGAGACTCCCGCCTATGGCGGGGTATGGGGGGTCGAATGTACGCAATCATACTCATGCATTAGAAACACATAGATGTTGTTTCCCGATGCGTCATGGATCTTCAAATGAAAGCACAATCACCAAAAACGGTTCTTCTAGCCTATGCAAGACAGATAAATTATAATTGGAGTTAACACCGTCGGAGCCGTCTTCCCGGAGAGTCTTTCTTATTTATATCAGTTCAAGATCAACAAAAAAAAAACTAAGCATAGAGTGGAATTGCAAAAAAAAAAAAAAAAATTACTTTTATCTGGAGAAAAAGACGTACCCTTTTATATGTGAGATATTGGACATGTCTTATAGGACAAGTATGTATTTGAGCCATGTTGAAAAGCCCAACAAGGATAACCCGAAATAATGTCCTTGTGACACGTGTCATATATTTATGGTTGGTGAGATATTCTTTCTGTTATAAAAGTGGTCACAAGGACACTCATAAGATATTCTTTCTGTTATAAAAATAGTCTCAAAACACTCCTAAGGAATATACAAACTAACACATACAATATAGGACATATTTTATGTCTAACGGCCAGAGTGTATCTTATCTTGCCACGCGTCACAAAAAAGATATTATCAAATAAAGACGAATGTTATTATCACCGTAAATTACCCTACGCAGAACCAATTTAACGGCTATCTTCTGTGGACTCTGTTACCCAAATGGTTCCGCCAAGTTTTCATGGAGCAATAACTTGCGAGTCTCCTGTTTTCTTATTCTTCTGTTGACAAAAAGATCATCTATACAGCTCGGGATGAGATCTGAGGAGGCAAAATATGAGGTCTCCAATCACGAGAGGCCACGTGTATAAAAAAGTTTTTTTTTTTAAAAAAAAGAAAAGAAGTAAACAGCGGGCCCTTTTATGCATGTGGCGTCGCGTGATTGAAGACCTCATATTTTGCCTCCTCAGATCTCATCCCATACAGCTCAAGAGAGTTTGCATAACCAAATTAACTCTAAAGTCAAAGTTTGACGTAGTTAATAATTCTAAGCCCAACTAGAGATATATCACAGGAAGCTAGTGAATTTTCACATGCACGATTGTTTTACGAGTCTTTAAAGTTATTAGTTCTTAATTAGTTATTTAATGAAAATATGTTTAAGATTATTAGTATAAATTTGATATAAGTTTAAATAAACAGTCATGTATAAGCTACGAGAACAGCATGTACATCTAGAGCTGGAGGTCTCACTGGAATCAAACTCTCTATCTTTTAGGATAGAAGTATTGTTTGTCTGCCACTCACTCTCCCCAGACCCTAAAAATAGCTTTTGATTCCGTTGGAATATACTGCGTATGATTGATTGATTGAATGTATAAGCTTGGAGAACCGTTACGATAGTAAATAATTAATATCTACTTCAATTTAGGCAAACCTCTTGCATGTGTAGAGATTTGTTTAAATGGATGGATACTTTTAGAAAACCAAAAAAAAAAAAAGCCAGTTTAATACAGTAACAAAAAAAATACAGTATAAGGATTTTTTTTTAAAGTTGATAATAATGCTCGTGCTGATGAGACCATTCTTTTTAGTTCTATATATCCAATAGAAATAACAATCAATTGCATAATATTGTACCTATCTTAATAATGATAATTACTAACTATTAAAACAGCAAATAATCAGTGCATCACTACAACAAAGTTACTAAGTTAAAATAATCAAATATCAAGGTAATTTAGTCTAATAGTATATATGACTAACTTTTTTATTTCCAATAGAGTTAATGACACATTTTTTTGTGACTTCAGAATATGATGGAATATAGCAAAATGACTCACTAAATTGGCTGTGGTTCTTATACTGTGAAGTAACAGTTGACCGACACAGCGCAATGTAATTTTTATTATGTGTCATCGGGAAACAGCATCCGTGTGTTTCTAACACATGAGTATGGTTGCGGACATCCGATCATCCATATCCTGCCATAGGCGAGAGACTCTACGACAATGTGGTAATGTTGACATTTAGGGTAAAGCAACAATAATTGGAATACTTCAAAATAGCTAAGTTTAGGTGGGAAGCCTAATATATGCAAACTGACCAAACACTGCCTAATTAGAAAGTTAGATTAGACCACCAATTGTGCAAGAGTCGGCACAACTAAATTAATTAGAATCTCAACTTTTTCCACTTGTATTTTCTTTATATGTCGGGCTCAAAGGCTACTATCACCAACAAATTCCTTAGATATTTTTTCCCTTTTAGTTCAGTCGTTTCTCGACTTTTGTCAAACAGTCATGAACTACTTCCCGGTTTATTTGGCTTTTTGAACCACCACTTTCTAACCCCTGATGGCTGAGGCCGTGTCACCTCCAAAGAGTATTATAAAGAATACAAATTGGAAGTCTAACAGTTTTTTAGGTTAGTTGAAGATTTACACAGTGACCTACACAAAGTGGCCCCCACAAACTAAGACTTCGGCCTAGCAGCAGTAGAACTCTTGACTTTTTGGAATAAATCCGAACTCAATTACCAACTTAGACCACTTTTTCTAACTTGTAATATTGGAACTGAAAATACAGTGTGTCTATAATTTTAACTTTTCTTCCTTTCTTGTTTTTTATTTGTTTTTTCCCCTCTCCCTTTTCATTTTTTTGTTTTCCCTTTTTTGACTTCTGTTTTAACTTTTCTAGCACATTTGAACGGGTTAGGGTCCCTTCATCCCAAATCCCTTACCTCATGTGTCATCGTGCGACATGTGGTAACAGGAGTGAGTGATGAGGCCATATATGTGTCACCCTCATTTAGCCTCACCATCCACCTCTGCTGTCACGTGTCGTACGGTGACGCGTGAGATGAGAGGAAAGTGGATGAGGTGATCTCATCCTCATTTGAACTAAACTAAATTAAAGAAAACCCGGCCGGTACATATTATGTAGCAAAATTGCTCCAAACTAAATTATTACATAAAAATATGTCATATCTTAAAAGATACTATGTTCGTTTCAATACATGCAGTGATCCAACTTACAGACTGAGTTAGCTGAAGGTCGTAGGTGGAAAAGCCTCATTACCGCATAAAGCAAATTTTTTTGGGCTATCTACATAAAACTGGAAGCAGAGTTGCGCCGTTAACTAAATAAAAGCCTACTTGTGCACACTAGGATCCCTTTGTTTTAAATGACTTCACCATTAGGGAAAAGTCCATGTTGTAACAAAGTAAAGGTATTTTTCATGAATCCACTCAGGTTACTAGGGCCTACTAGTAGAAATTTGTCATGACATGGACAACACAAGGAGGCTATTGGCACCGCAGAAACAACCGACGGGTTGACCTGTCAGCCAATCAGATCATTTCATGGGCCAATAGTACTCTCATACTATGCAGCTAGTCTGGAAGGAGTTCAAACATTCTTGCCTTCGGCAAAGTTCGAGCCCCTGACGTTCCTTTCGAAATCCCCTACCTGAACCACTTGAATATGTCCTGGGAACTATATCTCATTTTCATCCAACTTAATAGAAAGACAGACTTTAATGTGTTATCTGGTCTTTAGTTGTCCAATATTATTTTTTGTTATTTGTTCTGTTTAATGCTTAAAAGGATAATTTCTTATGCTAAGATAAATTTGATAGATTTATTATGGATGTCGTAAATTGTCTTGGGGAACAAAAAGAGGGATACAAAATGATGACAAAAGGAGGGAGGAAATATATATATGAAAAACAAGTTCAACATATTATATATGTTGGTATGGTGGTTCGAATGAACCCCCCCCCCCCCCATGCTAAAGTTTAAGATATAAGGCTAACACCTATCCTCCAAGTTAGTTGTTTAAAACATGTTATTTTCTTATGTAGTTTTCTGTCTTTAAGTTACAATGGTTAAATAGAGTAAGTCTTGGGCAGTCTAACCAAGGGGGTCTTGGGCAGTCGAACCAAGGTCTATCCGGGATGAGATCTCCTCACCGCGCGGTGAGTCACCGCGCGGCCCAGGACGCGACACGTGGCAGCAGTAGGGGGTGGTAAGGCTGGATGAGGGTTACCCTCACCCAGCCTCACCACCCCTCCTTTTTGCCACGTGTCGCGCGGTCACGCACGCGGTGAGGGGGGAGCGGTGAGGGGATCCTATCCCGGTCTATCCGCCTCCGAATACTTCAAGTATAATATAACCAACGGTTTGTCTCTTAACAATAGCAAAAAGAGAGAGAAAAAAAAAAGGAAGGCCTACATTCATGCACAAGTCTCTGAAGTATAGCTTAGTTAGTATTTAGATTGGACATTGCAACTATACAACTAAAAAGCCTCAGGTTCAAACCGGGACACGTACAGTGTAAGTACAGTACATCTATATGGGCTAATTATGGTTTATACCATGGTATCCGGCCTAATTAGACTAAAAGATTGTTCACTCAACTTACAGTGGGTAATCTTGTGTGGTTCCTCACCATGCATTACTAATATAAAAGGCCGATAAGTTTCTGATATATATTTTTTATACAGTTACATGGTACTGGAAGAGTGGATCCCAGAAACCATAAATTTAACCTTTTTTTGCAACTAGAAATATGAAAGGCCGGGAACTTTTCCTTTAACAAAACTAAAGCTTGTTTGAATGAAGGATATGAAAAGGAAGAAATCAACCAACGACAGTGAATGTGCCAACAAGACATTACCTTCAAAATCTTGACCTTAAGCAGTGGGAAGCATAATGAGGAAAGGACTCTCACACAAAGTACAAGAGAGATCCTACACATTTTGGGGTTCCATCAAACATCATGGTCCGATAACCTAAATTTCAACTTACAATAAACTGTATCTACATCAATCTGTCAACAGTTTGGGAAACATGAAAGACGTCCCAAAAGGTAAGGGCACTCGAGAAATCCAGTTGGTAGCTTCTATCTTTATAAAGTGAGTAGTTGATAGATTCTATCTTTATAAAGCGAGTTCCATTGGCAGAATAAGTATGCATACTGACATTGTTTCCATTTCAATAAGAATTAATGCAACACTTTCTATTCTGGAATGTTTACTCATCTCATATAAATATTATAAGAAAATAAACTGCATACCATTTGACATGGATAAGATCTTTGAAGTAGGCAATCGTGTTTTTAAATCTACAAGTTATGTATTATGTGTAATATCTTATCATTTAATGTATTGGCACGTTACCTCAGAGCAAAAAGTCATTTACGGGTCATGAAGGACTTCATTGCCCCAGACTCAAGGAGTATTGTAGAAGATTACAAATCAGGAGTTCAGTGACTTTTTAGGTTGGATGAGAACTTACGCAGTGACTTACACAAGGTGCCCCTCGCAAACTAGGTCTTCAGCCTAGCAGCAATGGAACATCCACACGGTATTTGTCCCAGGAATCGAACCTTTTAGAGTAAATGTAAACCCGAATACCGACTGAGCTATGTCATGGGAGCTATTGACATGTTATCTAGTAAGAGAGATAGAAGTAAGTTGGTGATTGTTGGCAATGCGATAGAGACATACAGCGAACAGGAAAAACCTTTGGTCGTGTAGGGGCTTTCATGCAGGGTCTTTGGTGTTGCCGCGTGGAAGATTTGGAATCCTTTCTTCTTTCTTGCAAGAGGGATGGGTTGAATTTAAGGCAATTGGGTCATGGTGAATAATGCATCAAATATGATGAGAAAAAGACCACACATAAGGAAACTTTTCTGAGACAAGCTAAAGTTGAATAAAAGAAGCAAAGGATAGCATTAGTCTTTTCTATCCATCCTCGTCCTGGGTACTCACCGTCTTAGCTTCTAAGAACATTGTAAAGGATACAAATCAAGAGTTCATCGGTCTCCTAGATTGCGTGAGGACTTACGTAGTGACCTACACAAGGTGCCCCTGCAAACCAGGACTTCGGCCTAGCAGCAGTGGAACATCACACTGTGCGTGTCTCTGGAATCGAACTCTTGATCTCTTGAAACAAATCACAAACCGACTACCAACTGGACTATGCCTTGAATTCTTGTTAGGTGGTTTTCTTGATCTACAAAAGTTTGGTGCATGATACCTATAGATGATAAAGTTTTTCTTCTTTGATAACTGATACGTCCGATTCAATAGGTCAAACTTAAACGTAATACTAAAGATATACTTTTGACCTGCAACACAGAGAACACGTTAGAACCGATGGGATATTAGTCTTCGATGCATGCAGAAAAATAAGAAAAGATCATTTACCTAGAAAGAAGAGTATGGCATATTTATAATGTGGTAAAGATATAATAATGACGATTGTGTCATTCATAAATGTGTACATCATAGAGTAAGTCGAGTCATAACGAATTTATAATGTCATCCCCTTGTCTGTTCATGTTGATACTCAACTATATATATTTATACATGGTACCAGAGTTGGATACAAATCGATGTGTCGGGCTTGTGTTGGCTGAAGTCCCAGAAGACTAATGTCTCGTCTCGTGAATCAACGTTCTATAAACTGGGTGCTGATGACCTTTCCCTATGGCAATACCCCTGTAAGGCAGGACTACCTTTCCTAGGTTACAAACTCAATGTGTTTTCGGAACGTAACTTCGGAGTCTAACTTTAACCCGAATTGTGGTACTAGGCCTATCAATAACCAACACTCTAGTTAAATTATTATGCAGATTGTAGATTTGATTTTGTAGTTTTTCTGAAGTCATACCAGATAAAAGGGAAAATTTGTCATGCAAATGAGAGAAATTAATGTTACATAACTTATCCGGTACTCTCATTTTAGAACATCAACCTTAACAGGCTTCATCATCAATTGATTCAACTCCGTAGATTGAGGAAGCCTTCTTTCTGAACTTAGACTTCTGTACATGAAAAAAAAGCAATTGACATAAATTGAAACTGGGAGATTTTCATTTTTTATTTTCCAAATTAAAATTTTGACATGCAGTGAGTCATAGTTAATTTGTGGGTCGTGTAATTCAATTATGTAAAAACAACACATACTCATCATATCTGTTAATGTCACTTTTTTTATGAACCTGTGGTTCATGGGGAAACTTAAACGTTTAGATACGTCCAGTCAGCTAATATTGGACTTTGCTTATGCTAGCATTGGGCCGGCTTGGATCAAGATTGCAAGCTGGATCACTATACTAGTATAAAATGGCCCATCTGGGGACCAAATCTCAAGCAAAGAAATATCCAATTCAGCAAGCTACAAGAAAAAGGGTATAAGAACAAAGCAAAGAGAGGTTTGAGATTACAAACAATGTTGCATGGTACAACATTAACTCAAATACTTTACCCATTTCAACTAGGTTTGAATATTCAAATTTACAAGTACTGCGGCTTAGAAGCTTAATTGAATCAGTATAAGTTTGGAAGGGCATTAGGGTCCATGTTCAGTGGAATATTTGATTGGAGGATTAGAATTGTTAGCCTAAAGGTATGGTAGTTGCCTACAACAGCATTTATATGTGACAATTGCAGTGGTTTGTGGTCGGTATTACCCCTGTTCTTCTTTTGTCTGGAAATTGACATGTTGCTACAAGCAACATTTAGAAGTGCTTCTTGGATTAGTTTCATGGTTTTTATTTTGAACTGGCAGATCGCAAATGTTGTAGCAAACAACCTGCACAGAAACTGGCCCAGTGACTTATTTGAAAAGCTTGATAGAAGCCTGTGAAGTGTTGCAGATTAGGTTACAATTGTGACTCTGAAGCTTTCTTGACAGAAGGAATCATATGCACCTGCCCAAATGAGTTCGCGATGTGCTGTCTTTTTGCAGAAGAAAGTCTGCTGCTTAAGTAGGATTCTCGGAGCTTATGCGAATGTGTCTGGATTGAAAGAATTTAAAGAATTCAATCAAGTCAGTTGTAATTTACAAGGTTGTTTCCTTTTTATAGAAAGTAACGGCTGTAATTTACCACTTAAATACAGTAATTTCTAACATCTAAGGTAACGGCTAGTCGCATGTTCTGCTAAGCTATATATATTAAAAAATTCTAAGTTATAATATTTACAAAACTAAGTATGATAGCTCGGCCTTAGCGTTGATGCCTTGTTTGTGCTTCACCTCGACACCTCGACTCAGCATTTGTTCACTTTGGTTCTGCTTTAATTTCTTCCGCTCTTTTTTACCTCAGCTCTGTATGTCTGCCTTCAGTTCAGTCTGTCCTTATTTTGTCTAAGTTAGCTCGACTGACTGACTTGATCACTTTCTTTCACCAGTCACTCGTTGTTCAGGTCAGCCTATCTCAGCTCAGCTCGGCTCGGCATACCTCGGTTGGACTTATTTCTACACAATGGTTGATGAATATGTAATTGTTTTCTGTTTTGGCCTTTTGGTGAACGACTCTCCCATGCATTACACCGAGAGCATATTCTGCAAGCAGTGAAGGAGGGTTGGGATCTTCTCACCCCCACTTTCTTTACCCCTTTGTGACCACGCGACACGTGGCAGCAAAGGGGTGGTGAGGCTAGATGAGGGTCACCTGCATCTAGCTTCACCACCCCCTCTTACTGTCATGTGTCGTGAGGTCACGCGTCACCGCGCCCCTTTGCGATGAGGGGATCCTATCCCGGTGAAGGATGAGAGTGATTTGGACATGATCTTGTTTCTCCATGTCCAGACGGGCAGGCCTATTCGGTCCATGAGCCCCGCACTCGTTCCTTCGGCCTTGCTTTTTGATGTGTGCACGATATGCACTTGGATCAAAATCAACAAGCCCTCCTCGCTATTAGATATAGCAAATCGGCCATGACGCAGCGTTAAAGCTCGATTGAGTTCGTAAAATCTGAGTTTAACTTCGGTCGGAGTATAACTTAAGCTGGATAATTTTAACGATATGAATTTAAATATTACAAAGTTCAACTCTTTTTGTCATAGAACTGTTTAAAACGAAACATTGTATAAGACACGTATATGATATGTAACTAATCATTTCGAATCAGCTTTTGGAGTCTGAAAATTACGAGCATGAGCTTGAGCTTAGTAAGAAAGTGACAAACTGAATTCCAAGCCGTACATGTTTTGCTCAACCTCCTCCAAAGGGTGATAAAAGGACCAATAAAGAACAGGAAAAGAAAAAGTAAATATAACAGGAAAGATACGGCAATCAATTTTTTTAAATGATGAATACATAATTTTATTTTTTATAAAGACAAGTCTTCTTGTTTAATTAATAGCGAAAAATAAATAAAGAACGTGTCTTTATCAAATTATTTTGAACATTTTTCAGTGCCACGATTAAAATACTCTTAACTAGAACGTTTCTTATCAGCAAATTCTACGGTAGTTATTCATTTATATAAAAATAATAATTCAGAAGTAGCCTTTTATTTTGTATATTCATCAATAATACTAATTATTCATTAGATAACATAGATATGGTTTTTTTTTCCCCTTTCCATTTCTAGGTTTTCTGTTCTCTTTTCTGTTCTTTTTCTTTTTCATTTCTGTTACTTTCTGCTCACCGGCTAAAACCGGCTGCTTCTTAGTCTGATTCTTTCCGCCCACAATCAACGCTTCACGCTCCCGTAAAGGAGTCAATTTTCCCTCTTCCCCAGCATCCCTCAACACTATGAATCTTTCTTAAGGGTTTTCGTTCTTGGGCGGCGGTGTTGGCAAATTTGAATTGTAGAGGTTCTGAAGGCAAGATGTTAGTGATCAGGGGTTCTTGTAATAAATCTTAGAATAGCAGTTCCTCTCAGCTGGCAGTGTGATTGTTGATCTTTCTGCCATTTATTGGCCTGATTCCTTCATTCAAGGCTTGGTCGCTGGTTATTTTCCAGCTATGGAGGATTCACATAAGTGGGACAAGTCTTCGGAAGCAACAAGTGATGGATGTGAGAGTGACTTGCAAAATTTTGAGGACGATGATGACAGTGATGAGTGCTTAGAATCCTCTGATATTCCCAAGCTTCAGTTTAGGTACTCGTTTGCCTTTATGTCTTGTTATATTCTTTGAGTTCTATTTTTAAAGACATGGAAATTTTTCTCTCTCTTTTCTTGAAGGAAAGATGCATCCAAGGCACGATGGAGGGATGATTTATGTATGGCGGAGCTGGTGGAGAGAAAGGGGAAACTTTGGGTAACTACTGGAATTGTCCGTCATGGCCAGGTGTATTGTTCAGTATATGAAATTTTGTATGGAATCCTCTCTTTGATCTTTTTATGTATTCTGTTTTTGGTTTAAATTTCTACTTGTAAAATGTTATATTCTAGTTCTTATTTTTTAGTTTTTTTAACTTTGGAAAACGTCGTATATGTAAAATGTAGTATGCTAGCTTCTACCATTGATTTTATTACTTCAGAGAATGTTGTTTGACTGATTTGCATTGGGATTTATACGCATATATTTTTATTTTTTTGGATCAAGAAAAGTGCTGACCACAAGTATTACATGGGATTGTTGATATGATTCTTTTACTAGATTTTTTTAATTACAACTTGATGCATTTATGTAGCTGGAGGTATATGTTGTGCTAATATGGAAGCATGATATCTATGAGACTGTAAAATGGCATTCCTTATCTGCACCTTTGTAGGTATTTGGTTGAAATTGGTGCTCTGCATGTTGTGGACGGAAGCGATTTGCCTCTCTCAATAAAAGACATTTATATTAAGGTTTTAGGAGGTGGAAGTCGCTTTTCTTGGGAGTCTTTCGAGGCATATAAACATTTAAAAGCTCTTGGTTACATTGTTGGAGAGCACAATATACCTTGGAGCTTGAAAAATGCAAAAATTGATTCCACGACTTCTCAAGGTACATCAGAGATTAATGCAGAGGCATATGATTCTAGAGATGTTGATTTTGTGGGTAGGACACTTGAACGTCTCCATGTTGATGATGCAGTGCCCTTGTTTGACATTTACGTTCCGAATAGCAAGTTTAAGAAGTCTTCTCCTGGCAGTCCATCTTTTGTGCTCTGCCATGCAAGGTACATCTTGTTATGCCATCCTGACAAGAATTACTGCAATTTGTGTCAAATTCCTTCCACCCCCTCTTTTTGACCTGTGAATGTGGTATCCTTGGGGAATTAACTTCTCTAGGAGAAAGATACATATCAAAAGAATGTCTAACCGATGATGATAAGATGTGTTTCTTCGATCCTGCCTGTGCGTTCCTTTGTATAGTCTTTGCGAGTAAACCAGGATTGATGGGAGATACAATGTTAAGTTTAAACTACTTCTGTCTTCGGTTAGGGACTTGAAATGTGAGCTTATATTTGTGTCCTCACGTGAAAAGCATTGGCTTAGTAATATAGACAAAGAAGTCGGACAGGGGGAGTATGAAGTAAAACAGGAGAATGGGATATTGCAGGTCCCAAAAAGATGTGTTTCAACCTGTTGCGGAAACTATTATTACATCTGAAGCATGGGAATGATGAACTACCATTGCTCCTTGGTATCCTAGGCTGTAGAATGTTCATGGTGTGTTTAGAGGATTTTGTTCAGACACTGAAATTCTGTGTTCCTTCTAACACATGGGTATGGTTGCATACATCCGGCTCTCCGCACCCTGCTATAGGCAGGGGCTTCTAAGACAATGCGGTAATATTGTTATTGTAGTAGTATAATAGCATGCCAGCTTCAGAGGCTTCTCCCCTGCCTCAGGAACTTTTCTAGTTTTGGGTGACTCACTAGCTTCTTACTTTCTAATTTATCATGTGGAGAACATCATTTGATTTGTTGCCTCAGTGATATTTTTTGAAGCCAGGGTTTTAAGTTGTCTATCTCTTAATGACAATGATGATCAAGGTTACTACTTGCACTTTAGCTAGGTTATCACCAGGCATATTTTTAATGCAACGGATACAGTTCTTGATTTTGTTTCTACACCTGAATTCTGAACTATGCTTATCATGTTTGCAATTTTCCCGGTTATAGTCTGATCATGATATTTGCAAACGCGTGCATGTGAACTTCTGGGGAACTATATGCTCAGATGTGCTTTTCTTACATTAGCACTTTTTAGAGTCCCTGACATGTGACATAGCGATAGCTTTTGTTGTCATTGAAATATTGGTATGATTGATGATGATGAGAGTCCCTTCCATCGTCGTTTACGCTTTATCTTGTCGGTTACAGTTTACAAGACTTTTTATGTCTTCATTCTTGCTGCTCTGTCCATTAGTCTGTTTGTTCTGTAGATATCATTGGCTTCATTGTGTTCTTTTTTTAAGACAATCTATATCTAATTTTCAACAATTCCTTATGATAGCGACCATCCACCATCAAAACAGGAGATTGAGAAGCTTGAGAGACGATGTAGCGGCATGCCTTTAAAATTCTTCAGTGTTGATCATGGGAGGGTGAGTTTTTTCTCTTTTTGCAGAGCAGATCTCCCTGTCCTTCCATGAACTTCACGCAAGTATATTTACACAATTGTGTGATGAAGAACATGTTTAGTGTCAAACAGCGGCCAGAATGTAAAAATTTTCAAGTGGCTGGACCCTCAGTCTCTTCTCCTTTAGTTGAAAAAGTAGGGTGACTTTCTTCTCTTTGCTTTAGAATTGAAACTGATCTGATTTAGCTCTCTTTTATATTATTCATCAAGTTGTTTTATTGATTAGTATTCTCAAGATTTATATGTTAATCAAATCAGAAGATTAAAAGGAATTCAAAAATAAGATGTATGATTAGTTTTAAAAGGAAAATCAAACGAAAACGCTCTCTAATAAGAGAAAGAATCTCCATGTTAGCGGCAGAGGATGAAGCATTATTGAAAACGTAGTCCTCATCCTTCAGATCTTCAAGTTTGATACTAACTACACAATCTAAAACGGATATTGAAGCCTAAAATGGTTTTGAAAAAAAAAAAAAAAAAAAAAAAAAGCGCACCAAAACACGTAAAAGATTTCCAGGGAAGCCAAACTACCAAAACAAGTTGAATAACAAATTACTCTATTGTCTTACATGCTATTCTTTATGGCGAGATATGAGAGGATCAGATGTACAACCATACGCATGTGTTATAAATACACATAAGTTGTTATTCATGACTCATAATGAAAATTGCATCAAGTTGATCAATTGATACGTCACAACATATAAAAATATAATACTTGAGAAGTTCAAGTTTAAAGATTAAAGACATTTCGATGTATCAAACTAACAAAACTATAATAGATTTGAAACAAACGAATTTCTTTAGTGATTTTTTGCTAATGATATGTGTACAGGAACTTCTAGGCTGCATATGGAAGCTGCTTCATTCGTCATCAACAACAGTAGCAAAGAAAATCTATCTGCGTATATAAGCAACAAGAGATTCCCATTCCTGAGTTAGACTGGCCTCCCTCCACAGATTTCTTGACATCTTCACTCAAATTTGCAGTCCTTTTCCTTATTTCTTCTCCTTCACTTGATTCCATCAATCTTCTCACAACCTTCTCCATGGTTTCTGCTTTCACAACTTCATCTCTCTGCGACCAATCCCTTACAACGATCCCAATTTTCAAAATTTCGGTTATCAGTGTGGTATTTATAGGCTGGTCTGAGTGCATAGGCCATGCCGCAATCAGGACTCTCATGGTGATACTTTCCATCGTAGAATTACATCCGCAATGACTCATTAAACCCCCAGTTGAACAGTTTGCAAGAATTTCCCGCTGCAGTGCCCAATCTCTTATAATTATTCCTCTTCCATTTGTTCTCTCTTCATACCCTTTCTGGCAACCTGGATCTTCTCACTTCTTGATCAGTAAAGGTGTGACCTTTATCCGCATCTCTCAGAACCCATATGAATTTTTGCCCACTCTTCTCTAGTCCAACCGCAATTTCATTGATTACTTCATCTGATAACATGGTGGTCGTGCCAAAAGTCATGAATATCACCGAATTATCATCGACCCAGTCCAGGCACTTATGTTGCATACTTGAGCTTGTCTCTTCATTGATCACCATAGGATTGAGCGGGCCAAGTGCCCAGTTCTTGTCATGTTTGAGATAGAAATGCTTGTGCTGAGAAGTCAAGACAACGACCCTCCATTTCTCTGCAACTGTTGCAAAGATACCCACAGTTGAATTTGTGGTACACCTGCTGCAGTTTTGCGAATTCGAGTAGGTCTAAACTGAAACAGCTCTCCAAAAGACCTTTTAATAACTCAACTTCGGGTATGTTAGGTTTCCTTGCAGCTTCCCATATGGAGGCGTATATGGTGAATAAGAACTGTGTTGAGAATGGTGGGAACACATCTTGAGCGAGATATCCCACAAGGGAGTCGTGTATGACGATTAGCCTTTTTGTTGTGCTAGACAGATCATGTAGAAGTGTGGATATTTGGTCACCGGAGTTGAGGAGTTGCATGAAATAATGGCATCCGTTGGGAAGGGAATTTTGTAGAGGCATTTAGATTAGGAGAACTATATCATAGTTCAGACGAAAGCAAATGCACCCACATCACAATTCAGGTGGCTAATTGTGGGAAGAAGAACAAAGGCAGCTATCTCTGGAGAAAAACCAATGTACTTGATTGAAGAAAGAAACGGAAAGAATGGTGTAAAGAAACCAAAACATATATAGAGAATAAGAGAGAAACAAGAAGACTCATAGCACTAGTTAGTCACTCACCAGAATCGGAGCCGAGAAATGGAAGTGCGATATATGCCACCATCAGTCCAAGCATTGCGCTCCTGCAAACTCATTTAACATCCCATCAATTAGACCACTGATAGCCATAGCAGTCTTGTCACAAGACCACTGTATGGCAAGGTAATGGTTTCTACATTGCTTCTGATGGTCATTACCAGGCTCCTCATGCTTTGAACATGAACGAATTGACTCATCTCCCACATGACCTCTCAAGGATTCCTCTCTCTTGATATCAGATTCATCTCCATTTTCATGATCATACTTCGAGGAAGATCCATCTCGATAAACTGTCAATCCAGAAACATTCGTCTTTGCCTCATGGAGTTCTTCCAAACTTGCTAACAGCTGCCTGTCACAAGAAGAGGTTTGTTTTGTAGTACATGCTCTGGATTCCAAGCAAGAGAAACTGACAGTACCACTGGAGCAAAATGAATCCCCTTCGTTAATGTTCAAAGGTTCATCTTTCAAATTCCATCCACCGTTTGGTGAAAGAAACGCAGAATCTTCTGCTTTGCATGTTGCAGCAAGCCGCTTAGTTTCACCAATGCTTTCTGCTAGCCTGTAAGGCTCATATGAATTAAGATTTTGCGATGCATGCAGTTCGTTCCTATAATCTTCCTCATCATCTTCTTCGAGATCCTCCATGTATGCAGTGGAAAAATCTTGCTCAATTTCTTCATCAGGAAGTATGTCCCATATAATCTGCTTTATCTGAGCACTAAGACTTAATAGAGATTCTACCTCTTCTTCAGCTTCTTTTTTTGAGATACTCCTTGAAGATGAAGGAAGGGATGACTTGTTAATTTTATTCAACATTTCTACCATGTGTTCAGGGATACTCTCCATATGGCTGCACTCAAAAAGATATTCAATCAACACGCTCTTTACAGAATTACGCAAACTTCTTCTGGGAAACTCAGCTTTAGGGTCTGTTAAGAGATGCAACTTCTTACAGAATTCTTCTAAGTCCTTACTGCTAACTTTCTTTGCTGTACTGATATGCCAAACGGCCATTGCAATGTTATTCTGTAGGGCTTCTACTTCAGGTGAAAACCTTTTGAACTCTGTCATGCATGAGTAACCTAAAATTAGCTTTACTGTCAAGCCGGCAATTGACATAGCTTCAACCAATAATTCTGGTGGCTCTTTCCCTTCATCAAGTTTAGACAGCATTTTCATACAACGTGTCCTCACTGCTGGTACTAACTGACATTTCTTTCGAATATTTCCAGATTCCAACTTAAGGATGGATTCTCGTTTACCTCTCAGTTTCCTGTGCATTGCTACAAGCGCCTGACGAGGCAACTGCTCAAGCATATCCAGCATGCTAATGGCAGCAGCACGAAAAGATGTCGAAGGCGAAGAGAAACCATCATAATTACCAAAAAAGTGCTCTGGATTGTTAAGGAGACTTGATATCTGATCTTTTCTCATTTGCAAGTCACAATCTACACAATCAAGGTATGATGAGAGATTCTCTTTAATTATCTTTTTCATCTTCCACTTGGTTTTCTCAAATTCAAGCAAGCCTCCGGTCACTAGCTCAGACAAAGAACATAATCCAGTGTTGGTCATATTATCAAGTAGAGATGATACATTCTTGACAAGTTCATGAATTTCAAAAGATTTTTCTGATGGTAAAGCATTTTCCGTTGCAGACGTATGTGCAGCAGAACCCCTTCTGACAAAATCCTTGATTTTGTCATAATATACCTGTAGACATACCACAACTTGAATAACTAAAATATGGAATAAGAAATAAAAAAACAAAAGACACGATTGGCAGGCAACAGGAAAAATTACCTAAAGGTGCATGCAGGATATACAAAGAAGAATAGGTGCAACCTAAATGCAGACTTTGGTGAAGGCACTGATTCACAGACAGAACAATTAACGATACAATTTTAGGTGGGCTTGGAGATCTTCCTCCAGAAGAGAAATAGGACCACTTCTTTTCTCAAGCACGAGGTGTATACCAAGCAATCATTCACACAAGAACCATCTCATAAAAAATTCAAGTAATATGCTACCATGACAAAAGGTTCGACGGAGGGGAGTAATAGTGCCAAAAATACTAATATTTAAGCAAAATGAAATTAAGTACGAACAGACATGTGTGCCCTTTAGTGGGCAACATGTACATTTTGCCTTCAGAATTCACTATGTTTATTTGGCAGAAAAAAAAAAAAAAAAAAAGAGAGAAACAAAAATAAAGAAGCCATATTGCATTTTATATATATATAAGAATTAAGGTTCATTTTCAAAAGCCTAATTGGCACCTTTGTTAAAAACAGGAACCATTCACCAAACTTAAGATGTAAGTGACCAAATCAACTCACAGAAAGATGATCGTTAATGTGGATACAAACCAAGAATCAAGCTTGCACATAAGAAAAATAAAAGCCTAGCCCAGCTGATGAAACTCGATCAGCAAAACGTATATCTAAAAGAAAAAAACTGAAACGAACAACATGAACTAGTTCTAAACGATGAGTTTCTAGCTTATTTTCATTCCTCTGCTAAATGATCTTATGCGACTATTAAGCTACTGCATAACAATACCCCCAACTGAATACAGAAACAAGCTAAGCTTAATTTTCCACAAATGCCCATTCCCTTATGTGCGCTCAATACCAGACAAATTAATATGTTGGCCAAGAAAATTCTTTCAATAAATATCAGCACTCACATCATCTTCCCTAAGCATTGTTTCAGGTATGCTCCTACAAAACATGAAGAAAAGCAAAAATCACTTCCTGCTACCGTAAAGCACATAAAATCCATACATATGCACATTAATCCCTAAAAATTTCAAAAGATGGATAAAGGGGGGCGCACACATAAAATAAATCGTTACATTATCAATCCAGTGTTCATCTATTTATACCAAATTTAGTGATTCTGATAAGCAAGAAAAATAAAATTCAAAAAACAGACAAAGGAAAAGTATTTCAGAGGGTCAATTAGATCTCCTATGCTGCTGGACCTAAATGCTGACTAAGTAGGAACGTGGCCCAAGTTTTCTGACTGAGAGCTAAACTTTGGGCAACTGCTAGAATAGCTCCAACCTGCACCTACCAATCTCAAAGCTCTAGAAATTTCGCTTTATTTCTTCTCATATACTCTTTAACAGCCACAAATCTGCACATTTTGACAAATACTTTCGATTACTCTGAGGATATCCAGGTTAGTCAGGATCATAGCAACATGATACCCTATCTAATTACTGAAAAGTCAAGCCTTCACTCATTTTAAACCAATGGATATATACATGTGTGTTCATGTCTATGTATGGCGTGTAAATTTTCAGGCAAACAAAACTTTGATTTCGTTATAAAGAACTTCAACCTAACTTCCACCCGAAAACATTTTGGAACATGAGACACTAACTGCTAAAAAAAAGATATTTGCGCTGAGGTACTGCAAATTTCAAATAAGGGATTACATAGCTAAGCTGGAACATAGTTATCGCACGATTTTAGTAGCATATATAGCCTCCTAATGACAAAGCAAAATTAACACAAACACGAAATCAGCTAACGTACCCATCTGACAGAGGATTCAATTCTTTAATCCGCTTACTTTCTCTCTCTGACAAAGGCAGATCCATCAACCACCTACACCAATTCAACAAAAAAAATGCTATTATGGAACAATATGGCCATCAAAACACAATCATACATCTAAAAATGCGTTGTTTTCACTATTTAGCTTGATAGTTTAATGATAGAGATACATTAACAACTGAATAAAGGTTAATAAATTCACAATCAAACGGGCAAAGAAATAACAGTTCAAACGCATACGAAGCAATTCTTTTTGTTTTGGTATATCATAGTATTAAGCAAGTTCAAAATCTCTTTTCATTAAAATAATACATTTTACTTATGCAACCCACCTTCTCTTAAGTCTGAGTCTTTTGTCTTCCTCCTTCAACTCTGATAATAGTGATTTACAGTCTTCCACGCGATAATCATCCATATATATTCGATCTTCAATCACTCTGATTTAAAACCCTCGGCTACTTTGAGCGGGTAAACAGCGGCGCAAATGAGAGGATGGTGAAGTGGGCTGCTGGGTCAATATGTGAGGATGAAAGAGTTTTGCTTGTTTCTGCAGGGTAACAAGAAGGATAATTAAGAGAAGGTCGTAACCCTCAAGTTATTCTGTCCTAGATTTCTGAAGAAGTATCTCCTTAATTACTCTGCTAATTGAGATAGCGATCCCACAGATACCTAGACAGAAACAGGCAGCATAAGGCAGAAGAACAGTACAACAGAAATCAACACTGACCCAGCTCCGTAAAACCCTTGGAAATTGAGGAGCTATGTAGGTGGTTGGAGGAATCGGCTTTTAGGGTTGGTGGAGGAGGTTGTTTTGGAGGCTTTAGGTTGTTGAAGCCGTGGGTTTGGAGGGAAGGAGAAGAAGGGAGACGTTTGCTTGGTTGAAAAAGAAAGGTAGCCTCTGATGGTGGAAGCGGCAACATGTTAGGGTTTTAGTTATAAGAGAGAAATTGAAATTATAGGCATAAATCTATCAAAATATTTCCGGCATAATTGTCAATATACATTATCAAAATAGATAGCACATTAGATTCTACTATCTATGCAGTTATAGAGCATTTATTTCCGGCATAATTGTCAATATACATTATCAAAATAGATAGCACATTAGATTCTACTATCTATGCAGTTATAGAGCGGTGTCTCACTGGAAGTAAACTTTTATCTCTTGTGATGGAAGTATAGTTTGCATGTCTTTCATCTTTTCCAGACTCTAATGATAGCTTTTACTATCGTTGTGATATAATAGATATGATTGTTTAGTCGGTATTTTAAGCCCTAAAACACAGCAAATGTAAAACTCGAAAAAAAATAAAGATATTGTCGTATATTTTGTTAAATCACCGGAGAAAGAAAAGATTAACTTTCCTTTTTTTTAAGCAACATTCCTCCTAATAACCAAAGAATTCATCTTTTTTCCCTAAATAAATATAATTTTCGTCAAAGAAAAAGTATAGACTAGTGATAAACATATATTTTTTTAATAAAGACTTTTTGTTTATGAATAGTTATAATGAATTATGAGATGAAATAAATAATGTAAAAATAATAAAAATGTGTATTTATAAAAAAATAATATGCACTTATCACCCACCAAAATATTATTATAATTTATATTTTGACATAGATAATTTAAAATGAAGTAGGTCAAAACGTTAACTATGATGATAATATATTAATATGTCACACATTCTAAACGGGAGTAATAATTAAGATAATAATAAAATAGCGTTTTCGTTATTATTTTTTAGTAACAACATATCTATTATAGGTTAACGACAACAAAAATTATCATTAAAGTCCGGAGATGATGAGAGTCAGACATTCATCCTACCGGATAGATAATTTGATTATAATAACACCCTAACTCTATATAATTATTATTTTTAGTAACATGGATGAAATCTTCTCACTTCCTTTCCTATCATTATGTACACTATTGTTAGCCACACTCTTTTATCTACATCCATACCATTTTGTTGGTTGTCTCTCTTTTAGTCTCACTATTCTATTCTGTTCCATATGTCGTCGGATTCTTTTATCTTTGTGGAGATCCGGGCCCTAAAGAACGAGGTTTATGGTGTATTATGTGTATTTTACGCGATAACTTTTCTATTGTTGGATTATAATGTATATGACGCGATAATTTTTATTGTCGTTGTGATATACTGGGTACGTGTGTTGTTGTTTGCATTTTACTAAAATTCAGAAACCCAACACAGCCAGAGCAAAGGCCGAAATAAAGCGGGACAAAGAACTATTGTAGCCTCTTTTCTTGGTAAGAAACTTTCACTGATGTCCGAAAACTGAGAGGAAAACAAAATAATGAGTTTCTTGAAGCCAGCATTAAGCTACAGCACCAATCGTTCTATCCTTGGTCGCATGACTTCCTCTCACGTCTTGGCGGCTGTTTCCTCTTCCTCTTTTCACTCCCTTTCCCGCCTCCAAAGCTGCAACTGCTCCACCAGACCATATGGCCTCTCTCTACTTACTCGCCGCTCCAGGTAATATTTTTCTAAGGTGCTTGCAAGAGTTTTTTTTTTATGTTGTTTGGCTTTTTATGTGGGCTCTTCTAAGGTATATGGTAAACACCCAGTCGAAGAGGAATAGCAGCTGGAGTACATTAATACGTCTTAAATAAATCATTTTGTTCATAAACCACATGTTTAAATGCCAAAATTTTTGTTAATTCTTAAGTATAAATATCCAAGCGTTTTGTTTTATTTGGTTTCTTTCAGGTTGACATGCTTGAATATCGGGTTAATGACTTGGTTTTAGGTTTGATGGTTTCTAAATCAGGGGATTAGTAGGAGAATGAAGAACTTCTTGTTATTTTAATTAAATTTTGTTTTTCGAAGAATAGGCCTTTGTTTCACCAATTAATTGCATAGGATCTTTGATGGTTTAATTTCTCTTCTTTTATGACCACATCTTCTTTATTTCGAGCCATGGAAGGAGGTGTGGTTTAGTCTTTACTATGTCTTTTAGTTTTGGTGTTGTAACAGTTATATGTTGCAATAGGAGGAATATCAGATTCAGTCTTTCAAATAAAATTTTGGTTCGTAATGCCGTGTGCACGAGGGCATTTATGTCATCAAGCATTGCAACTCAAGAGAGTAAGGGCTCCAGTGGTTATGGTTCTGAACAAATTCAGGTGAATTATTCTTGTTTTTATTATACCGCTAAACTTTATGGTGCTGTCATGTGCTGCTTACTCATCCGGAAAGCATGTGGATGCCATAAATTGCCTATTCACTTCTAAGAGAAAAATATACAAACTGAGTGATGATATATGCAAACTAATGGCAAAAACCACAACCAGGTCAGGGAGTCAGGAAGCGAGAATCATCTTACATTTGGCCATGTTTTGCATATCAATTCTGCTTATTGTAGTGTGCTGACTTAATTACTAATTCTTCTTATAAGGTTTTGGAAGGTTTGGATCCTGTAAGGAAAAGGCCAGGAATGTACATTGGAAGCACAGGACCTCGTGGCCTTCATCATTTGGTGATTCTTATGCGGAATTCTTGTCCAATATGTTTTTTTTCCTTTTTAGAAGGAGGGAACACTAAAATTTGTGAATTAAGCCAATTGATATTGCTTATTATGTGTATCTTTGTAGGTCTATGAGATCTTGGATAATGCCATCGATGAAGTGCAGGCAGGCTTTGCTTCTAATGTTGAAGTTTTGTTGCTTGCTGATAATTCAGTGAAGATCACTGATGATGGGCGTGGGGTATGAACTGCCTATCTATGCTGACTAATGAAATTCCTGAGGCACTGCCAAAAAATTTTCCTACTTAGTTGGCATGTGTTTGGGAATAATGGAGCGGAGAAATGCTGCATGTTTTCTGTATAGCAGTTAAATATTTCTTTTCAGGGTGTACAGGATTTAAGATATTTTTTGGAAAGTTGCTCCACTCTTTTTCAGAATATCTTGGTGCTTCATAAAGAGACACATTGGTCAAGACATTATCTTTTGAACTCCCTTCTGATGATAATGTTATAGTCAAAATAATTTGTAACCAGAGCATTTGTGTCTAAATAAATATTACTGGCAATGTTTGAGTGATAATACAAATGCCGGGGATACATCAACAACAACAACCACCATACACGGTATACAATACAACAAATGTCAGGGATATTAGTCTTTAAGCTGGTTTCCTTTGATGGTGTTCTCTTTGGCTTTCTGGAAACTTAACTGCATGTTGCAAAGAAAATACTGTCCCTCCTTCACCATGGCCCCCTATTGTCTCTCGCTACCTTCCCAGATGTACTATTCTTGTTACCTGATATCTCTTATCTTTTGATGCAGATTCCAACTGGTTTACATCCTACGACAAACAAATCTGCCCTTGAGACTGTGTTGACGGTATCTGTGCATTGTAACGTTTATGTTTTCTTTTCCAACCATATCTGCAACTTTGCTAATTGAATTGGATGATAGATTTGACTTTAGCTTTACTGTACAACCTTTGCATACTGCCTTGTATGAGGTGTAGATGTCCTTGGTATTTGATAAATATTGGTTACAATAACATCTCTAGCAATCTCTGTGATGGGAATAAAGCAAGCATGCTTTCATGCACAAGAAGGAGAGACAAAAATTTTCTTTTATGAATTATGTGGCCTGAATAAGCGTTATTCTAGATATAGTGAAGGACAACATATCTTAACTCTAAGTCATTGTTTGTACTTTTGGGATTGGTTGTTCTCCAATTAATTGGAGTTCCTGATTTGAAGAAAATGAATCTTGCAGTCTCACAATATTTGATGCTAACTATTAACAACAGTTGTAAGGTTTCATTATTAACAATAGTTGTAATGTTTTCATTTGTGACGTGCGCCTTTGTAGTAGACTCTACCAGTTGATGGTTTGAAAGCACATAGAGCAATTGTTTGTGGTACTGTCTATTGTAATAGCTACCTTATATGCATGTTTTTAGTATATATGGAATTTAACTTCCAAAAAGAAAAAAGATCGTTATGTGATTTTGTAGTTAAGCTAGTAGTTTTCAGCAAGCGTGCCAGATCAGATTTTTATTTGAAAAGATAGTTGTTTTCTGCTAACACTTGTAATTTTTAACCACATCTGAACTGTGCAGGTTCTCCATGCAGGTGGCAAATTTGGTGGTTCCAGTAGTGGTTACAGTGTTTCAGGAGGATTGCATGGTGTAGGTTTGTCGGTTGTTAATGCTTTGTCAGAGGTAATCAATGCAAACATTTGAACTCCTTTAGGGGATCATATACGTGCTTTATTTTGGATGGTTGAGTCTGGTCAAAGTGATGCAGTGGGACTGGGTTGTACAAGTGTGTTTAGTCTAAGCATGAGATATGTTCAACTGTGCAAATGTAATACATTCCTTCCTGGAAGTTTGAATTGCTAGATAACGTTTTAGCAGTCTGTTTGGAAGCACTTCAGAGGAGAAAACATCTGACTCTTTACACTCACCGATAAATTTGTAACTCACCTCTTTTTACTTCTACACTTTTCACCATAAGAAAGTAACAAATTTTACACAAAATAATGACACTTCTTATAAAAACTGAATACCTCATATTAAAGAACACGTTGCAAGGATTCAAAATGAGTATCATATTGAACATCTTAAATTATCAATGTTTAGAAGTTATTGTAAAAATTTTATTGAGTCATTAAAGAAAAGCCAAAAGGTACCAAACATCATTATAGTAAAAAGTTAGAAAAACATCTTTTTTAATTGACTAACAAAAACACGCTTAATTTTATCGATGAGGTAGTAATTAGCATCGACCAGTAGATTTTGATTAAGTGTGTGGTAAAAGAGGCTTAGTATGAACTGGTAGAATTTGGCCTACTACTTGGTGCGGATTTTTTTTCCTGCAGATTTTCCAAGTGTATTCTTAAAAAGGATTAATATAGATTGGAATAATTATTGCTGCAATAGAATTTATGATGCCCTGATTGTAGTGTTTATTGGCAGGCTTTAGAAGTGACCATTTGGCGTGATGGGAAGGAGTATAGACAGAAATATTCACGTGGAAAGCCTGTTACACCTTTACTCTGTCAGGATCTTCCCTCTGAAGTTAAAGACCGTTCTGGTAGCTCTATTCATTTTTGGCCTGATAGGGAAGGTTGGTGTCCAGTCCTTTGTGTTGTAAGCATGTCATTTGAACTTAGTCATATTCTATTTATAGTTTATAATTGTTTTTGTTCTTGTCTGACTTACACTTGTTTATGCAGTATTTACCACGGAAATACAGTTTGATCATAACACTATTGCTGGACGAGTAAGGGAGCTTGCTTTTCTCAACCCTCAGGTGCAGTCGTATCTTCATGGTTTTTATATAATGTTGTTTCACTCACATTTTAAGGGTTGTGGATCGAAAATGAATGCAAAGGTTCTTTGAGTAGGTACTTATGCAATTTCTGATGTGCATTTTATAGGATTCTCATAGTTTTGGGCCTTAATCTGTTCTGCTGTTTTGTTCTACTCTTTTGGAAGTTCATTATTGCTATTGGGGCTTGCTGAGAAGGATTACATGTGGTTTATCTGTGATATGTATCAAATAATTCATTAATGACTAGGATTTCTTGGCTGGATTATCTGCATTGTTTTTACGACTACTACTTTGTTTTAATATTTCCAACAGCTAATACTGACTGATACGGTGATTGCTTCTGTTTCCCTGAATTTGGTAATTTGAATTTCTTGATGGTTGCTTTTAACCTGTACTATAGGTAACCATTACATTACAAAAAGAGGACATAGACCCTGAAAAGAGCCAGTACACCGAGTATAATTATGCTGGGGGAATAGTTGAGTATGTGAAATGGCTGAATGCTGACAAGGTACATCTGTAAGCCTTAAATGGTCTTGCCTTTGACATGCTTTCAACTGATCTTTCATCTTATTCCTCTTCTCTTTTCTCTGTATACTTGGAGCTCATGCACTTACAAGAGAACAACAACAATAATAACAACAACATTACCCCATTGCCTTAGAGGCTCCCGTCTATACCAATTTAGTGGTCACAAAGTGTCTGCAATCCCACTCAACTTTAATATCCTCTTGAATATTGGTCTGACTTTTTTTTATTGTTCATGGTTGTGGTTTATCTCAAAGAGTGTTCATTGATTATAATGGAATTCTTTGCAAGTTAAGAGCATGGCCTCCTTCTCAAGTTTGGTTATTCGTTATCCTACATAAAAAATTAAAATTGTCAAAGTTGTATGTTTCTGGATTAACTTTAGTCCAAATTCCCTCCAAAAATTTTCTTCTGTATCTAGTCGAGAATATTCTGCAGAGTGATTTCCGTTGATGGAGCAGATAAACCAAGTATGACAGCATTTGGGATAATTAAGACCTCTGCAGAAATAAATACAAAGTTATTAAAGGACATGCTCTCACTAGAGTAGGCAAATAAAATTCTCTATTTGTTCTGCCTACAGTATCAGATATAGTGATTAATTTTGATGTTTGGTTGAAAAGTGGCCTTAGTAGTTTTTAGGTGAATGGCTATAGATAGGACCTTTGGTGTAATCATGACTAAGGCTATATCAAGAACTTTTTAGTATTGACAGAAGCAGATTTTTCTCACTGCATCTTTGGTTCGCCTGGAGCATAAGTATTTGTTTATTACATCAGAATTAATTTAGAGAAACGGTTTTTAGCATTTACGTCAGATATTATTGGACAATATCGGTTCCAGTAGCCTCCAGCTCAGAATCTTATAGTTTCAGTAACTTACTGATTCCAGCTGCAATAGTATCACTAGAGAGCACCTCTTAAGTTTTCTTTTTTGTAAATTTTACTTGAAATGTATATCCCAGTTATGTTTGGGTACATAGCTGAGGTACTTGTTAGAGCTGTTGTGTTTGGTTCTACTTGACGATTTAATAATGGCATCTACTTTGTCATTAAAAATCATTTTCTTAGTTCTTGCTTTTCGTCTGATTTAGCTTTCTATTAATGACTGACAATGTGCTTTTAGAAACCTCTTCATGACGTAGTCGGGTTCAGAAAGGAAGCAGATGGAGTAGCAATTGATTTAGCTCTCCAGTGGTATAACTTTTGAACTTAATGTTGGATGTGCTTACTCAAACTCATGTAAATTTGATAGGCATAAAGTTTTCCAAACTTGTGAGATGATGATGTTATCCCAGCATTTTGGAACAACAGGTGTTCAGATTCATATTCGGATACAATACTAGGTTATGCTAACAGCATCAGGACAGTTGATGGTGGAACTCATATAGAGGGGTTAAAGCATTCGTTAACCAGAACTCTTAATAACCTGGGAAGGAAGTCAAAAATTATAAAGGTATTGTGACGTGATTGTTCCTTCTTTTTCTGGGTTTGATTTAAGGTAGTCCTTCATCAATCTCCTTTTCAAGAAACGCGATTATCTATCTTTCCATCTGTCTGCCTCGCAAGTCTAAGCTATTTGGTTTCAGGATATATGTTTTTTTCCTTTTTGTTCAGACTATATCTTTTTTTGACACTATAAATGGGCATGATTTTAGTTCACATAATACGTAAAGAAATTTCTGGATACTGTATGATAAGTTTTTACATATCTCCAAGGAGTACCCATAGGTTGCATGACAGGATCACTCTTTTTTTAATTTTTTTTTATTTTATGTCAATATCTCCATATCTCCAAGGGGTTCTGATTGGGTGCATGACAGGATCACTCTTTTTTTATTTTATGACCTTTTTTACCTTATAATTCCAGTCTGAATGCTGGATAATGCACCTGCATATTTTGGCATTTGATGACTCAAAATGTATACTATGCAGCAAGTGTATATGTGATTGAAATCTATTTGGCTTAGTGGTCTTGGACACTCCATTATTTATATTTCCCCATGTGTGTTTTAGTGTGGGAATTATATATTTGACACAAGGTAAAAATTGTTTGAAATCTTGTAGTTTGGTGGTGACATTGACAAATTCAAACACCTTATTGTGAAGTGAACATGGCACCAGAGAAAACTACCTTTTATCTTCAAAATTCGAAATGCTTAAGTCATCCTTCATCTTGACATTTACACTAGCCCGGTGATTGAGATTCTTTGAGATAAAAGTTGGAGTATATAGGCAGCATTTCAAATTTCAAGGATTGTAATAGTACCTGGAGAAAAGTTCAATCGAGAATGGTGATTAAACGTATTCCTTAGCTCTGCTATCAGTTTCTCCAGCATTTAAGACAGGCAGTTCCCCTCCATGCTCTTGAAGCAGCCAGTTTTGTCCTTGCTTGTCGCCAAGTGCTAAACTATGTCGCATTAATTGAAAAATTAAGGCTTATGTTAGGGAGTTATTGATGTTTCATGTTTCCATCCAGGATTTCTTTTTCAAGTTCAAAAGGTCTGTTTCAGAGATGCTATCTGATTGTTTACCATGCCTATTGCAGGAGAAAGATGAAGGTTTAAGTGGTGAGCATGTGAGGGAAGGATTAACGTGTGTCATATCAGTCAAAGTAAAAAATCCAGAGTTTGAAGGGCAAACAAAGGTATTCTGTTATTACTCCGTATTTATCTTTCAGATGGTTAAAGTATATTATCCACGAACAAAGATGAGCTTAAGCTTTATGGACACCTGCTTCACCGTTACAGAAATGATAATTATTGGTATTTTTGTCTTTCAAAGACAAGGTTGGGAAATCCAGAGGTAAAAAAGGTGGTTGACCAATCGATTCAAGAATCTCTTACTGAATTCTTAGAATTGCATCCGGATGTACTTGAATCCATCCTTTCAAAATCTCTTAATGCTCAAAAGGTACTTTTCTTGTGACTGGCTGGTCCATTTTGCACGTTAATACATGCTGAGACTTCTCTTAGATTTCTTATTAGCTACTTATAAATACACATGTATAAACACACAACACACACAAACACACACGCACACACACAAAAACATACGTACATGTGTGTGTACATAGTAAAGATTTCTTTATGTTCTTAAATGCTTTCCTGTTTCTGAGCTTCCATGTATCATCTTATGGTGTGACCTCATGTGTAGGCTGCTCTAGCAGCCAAGAGGGCAAGGGAATTGGTGCGACAAAAGAGCGTCTTAAAATCTTCTTCTCTTCCTGGAAAGCTTGCTGATTGTTCGGCTACAGATCCCGCAGAGTCAGGTATCATAGTTTCTTGTGTTTGGCTTAGTGATTATGGTCATGATATTGTGATTATACTCATGTTAGATTTAAATTGTGTTTGATTTTATTTGGTTTGAATCATCTGACGTCATTACTTTGTAGCAAAATTATTCTTTCCCGTGGTGAAAAGTGGGATGTATTAGTTGCGCATGTATCTTCTAAGCATGGTTGTAACCTGTGCCTTAACAACCACAATCCAAGTCTATGGAAAATTGCCTGTTTGTTGAGCGACTGGTTGATGTTTCAAGAAAATAAATTTTGGGATTGTAGAAGCGTTTTCATTTTATTATTATTAGCGTCTGCATATCTTGATGTTCTTACATCCTTTTATTAGATGATGTTGTTATGAACTAAAAGATGTGAGATTTTAGCCGTTGACTAATTAATACTTGAATCTTCTATGTTTTGATGTCTGCTAAGCAAGGTTCTGATGTTTTGACTTCCTCCCAGATAAAATACCCTGAAAGGTTAATGTGGCAAAGTTACCCTTCTTCCTCTCTTTCTTTCTCTCTCTCTCCTAATGTGGCAAAGTACTTGAAGCTATTAGTCTGACGCGGCTTGCTGCAACAGTAGTCGTTTTGAAAATCCACCTTGAAATATTGTCACCCGGAAAAAATATCGGGTTGTACCATCATGTATATTCAATTTGATTTTCAAATGCTAAGGATTTCCTTTTATTATTATTATTATTAAAATTATTATTATTATTTTCAGTTTCCACAGTTCTATTGCTGAGAGTCACAGTTGCAAATATGGTTGTTTTTGTAGAGAGTATGTGTATATATAGCATAATGGCTAGAAATAATTTTAATTTTAAGTAATTAATTGCATTTATCTTGGACAAAAATCAGAATCAAATAGGAGTAAAGCTTGAACTAGACAAAAATCAGAATCAATTAGGGGTAATGTTTGATTCTTATCTTCCATAATTAGTGAGATCCTATTGATATCAGATTCTCATTGTTTCCATGTATAGGAGATCTCATGATCTCATAGCTGTTAGAGCCTTCACTCAAGGTATATAAATAGTCATGCATGTATAAACGTCCGATAAATGAAAATACACTTCATTCTTATTGCTTTTTATATGGTATCAGAGCCTTAGAGCTTCATCATATTCATCCCTCATGGCTACTGAGACTTCCTTTGCCAGGGGCGTAAACACTTCTTCCACTACAGATCTTGCCATTAGGGCAGGGTCTTCCAACTTCCAATATAATGGAATTCCTATGGTTGTTATTGGTCGTAAGCTGATTGGTGACAATTATCTCTCCTAGTCTAAAGCGTTGGAGATGTTCATAACTGGAAAGGGTAAAGAGGACTACATCACTGGTACTATCACTGTCCTGAGTGCCATTGATCTTAAATTCAGGGGCTAGAAGGTAGAAAACAGCATGGTCATGTCCTGGCTCATAGGATCCATTGACCCTGACATCAGTAAAGATTTCCTTCTTTACTCCACAGCTAAAGAAATTTAAACTGCAGCCCAAGAGATCTAAGATCCAAATTGTTTCCATGTATAGGAGATCTCATGATTTCATAGCTGTTAGAGCCTTTAGTCAAAGGCCATATAGTCTTGTATGTATAAACGTCTAAGATATGAAAATACACTTCATTTTTCTTAATTTTTATAGTTTTGTCGGGTTTTCGGTCATCTTATGTACTTTCTGTGTATTCTATGTTATCTCTGTATACGCCACTCTTTTCTTCGTTTCATATGGTAAAATTTAGATAGTATGTTGCTGACACTATAGAACTTTCTTTCTCTTATAGAAATATTTATTGTGGAGGGAGATTCTGCTGGTGGAAGTGCGAAACAAGGACGAGATCGCCGATTTCAGGTAGAATTCCTGATTCTTTTCTTTGTCTCATAACCTCCACATACATGTTCTAGCTTGTATATTCTGCACAAGTCATTTTGTCTGTGGAGATGATATTGTAATTTCTGGTTTCATTTTGACATTTGTAAATAGTGAAGGTAAGTGAAATTTTGGTCGAGGATGAACTTGGTGTCTAGCTTTTTTTTCTTTCTTAACCTTTCTTGTCTACTTGTGTGTAACTGCATCCTCTATTTTATGTAGCTTTTAGTTCTGCTTGTTTGCTTGAGGGTGTAACGTATTGATTGGAACCTAAATTTTGGATATTTGTGAACAAATAAGGGCCCCCCTCGGCGTTCTACTTCTATGATTTGCTATGGGTGAGAGAGTAGTCAGAAGGTTAATTAGCTTTCCTATGAATCCATTTTGGTAACTGGCCTTCTTTCACATCTGTCTTTTTCTTTTTGTCTTTTATTTTTTATTATTTTCAAATTCCGTTTGTTTTCTTTCCCTTTTTGGACTAGGTTTATTTCTCTTTTTTCTTTGTGTCGGAAGAGGACATATCATTATTTGCTTCTTTGTTAATTTCATCATCCGTTTCTTCTTTCTTCCAACGTACCCTACCATTTTGGACGTACAGCTCCTGTAGACTGGATTTAACATGGAGTTTGTTGATTAACTGTAGGCGATTCTTCCTCTAAGAGGAAAAATTTTGAACATTGAACGGAAAGACGAGGCAGCAATGTACAAGAATCAAGAAATTCAAAATCTTATTCTTGCTCTAGGGCTTGGAGTGAAGGTAACTGCTAATCAGTCTCCTTTTTGGTGATCGTGTACCTTCTTGTGTTCTGATACATTCCACTTTAGGGGGAGGATTTTAAGAAGGACGCTCTCCGGTATCACAAGATCATTATTCTGACAGATGCTGATGTGGATGGTGCTCATATTAGGACCTTATTGTTGACCTTCTTCTTTAGATACCAGGTAAACACTTATAATTAGCTGTTCAAGTAATTTTATTACATGTTGGTCAAACATGGGCACTTCGGACATGAAATATGTGCTGAACGAGAATCAACATTATTCTGAGCAATGGCCATGTTAGCAAGTAAATAGAGGAAGAAAAGGAGAAGTAAATGAAAAGTATAAAATTTTGATATTTATGGTCTCTCTTGTCTATTTATTAACCAGTATTTGATTGTTTTCAGAAGGCATTATTTGATGAAGGCTGCATATATGTTGGTGTTCCTCCTCTGTACAAGGTTTGGTCAATAAAGATTTGTGATGCTTTTATTTGGTGGATTTGGTTCCTTTCCTCATTTATCCTTGTGCTCAGGTTGAGAGAGGCAAACAAGTATACTACTGCTATGATGGTTCAGAACTGAAAAAATTGCAGAGTTCTTTTCCTGCAAATGCATCATATAATATTCAGAGGTTCAAAGGTATGACTCAAGCATTGTCTCTCCTCCCTTCTTTTGTTCTCAAATCAGCTTACTCCACTTGTTGACTGAGCTTTACGATGATCAATCGCACTTCTTGCTTGTGAAGCTGGTAGAGAAATTAGAATCCTGGAACAGTGGCAAATAGGATAAAGAAATTGTATACTTTTGTGCTTGTCATGTAGTCATGAGCTTAGTTCACTGAATTTTGATTCTAGAGCCAAAGTGACCCAAACCTTCACTCAATGCACCCTTCTGCCCTTTTTATACTGGCCATTAAGTGGAGATATTTTCAGGAAACATTATTTTTGATTTATCTGGTATTTGGGTTCTTGTTAATTAAAGAGTTCATGGTCCCTGAGGAAATTTCTAGGCGGATGTCAAATGATTCTCGTGAGATTTGTGACACAATGGAGGATCGTTAAATATCTGGACGTGGAGAATGTTTATGATGTTCAAGTCAGCAATTTATGAAAGATATTTTCATCTGATTATTAAGTTTCTGGGTGATCAAGTTTAGGCCGTGGTCTAGGTTGGTGACCTCCTTCGCACTTTGGAGGGGCGCCCTGGTCTGGACAAGTGTCAAAGCCTACGTCATAATTTGTGGCAGTGGGGTCCTGCGTTTGCATGGCCTCTGTAAAAAAAATGTTTGGGGCTATCACATTGAGAGCTCAAGTACTAGTTTGGCTATGCTCAATTGTTCATCGTCGTTGGCCTCATATGGGTTGAAGAGAGAAACTTTATATAACATTCGTCGTGTGATAACTTTAACTTATTGAATATATCTGATTGTTGAATTTATGGGCATGCCTATCGCATACGTTATCTTTGTGAAAACTTCTATGGTCCCTACACCCATTTTGGTTTGATATCTGATATGTGCGAAACTCCAGGTCTGGGAGAAATGATGCCATTACAGCTATGGGAGACGACTATGAATCCAGAAACCCGATTATTAAAGCAACTTATGGTAGATGATGCGGCCGAGGCCAATTATGTCTTTTCTTCTCTGATGGGTGCTCAGGTAAGCAAATATACTTAAACTTTATTCATGCAATAATATACATTATTTTGGTTATCTGAGGCTGTCTAAGCCAGTTTCAAGTTATCGGGCGAATCCAAAGGCCTATGGATGCCTTTGATTAGAAAATCCTGTGGATTGTTGGCAATAGATTCATAAACGTATATATTGGAATGATCAACTACAGAGCATCCTAATAGTTATTTCTTCTCCAATATAACAACAACATTAACCCATCGCCTTAGAGGCTCCCGCCTATGGCGAGGTATGGGTGGTCGGATGTACGCAGTCATACTTATGTGTTAGAAACACACTAAGGTTGTTTCTTAATGACCAATAATGATGTGTAAGCTATGTTGATCAACTGCTACTTCACAATATAAGAAGCGCAGTCAATTCAGTGAGTCGTTTTGCTTTATTCCATCATATTTCAAAGTCAAAGAATAGTGTGTCCTTAACTCTATTGGAAATAGAAACAATTTATTGTCCAATAAAAAAGGCAAATAGGGGTAGTCCCATTTGTTTGTCACAACACCTTGCTAATGTGACATTCTAGATTGTCTGTATTTTTCGGTATAGTTGATTAACGACTAGTAGTTACTTGTGGACCACTCTTTCCATTTCCAGTGGAATCAAAGACACACTCTTTCTTGACTTCGGAATATGATGGAATAAAGCAAAATGAATCATTAAATTGGCTATGCTTCTTATATTGTGAAGTAGCAGTTGATCGACACAACTTGACGCAATTTTTATTATAGATCATCGGAAAACAACATCTGTATGTTTCTAACACATGGGTATGACTGCGTACATCCGACTCTCCATACCCCGCCATAGGCGGGAGTCTCTAAGGCAATAGGTAATGTTGTTGGTGTAGTAGTTACTTGTGGACAACAATAAAACTATTGGTTCATAATCGGTAAGTTTGCGTGTAAAATTTGTTTTAGATGCTGACGCCTTAAGGTGTATGGTGTGCCTCGTGTTTCAGGTGGATGTCCGGAAGGAACTTATACAGAAGTCAGCAAGCATGATCAACAGAGAACATCTGGACATTTGAATGTGGTTCATTTTTGCTTTTTTTGGTTCTTTTTCCGCTGTGATGTAATAGGGAATTTTGATGAGAGTTTGCAACAATGAGATCCGATGGACTTAAACCTGGACCGATTTATATGTAAAATGTGGCAAAATCTTTTGGTTTCTTTGCCAGTTACAGCCTAGATGGTGGATGTGCGTGTCTATGGGTTAGAATATTGTATCACTCCTAGGGGTGTTAACGAACCAAGCCAAACTGAATATTAGGTTTTCGAATTCGGATTTGTTTGCCTAAACGAATTGTTTGGTTCGGTTCGTTTAGCTAAACAAACTTTAAAATTGGTTCGAGTTTGATTCGATAACCTTATAATTGTTTAAACGAGTTGAACAGTTTCCGAACAGTTTGGCTTGTTTAACTAAACAAATCTGAATACCTGTTCGAATTCGGTTCGTTAACAAATAATTACTGAATAAATACGAAACGAACACAAATTGAACTTGAACAGTTTGCGAACTGTTCGGTTCGTTTAACAGCCCTAATCACTCCATTGTCATGGTCTAATTTTTTTAAATCATGTGTCAAGTCAACTATTATAATATTTTTAAGACGTAGATAATAACTTTTGAGACTTCGAGAGTGTGTCCCCTGTTTTCTGCGATTGGGATGGAGCTAAATGACGGTAGTTATAATTGAAAAAATGATTTATAAGTGATGTGTATTTTAATGGCGAAAGTATTTTCTTTGTATTTGTTGAATTTATTCAATAACACACTAGCACAACATATCTTTATTATCATGTCATTTATGCAGGTAGAGCCGGGGGTCTCACTGGAAGCAGACTCTCTATCCCCTTGGGATAGAGGTATTGTATGCCTACCACTTACCCTCCCCAGACCCTAACGATAGCTTTTGCTATCGTTGGGATATACTGGGTCCGGATGATGATGATGATGATGATAATTATGTGTATGTTTCCAAACTCTTCAAGATTGTTTGTATATATTTATAAAGCTAAGGTTCGACAATAATGACTTGAATGTTATGATTGAGACTGGTTTGGTAAAGATATCGACTAGCTGTTGCTTGGTTGAGATGTGATCCAAGCTAAAAATATGGTCTTCGATCTCTTATCTGATAAAGTGTCTATCTATCTCCACATGTTTTGATTTGTCATGCTGAATTGAGTTCCATACCATGTGGATACCTGATAAGTTATCACGAAACAAATTGTTGCTTTCTTGCTTCGCCAAGTCACCAGGTTGCCCCCACACAAAAGTACTATAGCTAGTTGTTGACCTATTTCTTGATTGGATCCGGCCCAATCTGCATTAGTGTATATTTTGATATCTTTGTCTTGTGTCTTCTTAAAGTGCTGCCCTTGTCCTGGTGCATTGTTGAGGTACCTAAGAATCCTTAGTGCATCCTTGAAATGTTCATTAGTAGAAGTATACATGAATTGGTTCAATTAGACTTTTGAGATCAAGTAAGATATCCTAATTATGGTAATAAGATATATACATACTTCCTAATTGTACCAACTAGATATTCTGTCACTTACACTCATAATCTTTATTTTATGGCCACATTTGAATATTCAAACGTCTATACTATCATGTCTACTAACATTATTGGCTTTTATACAAATTTAATTATCCGTGTGTTTTTACCATATGAGGTAGGCCTCCATCAAGGATCTGCGTTGAACCCATTTCTTTTCCCAGTTGTCATTGACGAGTTGTCAAAGCCGATCCATGAGTCGGTTCCATAGTGTATGCTTTTTGCTGACGATATTGTATTAGTCGAAGAGATTAGACATACTATAAGTATGAGACTGAAGCAACGACGATGTGTTTTAGATATAAAAGGCTTAAGGATTAGTCGTTCTAAGATCGAGTATCTGCACTGTGACTTCAGCAGCGCAGCTGACAGTGAAAATAGTCAGATCACCATCGAAGGTCAAGTGGTACCATAGGTAAGCAAGTTCAAATACCTAGGATCATTTGTACATCAGGATGAGGACATAGATAGCGATGTAGCATATTGAGTTCAAGCAGGCTAGTGTAGATGAAAGGCGGCTTTATGAATGCTGTGTGACAAGAATTTTTCAATTAAATTAAAGAGAAAATTTTATAGGTTGGCAGTACGACTGACAATGTTATATGGAACAGAACGCTGGGTCATCAAGAGGCCACAGTCGTAGAAGATGGATGTGACAGAGATGAGGATGTTGAGGTGGATGTGTGGGCATACAAGGACAGACCGGATCAGAAATGAGGTGTTTCGTGAAAGCTTAGGGGTGGCTAGCATAGCAGATAAGATAAGAGAGGAGAGATTTGGGCATGTCAAGAGGAGACAGATAACGGCATCTGTCAGAGCAGTTGAAAGCTTCATTGTAGAAGAGAAGATGAGTAAAGACAGGCTCAAACTGACTTGAGATGAGCGGATTAGGCATGACTTACTAGATTTGCACCTATCTGAGGACATGATCCAGGATAGGAGCTCATGGAGGCAGAAGATTAAGGTTAACGAGGTATATGCATGATATTTATAGGGGCACTTTAGAGTATATTTAAGGGCTTAGACGTTTTAGGTTGACTTTGCACTTTTTTGTTTTTGTTTTGGTCGTTGTTTTGCATTATATGTACATATACATGTTTATGGGTATTTTAATATCGGCAGTTTCCTATTTGTATTTACTAAATTTCCTCACTAAAACACTAACACATTATATCCCTATTATTGTGTCATTTATGCAGGTACATATAGAGTCAGGGTCTCATTGGAAGCAAACTCTCTATCCCTTGAGATAGAGATATTGTTTGTCTGCTGCTCACCCTCTCCAAACCCTAACGATAGATTTTGCTGCCGTTGTGATATACTATTATTATTCTTATCTCTGAGAGTTGAACCATGGTGCAGTGGCGGATGCAGCAGCTACTTTTTGGGGGGGGGCAAAATTCACACTATGGGATCACCGTCCATCTTTTCGGACTCAATAGACATTCCATCGAAAATCCGGCAAAAACTCCCTTACAATATAGATATATGCAAATATTATAACATAAAATCTAAACCAACACATCCACTAATCAAAATGCAACAATAATAAGCAACCATCAACAATATCCAACAAAAGTTATTCATAAGCAACATTAACAAGCAGCAATATCCAACAAAAGTTATTAATTTGACGCTCGACATACCTTTTATTTACGAAATGAAGGACGAGCAGCAGGAGGGATTATCGGTGGCCGCAACAAATTTCTTCGAGTTCCCAAATTCTGAAATTGTTGCATAATGTTTTCATTTGAAATGGTTCCAAAACTTTCTTCTCGAAGTAACACAGTAAACAGTCCGATAGTAAGTCGTCTCCCAATCGGTTGCGTAGATCAGTCTTTATTATATTCATCGTAGAAAAACTTCTTTCCACACTAGCTGTTCCGACAGGTAAGATCAGTGCTAACTCGATGAGCCGATATACTAAAGGAAAGTAATTGTGATAATTCAACTCCGCCATCTTCTTTGCAAAAACTCCAAGATTAGTAATATGAGAGAATACTTCATTTGATTTCATATCACCAATGTAACTTTTAAGTTCATGGTTGAGCTCAATTCGATCCATGGTAGTGAAATCGTCTGGATATAACTCACCAAGGTGTAGCAATTGACTATGATCAAAATTTGCAAAAGAATTGGAAGGATCAAGGCACATCACACACCTAAGTAAATCTATGTTGGCTTCGGCGAAGTGTGTATCCATTTCCGTAGCAATGATGTCAATTGTCTAAGATTTTATATGGAAAAAAAATCAGGATATATACAAATCAATGATCAATGGTGTACGTATCAATTACAATGAATAGAAATTAAGTACCTTTACGAAAATTTCTGCGCGAAAATGATGAAATATGTCGCCGATTCTCCATCATTGAGCGTTTTTCTAGAACGACCTTTAACAATATCATCCATGTTAGGCACATCAACTTGATGTTTTTCACAAAACTCAACAACTTCTTTCAACAAAGAATCCCAACCACTTTGCCTATATTCTTGTAATTCATTTTTTGTCACATTGATCATATTAAGAGCACAGACTATGTGTTGGTCTCTTATTTGTAGAATATTTGAAAGAGTATTTGTCATTCCCAAAATTTACAACATAAACTTTCCGATAAATACAAACTCAAAAGAGTCCATCTTATCAACTAATTCCAATATTGTATTTCTGATTTTTATATTCTCACCATCTTTGTACAACTAGAATAGTACTTCTCTAATTGGATTCCATATTTCAAAAAATCGGAGCAATGTTCTGTAGTGAGAACCCCTAGTTCCTAGTAACACACATATATGAGATAGTTTTGGGATTAAAAAACAGATACCTTAAATTTAAATAATCAAAAATACAACTGCATCTATCTACTACCTAAATTTTTTCTCCGAGTTGGGGGTGGCTGCCCCCCGTGCCTCCCTCTGAACGCCCCTGCCATGGTGTCTTTTGGACACTCCACTCTGCATAGTCCGATGATAAACTTTAGTCATATTTAATGGTGTCAACTATAGTATTTATTCTTTCTATATATATCTTTCACTTTCATGCTTTTTGAAGAAAATAGAGACTAAACCTCTGTTGCAAAGTAAGTACATTTAGAAATAGGGGGAGTTCTCAAGCGTATCCTCCCTTTGCGACTGGATAGATTTGAACCTTGCACGTGGTTTGGGGAATGGCTTCACCAACTCGGACGGCGTTATGTGTTTCAAGAGGTTAGCATATGAAATTTGGTACTGACACACTAAGGTGAGACACAATGCAAAAGAGAGGTTCCCATCCGTAGGAATATTTACGAGGGAGGTAATGAGTCGAGTTAAAGGGATATTGTTTGCAAATCATATCTTTATTGTTTTGTTTAGATAGACTGTGAACAGTTATGACTGGATGTATATTTCTTTGTGATTAATAAAAGCGATCCTTTCCCAGAAAAAAGAAAGTACACTTAGAACCTCCAAAATTGTATGTTATGCAGCACGAGGATCTTGTATGAATACCTTACGAAATATTAACGAAATATACAAGTACAATGTCTCTTTATTATGACTAACGTTTCTTTTGAGGTTTCTGTCTCATTATTATGAACATCTAAATTTACTACTGAAGTCCGGAGAGAATAAAGATAATCCTATTTTGGATTTAAATATTTGCAATTATAAAGTTTCTTCATTTTGTTTTTTTTTGGATAGATTAAATTTCGTTTTTGTTTTTGTGCAGAACTTGAATGAGCTTTACCAGGCCAAATCGAATTTCCAAAAACTTGCTTCTTCAAAGACCAAATACCTGTTTTTTTTTTTTTTTTTTTTTTTTTTATAATGAAAAGAATACTTGGTTTGCCTTTAGTTCTCCGGCGGAAAAAATGTCTCCTTTTTCACAGACACCGCTTCATGGAGCTCCGCAGGCGAGCCGTTAAACCCCAAATTGCTTCATCAAATTGACTTTCGCATTTCCAAATCTCTCTGATCTCTTGACAAGTTTTCTTGATTATCATGTCTAAATCAAGCTCAAAGGAAGTCGAGGACTGTAGAAAAAGGAATCTCCCATCATGGATGAGTGGCCGCCCAGACGCAGTAACCGCCGCCGCCCCCATCTCCGATCCTAACAAAGACTTCTCTAAGATCATGGTGTAGATTTTTTTTCCTCTCTCATTTCATGCTAACTTTGGCTATATATTATTTGAATTGTGGAATATATTGACCAATTGAACGAACTTGAGTAGTGCAGAAAGGAGTTGTTTTTGCATTATCCGGGTTTGTGAATCCGGAACGGGGAATGTTGAGATCACAGGCAATCGAAATGGGCGCAGAGTACCAACCCGATTGGAATTCAGGTTGCACTCTCTTAGTTTGCGCCTTCCACAACACTCCAAAGTTTAGGCAAGTTGAAGCCGACTCTGGAACTATTGTCTCCAAGGTGTCTTTTCCCCTCTGAATTACTTTTTCTTTTCCTTTTCATATTGTGTGATTCTTTCTTTTCTTTGTTCCAGTGTTTGATTTTTTTCCCTGTGGTGTAGTTTTTATGGAGGTCATCATGTTTGTTTTGGGGGGATTGTGACAATTTCGCTTGCATGGAGTTCAGTATTGTAGATCCCAAATCATATATGTTTATTCTTTTTTTTTCCCTTTTGGGTGGGAGGGGTGGGAGGAGGAGGACAGTATGTTATGGTGGCGGTTCTGTTTGGTACATGGGACGCATCCCCATATTTCTATTTTAATTGGTTAGAATTAATTATTAGGATGCCTAGTAGTTGTTCCTTGATCATTTTAAATTTTTTTTTCTTGTATTTGTTTCCTGCATCTTGTGTATTTCCCTCTTATTTAATCTAGGGGTTTAACTAATAAACACTAGGCCGTCTGTGCTTCTTTGCGTCTTAGTGGCTTTCTCTTTTCTTCTTTTCTTATGGGTAGTGCCAAAGTTGAATGCTTTCGTTGTTCTTTACAATTGGTGTTGGATGTTGATTTGCTCTCACCAAATAGGAATGGATATCAGAGTGTTTCAATCAGAAAAAGCTTGTAGAGATTGAACCATATCTTATGAATGCTGGCAAGCCATGGAGGCGGCAAAGCATGTCAGATGAAACCAAACAAGGTTCTCGCTATGACCATATTGTTGTTATTAATGCATATTTAATGCGTCCTGGATTGTGGATATGTATGTGTAAATGTTGTTTCATCTGCAATTTTCTGTAGTACTTGTAGTTTTATTCATTATCGAATGTCAACTTGGATGGACCTGTCCTTTCTTCATAGTTGTCTGTTTATAATGGTTAGGGTCTTTAGTTTATCTCGCTTGAATAGTAGATGCATTTCATCTCAATTATTATGAGGTAAAATGTACTTGTTTGGGCATCACGAGAATCATGCTTTCCTCCTTTCTTGATTACTGCAATTGTAATTTTATCCACATCTGAGTCCTTCTCTGCTTTTTCTCGACTTGCCAAACTCAAAAGACAAGTAGAAAGAAAGCTGGTTCCTCAAGAGCTTATGGTCTTCATGAGTAATCAAGTAAATTTACCTTTACTAGTTTCGTTACATGTTCCTCTGATTCGCTAGTCTTTTGTGCTCAGTTATATGTTTCACTCTTGCTTTAACAAACTGACAAGTTTATTAGTCAATTATTTAAGCATATCATTTTTCAGGATGGAATTTTTTCCCCAATTTTGCAACAATAATGGGATAAATGTTAGTCTCTGAATTATCACATTAGCTTTATTAATTGTGAATGACCTGACTTTCTGCAGATTTGCCATCCTCATCTAGAAAGTCTCAGAAACAAGAGAAAAGTTCGCATCCTAAGCCAACTGCTTCTGCATTATCCAGAGTACTAAGTCAACCTATGCTGTTTACAACAAGATGTTTCTTACTTGTGCATTTCCTTAGTTATTCATATATTTGCCTACAGTTGATGCCAAATAGAATTGGACAGTCAGTTTTGTTACTTTTGGATTAAAAGAATTAATTGGTCTAAGAGAGGTGAACTTGCATCTTCTAGCATTTTTAGTCGGGAAAATGATTGTCCATGAACGATCTTAACCGTTGAGCTTGTGTCAAACAGGCTGTGCATGCAAATCATAAAGGTGATTCATTTTCTCCTTCCAAAGTGAAGCAATGGGCATCAGGTGATTTTAGGCGAACCATAGCTTGGCTGGAGAATCAAGATGAAAAGGTGAGTTCAATCATTTTATGTTGTTTCTAGTTGACTAATTTTTCCAACGTTGTTGCCTTAGGTCGCTCGATTACTGATATTTCACTTGTAGTTCATCTTATCTGCCAGTATAAGCAAAAGGAGCCACCAGAGAGAATTTTTTTAGGGGTATGTTTGCATGTGTTATTCTTTAGAGAAGTGTTCTCTGTTCTTATCCGTGATTCTTGACAATCTAATCCATGTTTTCTGTTTATCTTAAAACTGTCTGAATCAAGTTTTCTTATTTCAGCCAGATAAGAGTGAT
>AP025071.1:659663-682116 GCA_036186865.1 Eustoma russellianum
GTGTAGCTGGTTCACACTGCTGCTTAGACGGGATAATAGGTTTTGCAATACATGTATCGTCATTCTTGATCAGTCATTCTTAAATCTGAATTAAATGGATTAGCCATGATACATCATGTGAATAACTGAACAGAAATCAGGATTCTGTCTGGATGATTTTGCTATATGACTGTCGATTTTTCCTTTCTCACATTATCACTCCATTTTTTTGGGTTTTTTTTTTCCTTGGGATTCAGAATGTTAAGCAAATAACCGAGAGTGGTCGTGCATACCCCGGGCAGTAGAGGAGCTGATAAAGTTGAATGACACTCCTGGTAATCAAGTTTCTGTTGATAAGGACGACCTTTACAAACAGGCGATGGAATTAAACGAATTATGAAGTGCAATATAGCAAGATGGAGGAAGATTCATCTGCTGCAGCAAAGAACCTGAAGACCAAAGGAAAAGGAAAGCACATGAACGAGGACAAGGGAGCGAGTGAAAATGAAACCGCGTATGATAGTGACGAAACCATTGAAATGACAGAAGAGGAGATCGAACGAGCCTTTGACAACTTTTCCTCCAAGGTTGTTGATTCTAGGTGATAATCTACTTTTAGAACATATAGTAGGGTGTTTTCTTTGTTTCCAGCTTAGTCTCCTGTGTTTGTGACTGGATTTCATGTGGAGAGACGAGTTATTATCTTAAATGCAATATAACTTGCGCAAAGAGGTTTGAGGATTTGAGAGACGAGTTCTTATCTTAAATGCAATATAACTTGCGCAAAGAGGTTTGAGGATTTGAGAATTTGCATTTCTGTGAAGAGTTGCTGAAGGGTTTATATGAAGAAATCAAGTTTGAAAAGCTAGTGCCATTCAAGCTAAAACTTTGTCCATGTTTTTGGCTCCACCAAATACGACTTGCTTTGTTCTTGGAATGATGAGCCACGTTGACCCAAAAGTTATGGGTCCTCAGGCGCTTTGTATATGCCCTGCTCGTGAATTTGCAATTCACGTAGTATGCTTCGTCCTACTTAGTTTTTATTCAACTTGTCCTCAGGATATATCCCAGTGGTTCCAGATAAGGGGTTTCGAAAGGAACCTCAGATGTTCAAACCTTGCCGAAGGCAAGAATGTTTAAACTTTCTCCAGGCTAGCTGCATAGTGTAGAAGCACTATTGGCCAGTGGAATGACCTGATAGGCTGACATGCCAGCCTGTCGGTTATTCCTTCGGTGTCAATGAACGTCCCCTATGCTATGACAAACTTCTACTAGTAGGCCCTGAGAACCTAATTTACATTCCTACACACTCTGTGGGACTAGAAGTGGCATAAACCAGTACTGGTTGGAGTTCAACTTTTTTTAGAGTTTTTATCAACTTTGACGGTTTTTGATGTTTGGGAAGCATTGTGTTCGATGTAGAAGACCAAAAACTAAAAATTGAACAGGACACTTTCAAACAAAGAGGAGTTCAAAATTCAGCACATTATCACAATGAAAAGAAGAAACGAATACAAAACCCTCCCCCTGAATGGACAAAGGACCTAATTCTCCAGGAAAAAAGACAAGTAACACTTCATCAGGACCACATCCCACCAAATAGCATAGGCGCCATTTGCATGTAGGGATGAAATCAAAAGCATCGAGCTGAAACATAATTTATGCAATTGCTTCTGGTCTCCCTGAAATTGGTCTAGAGTCAACTAACTTGAGATGCATGGAACTACAATAAAGCTATAAGGAACAATTTGAAAACCTAGATTTAACAAATTTCAATACCATACTAAGTTACTACCAACTGACAAGTTTCATATAGTAAGGCAAACGAGGAAAGACATGACCATCGTCTTGTATGCAGGCTACAAGTTCCCAAGAAAGACATTCCTCTCAATCAAGCAATTCAGGACACTGGGGTCTTTCTGAATGGTTTATTCGAGCCAACTGGCAGCAAGTGGCTTATTAGGGAATACATGATCAGCCTTATTCTCTCATTGATCCCATAAGCAGGTGACCTTCCCATTGATGTAAGCCTGAACAAGTGCCTGGAAGGTCGCATACGCGAGACATACCCTGCCCTGTCTCATCCTGTGAAATACTTTCTCTGTATTATGAACGTCGCCTCTCTTAGCATATTGATCCATAATGGCCATATAAGAAGAAAACATTGGCTTTGGGCGCCCGTTTTCTGCAGCCTTCTGTAACATAGAATCGGCCTTTTCTACTTCTCCGGCTTGGATATAGAGTTTCACAGAGCATCCCAAGCAAAGGGTCCAATTTGGCATCCACTATCAGCCATTCCTTCACAAGATCTTTTCCTTTATTCAACAACTTGTGATTTGCATAGACCCTCAGCATGACCGAGTAGATTTTCTGGGAGAGATTTTTAAATTTCTTGGACAATTGTATCAAAGACTGCTTCTGCTTCTTCAATTTTATTTAGCTTACCCCAAGCATCAATTGCAGATACACATTCTGTTAGCCGTGATTAGATTCAATTACACTCTCCAAATTCTTGCCACCTCATCAGCCTTCCCCAGGGAAGCATAAAGAACAAGTAAGATTGGCAAGCCCCAACGATTTTCCTTTATATCACCTTCCATCTCTTCAATAAATCCTCCGCCTTTTCCTCGAGCCCAGCAGAAATATAGTGTCTGGCCATTGTGGCTTGTGTGCTGAGATCAGGTTCTATACCATCAATTTTTCATTGTCTCAAGAATTTTCTCCATCCCGGGTATGTCATTAGCTGGACCTTTGATATCTATCAAGATTCTATAAGTGAAAGGTGATGGCTTTACATTTTCCTGCTCCATCAGTAGAAGGACATCGGCATTTTCTTGTTGTCACAACCTCTTATACAGGAGGAGCAAACTGGTTGTAAGCAAAGCATGTGATTGGAAATCCTAAATCTTTTCATCTTGTTGAAAACCTCCTCAGATTCTTGAGGTCGCACAAGGAGACAGAATTAGCCAACAGTGTTCGGTATACAAACTTCACTTCTGCAAGACTCTGGGATTCTATTGATGTAATTTTTCTGCATTTTGAAGTCCACGCACTTTTGCAATCAAATCAACACGTGGAGGCATAATCTCTATCCACAAATTCATCTTTGTTTCTCTCGAACCATTCTGAAAGCTATCAAATTTGAAACGAAACAGGGCAGGTAAAAAAATTAGCATACATCCATCATTTATACAGGGCAGAACAAGGGCTAAGTAGTAAGCTAGATATTGCAACTGAAGTATTATAAATGAAGAGGGAAGGAAAAATATGACCAAAGTTCAGTCAAAAGGTATTCTATGCATATCAAGAGAATCTATTTCCAACAAGTACCACAAAAAGGAACTCCATTTTGCAGTCTTACAAAACCAAAGGATGAAAAATTGATTAGGCCCAGAAAGAAAACAGGCAGTTTGTCAAGAGTGGGTGAGGTTGTTCTTTAACACGCCATTACAAAAGTGCAACTTGTGCCAACACAGGAGTAAGGAAACCTGGTTCCCAAGGCTATAATTACCCTGTGCAGGAAATAGTACCACATTTGGGGACACGAGTAATACATGATTGCAATTTAAAACATGAAATCATTGCCTTTTTTTTTCGAGTAAATGAGAAAGGAAGGAGCAAAGGTAAACTAGCCATGAAAGAAGCACCTGCCTGAATTTAGGAGAGCAACAGCCAGAACGCTTTCCCACTCAATCAATACAAGAAGTATTAACAAATTTACTTGTTCAATAGTTATCCATATCTTCCGAAAAAGGAAGCTGAGTTATTAAGATAAATAAGTAATCAACTGACACCAAATAATCTAATTTACAAAAAAAAAAGGACACGTGCTCACAGCATACACCTGACTGTTGTCAGTGATATATTGAAGCAATGGCAATCAAATCATTAATCACATCAAGGAGTTGCTTCCAGCAGGCACTAATAAAATACTCTTGCTAAGCCTACAGCTAAGGTTTAGCTAGGCCTATTATGGCTTTGGTAAGGAAATTCTAGGATACTATGACATCTACACGTATTAACACCATCAGCCTTATTTCTTTCTCATCAGCCTGAAACCCTTAATCTACTCAGTTGGTTTCTCCAAGATGGCCAACTTCCATTACCCTAAAGTTCTATCTCATGTTCAGTTAGTCCATGTTATAAAACCAAATGTTAACTTAGTGAAAAACTTCCAAATTTACACCCTAGATTGGAACATATGGAATTCAAGTTCACCAACTTTCGAGATAAAATTACTACATCCCTTTGAACTTTCTTGCATCAAACCTAAATACTGAACCAGATTCATGCTGTAAGCAGACACCAACACTATGGCCAAATATGATGTCGTTTAGACCAGGCAAATATCATTTACTGTTAGGGACCCTTTGCTTAATCACGAGAAACACCAGACAACATATGGATGATAATGCAAACAGTTGCCTTACACATGCAATCGAATATAAATGTTTAGCTAGTTGACTCCATTAATCTTGCAGTTAAACACTCAAGACTAGATCTTCGATAGCCAGTCATGATGCTAGTATCAGCTGCAATCTGCAATAACAGGAACTTCGGTGGACTAATTCACAATAGAAGGAGATTGTTGATATGGTGTTTGCCACTAACTCAAAACTTTGTCATTAGCCAACAAGCCTCTAAAGAAGTATATTTGTTTCTTTAAAGCCTTACCACAGTTACCTTCTCCTAAGTGATTGGGAGGTTTCCAGCACGCAAACTGCTAACTAGAGTGACTCAGCAATTTCCAACACAAAAACACCTGTCAGAAGTATGCAAACGTACATCTCCCAGGGCCAAACTAGGTATTGTATACAAGTTAATTAAAATAAGTATGCTTACCACAAAGAAACAATCATATTCAAAGGCGGATAAGCTAGGAATAAAGGGAGATGAATCAAAGGGTAGCCTTGGACAAACGAAGGCACAGTACGTGGGGTGTACCAAGCAAACACTGGGGCCAAATGGAAGGAAAATAACATAACAACAGGTAGAAAACTACCTGTAGAGCCTTTAAATACATAACGTCGTCGCCGAAGGGTGCCGAGCATCGTCAATGAGTATTCTGAACGGTTGACCTCATTCCTCTTCAACATATTTCTCCACAACTTTAGCCACAGATAAAGCTGGAGCATTCATAATAGACTTAAATAAACCTGACAATCCTCCTTTTCCCTCTGATTTCTTGGCTACATCAACCTCAACATCTGATACAACCTAGCACATCCCGAGTCTCATCCACCCTCATTGTTGTCCTCTTCAGAAAGCTCAGGCCCTGAAACTAATTCTTCTTCGCTATCATTGACAGAACTATTTCCAGGAATCTTATCCGAAACAATGGAATTTTCAAGCTCGAAAATCCATCCTCCAAGTCATCAGTTTCTTCTCTGCTTGCTGCTCTCAGTGTCAACTTGTGAAGAAAAACTGCGAGTTCCCAGAAGTAACTTTTGAGAGCCAAAAGAGGTTTTGAAAGATCTATCTAAGAACACAGATTTATCAGGTGCGATTCTCCGTGCCCAGTCAATCCAGCGGACCACTTTTCAAAAGAACATGAATGTAGTTTCGCCTTGGCGCACAACAATTTGGAACTCAGCACCAAGGATCCTTTTTTCCTGTATGAGTAGCATGAATACAAATCATAAGGTTCATCCTAAAAAGCTCCAAAAACAGGGGGAGATGGATGAAAAACACTAGGAATACAGCTCCACACTCTCAGCAAGCACTATAATCCAAACTAAAAAGCACAATTACAATACATGTCTCCCAAGGAAACTGTAGAAAACAGGGCCAAACATTACTCTTATTGAAATGCTACAACCTGTCCGTATAACACTATATTGTCGAAGCATCCATGATACGTAGACATTCTGAAAATCACAATTAAGAAGGTATATAAGCCTTTTACTTCTTTTCTCACTTCCACTTCTCATCCATTCATTTGCAACTCCTCACCACACATTACCACAGATGACTTCTTGTCACACATAACAAGCATATATACCCTGAAATTACTCAGGATAACCTCATATCCAGTGTAAACTGCAATTTAATGGAGCCTCTAGTAAATTAAAAAAAGAAAGAGAAATTGACAGGGCCCTATAGCCCACTTCTTTTACAATAATTACCATTACCCCCCACCCCCACCCTACCCCCATCCCATTTCTTTCTCCCACCCAAATCTTCCTCTTAAAGAAAACTGATTTCAACATAGCATCAGCGAAAACAGAGTACCAACACAATACGCATCAAAAAATCAGACAAGCAAGGAATCAAGCATCTAAATGAGCAGAACACAAAAATGTTTTCCCTAAATCAGACGAACAACTAGTATTTGCAATCAAAATCTCAAGGATATCAAAGAAATTATCATGAACCCTTTACAGGACACACGGAATGCTAAAAGGAAAAGGGGAAAAAACATTTTGAAGGGAAAAAAAATCTTGAAGGAAATGATACAGAAAACCCAAGAATCTAGAAAATGAAGATTTTGAACACGAGAAGAAATAGAATATAGCAGCAAAGGAGATTACTTTAAAGGGTTGAACGCCCGGCGAAGTGAAAACATGGTAATCTCTTCCTTGGACAATTTGATGACTGAGGTCTAAGAGAGACTGTAGAGAGCTGAAGAAGAGCGTTTTATGTTGGCTCAAACACCTGACATAAACCCTAGCAGATTTTTTCCCTTTTTTTGGGCCAAAAGTAATAGGAAAAGAAAAAAAATAAATAATTAAGTCCCTATAACCCATTTAATTTTCCGAAAACAGCCCCTTGTTTTAATGCATTTCTCTGGTTGCCCCTTAGAATTCTGTACGTGTGTCCACCTTAGCTTGATCAAAAGGTCATTCTCTGTCTCTCGCATCTTCCGCCGCTTCAGTTCCAATGAGTATTATGGATGATGCAAATCAGGAGTTTAAACGGCCTTATATGTTAGGTGAGGACTACACATTGACCGACGCTAGGTGTCTCCTGCAAACCATGCATTCTGGTTAGCATCAATGGAACACATATACTGTACGTGTTCCTAGATTCGAACTGTTGACCTCTTAGAACAAATTTCAATTCAAGTACCAACTGAGTTATGTACTGGACACGCTAATTAGCTATGAAGTTGGTTTAAGTAGACATGACATAATTAAAATTTTCGTTCATTGAACAGAAGAAATTTTGAATTGATCAGAAGAGACAATTGCACTATCGCGGTTTGAGATCCATCATGGACACACTCAAAGTTCATATCGAATAGAAAAGCATGTGATAATTCAATCATTTAGGACACGTAAATTAAACAAACGTTTCTAATTTTGATTTGACGTACGAATGAATTTAACATAAATAGGTCTATCGAATCAATTATTCACTACTACAATTAATTAACAACTAGCAAGATCTGAAATAAATCATAGTCCTCTTGACAAGCACTTTTCTAATGTTGTTATCTTCCGTAAATATTTGTCAATTAACCAAAACGACCCTTTACAGTACAAATAATAGATAGTGAGTCCGTGGATTCCCATAAAAAAAGTCTGGTGTTCAATATTGCATAGTTAATGTGTGTGAATATTAACTTTAGAGTTTGATCATGTTTTATGCCATAGTTAGTTAAATATAACAACAACAACCACCACAATATTACTCAATTGACTTAGAAGCTTCTGTCTATGGCGAAGTATGAGATTCATTGACTTAGAAGCTTCTGTCTATGGCGAAGTATGAGATTCGATGTACGTAACCATACCTTTGTGTTAGAAACATATAGAAATTGTTTCCGATGACTCATAATAAAAATTATGTTTCTGATAACTCATAATAAAAGACAAGTATCTTTCCTTTCTTGTTTATAATTTTGTGGGGTGCTACCAATCATCTACTTATCGATAATAACAACATCATTATTCAATTGTCTTAGAGGCTCCCGTCTATGTCGGAGTACGGAAGGTCAGATGTATTCAAACATACAAATGTGTTAGAAAACACAGAGAGTTGTTTTTTCGATGACCCATAATGAAAATTGCGTCAAAACTGTGTCGAGCAACTGATACTTTCACAATATAAGAAGCGTAATCAATTGAGTGAGTCGTTTTGTTTTTTTTTTCATCATATTCCTGTTGGGAGGAAACCGCGAGATAGCACACAGCAAATAGGAATAATCTCTCCCAAATGCCAGCAACTATAGAGAAATAATCGAATGAAACAAGAACAAGAAACACCAACAATTTTAGCGTGGAAAAAACCTCCCAAAGTAGGAGTAAAAAAAACCACGGGACCCCGTAGGCCACTTAAAACGATCTCCACTATAATCAATATGGGTACAACCAAGTCCTCTCTAAGGCTCAGCTAAGGAATACAACATCATCAAGATCAACCAACAATCTTGGAACACACAGATACAAGAGAGGAACCAAGAATACAAGCTGAAATTTCGGACAGAAAATTTCAGTCTCGGAAATGCAGGAATCGGTCACACTTAGACACCTCCAAAACACATCTCCACCGTTCAGAATGTTCTAAACTGTGTCCTTGGGAACAATCTGTCAAAATTTGGTGACGATCCAACGGTGCAATACTCGGCAAATGCAATTTCCCGGAGGCTGGCAGGCTGCCCAGCACCTACGAAATTCACTCTTCCTCACTTGTATTTGCCTCTCTTATTTTTCTTCTTGTTTTCTTGTTCTCTCTTACTATTTGTTCCACACAATACCTCTATTATAGTCTCCATCTTGTGCATTTCCAATGCACAAGGCCTTCAAAAGTCTTCCAAGCAATAAACATCCTTGGAGAAGCACAACATCATTCCAACTTCCCTTGTTGGGATTCTTCCAATGCCATAATTGTTTTTGACTTAAGACATTGGAACTCTCCAATGTTGTAATTGTATTTTGACTCCAAACATTGGGACTCTCCAACTAGGAGGGATACCCAACAAACTCCCCCGACCGACTAGTTGAGGGCGGCATCAATCCGGAAGCCATGCGGCAAAACTCAAACTTTCCTCTTGACAAAACTTTTGTCAACATGTCAGAGCCATTTTTATCCGTATGAATCTTCTCACAGCTCGAATAGCTTGGTATCCAAAGCATCACGAATCCAGTGATAACGAACATTAATATGTTTGGACCTCGAATGAAATGAGGAATTCTTAGACAAGTGGATGGCACTTTGATTATCACAAAACAAGACATACTTAGCTTGTTTCACTCCTAGCTCCATTAAGAATTTCCTCAACCACAAACAAATCCTTCGCTGCTTCCACAACGGCTATAACTCGCCTCAGTAGTAGAAAGTGCAACACACTTTGCAATTTTGATTGCCAAGCCACAGCTCCCCGGCAAAAGTCATCATATATCCTGAAGTAGACTTGCGATCATCCAAGCTCCCGGCTAAGTCAGAATCTGAATAACCAACCAATATAGGCGAATCACATCCCAAAGTTAGCCTCAGATTCGATGTTCCACGGAGATATCTCATAATCCACTTCACAGCCTCCCAATGATGTCTTCCCGGATTTGAAAGATAACGACTCACAATTCCCACAGCATGTGCTATATCGGGTCTTGTGCAAACCATGGCATACATCAAACTACCAACTGCCGACGAGTATGGAACATTCCTCATACTCGATTTCTCATCATCAATAGATGGACACAGTTCGTGACTGAGCTTAAAATGAGAAGCAAGCGGAATACTCACTGCTTTGGCCTTGTCCATGCCAAAACGCTGAAGAACCTTCTCAATGTACTTTCTTGTGACAAAAACAACTTCTTTGCACTTCTGTCACGTATGACCTGAATCCCAAGGATTTTCTGCACTGGCCCCAAATCCTTCATAGCAAAGGATTCACTCAAGGTCTTCTTTAACTCATTGATTTTGGAAAAGTCTTTTCCAACAATCAGCATATCATCAACATACAACAGAAGAATGATAAAGTCATCATCAGAAAATCTCCGTATAAAAACGCAGTGATCGGCCTTTGTCATCTTGTAACCATGCCTAACCATCACTGAGCTGAACTTTTGGTACCACTGTCTTGGCGCTTGCTTCAAGCCATAAAGACTCTTTGTCAATTTACAGACACAATCTTCTTTACCCTTCTGTTGAAAACCTTCAGGTTGCTCCATATAAATCTCTTCATGCAGATCACCATGAAGGAAAGCCGTCTTGACATCCATTTGCTCAACTTCTAAATCAAGACTAGCAGCTAACCCGAGCACAACTCGAATGGATTGCATCTTCACCACCGGAGCAAAGATCTCGCTAAAATCAACACCTTTCCTTTGGGTAAAACCCTTTACCACCAAGCGAGCCTTGTATCGAACTTGTGAAGTATTTTCATCTTTCTTCACTCGGTAGACCCATCGGTTTTTTCAATGCTTTCTTGCCCTTTGGCAACTTCACCAACTCAAGGTGTTATTCTCACGGAGGGACTGCATCTCATCCTCCATGGCATCCATCCATTGCTTTTTGTTTCATCTTCCAAAGCTTCTTGAAAATTTTCAGGCTCTCCACCATCAGTAAGAAATACATACTCGTCCGGGGGGTAACGAACGGAAGGTCTTCTGTCACGGGTAGACCGTCTCAACTCAACAGTACCAGCAGGCTGCTCAACCACCTCCTCCTCATGATGGACTTCATTCTCAACACCTGGAGTCACATCAGGCTCATCAACTACAACATTTGGTGTGGGAGCAGTTGTAGTTGGTTGATCACCAACCAAATCTTCATCTGCATGAGTAGGAATTTCTTTCTCAACCTTCTCAATATCATCGATGGTGTAGTCCTCCATAAACACAACATCTCGGCTGCGAACAAGCTTTCTTGCAACCGGATCAAAGAAGCGATAGCCGAACTCATCAAGTCCGTATCCCACAAATACACATTTCTTTGTTTTGCCATCAAGTTTGGATCTCTCATCTTTGGAACGTGCACATAAGCAAGGCACCCAAACACACGAAGATGGTCATAGGATATATCTTTTCCACTCCAAACACGGTTTGGAACATCAAACTTCAAAGGCACACAAGGTGTAAGATTTAGCACGTGCACCGCTGTATTCAACGCTTCACCCCAGAAATACTTCGGCAACCTTGACTGAGATAACAAACATCTCACTCTTTCAATCAAGGTTCTATTCATTCTTTCGGCTAGCCCATTCAACTGCGGTGTCTTCGGAGGAGACCTTTGGTGGCGTATACCTTGGCTCCGACAATATTCTTCGAAAGGACCAATATATTCTCCCCCGTTATCCGTTCGGATACACTTGAGCTTCTTTCCAGTTTCTCTTTCAACCGATGCTTGAAAGGACTTCAATGTATCAAGCACTTGGTCCTTCGTCTTCAAAGTATAGGCCCAAATCTTCCGAGAATAATCATCAATAAATGTCACAAAATAGTAAGCACCGCCAAGTGACCCTGGATCTTCATCGGTCCACACACATCGGAATGCACCAAGTCCAAATCCTCCTGCTTTCTTTTTGGTTCGGAGGACTTGAAAGACACACGTCTTTGCTTTCCAGCCAAACAATGCGCACACTGCTTCAGTCTTGCAATCAGAAAAACCGGATAACATATTCTTCTTGGCTAGGATGCTCATTCCCTTTTCGCTCATATGACCCAAACGCTGGTGCATATAATTCCGAGGAGCTATCATTCTCACAAGTATTATATAATACTTGGAATCCCAAATTTGGCAACGTACAAATTGAACACTTCTTTCCTCTTGCAACCAACATTGAGCCCTTCGTCAATTTCCATTCATTACCGGGAAATGAGCAGCAATATCCATCATCACTTAGCTTTCCAACGGATAAGATATTGAACCGAAGATCGGGATATGCTTCACATCCTTGAGAAACTAGTGTAGTTCCATTACTAGTCTCAACACAATATTCCCCATTCCGACAATGCTCGATTGTCCCTCTATTTCCCATCTTACTACTACTACTCCGAAATCACCTGCCTCATAGGTTGAGAAAAGATCACACGCCGAAAGGTAGCATGTGTAGAAGCACCACTATCAATCACCCAATCCATCTCTTCAGATGATATATTAACACTTTCTACACAATCATCACAAATAATGAAGAAGATCATCAACAACGGCAATAGCATCATTGTTGGTACCTTCTTCTTGACATCATTGTGCTACTCTTGTCTCTCATTTCTCTTTTCAGCTTTCGGCAATGCTTGCGGATGTGACCTTTCAAGCCACAGTGATGGCACTCTACATTTGACCATTTGTTGGAACTCCCACGAGGACTTGCCACGATCCGAAGATTGGTTTTGACTCTTTCCTCTTGAGGAACACCACGAGTATTATGAGTTCTTCTCTCTGACTTCTCCCCCGTGATTCGGTGATCAGCATCTCTGAATGAGAAGAAGCGCCAAGAGACTGGCGCCTCAATTTCTTTTCTTTCACTGAGAACGGCACTCTTAGCCGATTCCATTGTGAGAACACATTCGGAGCAGAGATTTGATAATGATGTCCGGAATGTCTCCCATGAATTTGGCAGAGTCCAAGAAGCCATAAAGCTGAATCTCATCATCAAAGCTTATGCCCATCGTCGCCAATTGATTCATAATTCCCTGAAAAGCATTCAGGTCGTCGGCCATTGATGAACCATCATCATACTTCAAAGACATCATCTGCTGATCAGGAATAACTTGTTATTCCCGTCTTCTTAGCATATAACTCCTCCAGGGCTGTCCAGAGGATTCTCGCATTAGACACCTTGCTTACATGATTCAATACATTATCATGACCCATTGGCGGATATATCCACAAACTTGTCTGTGCAACAGGTTCCATTCTTCAGCACTTTTTCCTTCGGGCTTCTCGGTAGAGAAGACCGGAACATGAAAGCCTTTACATAGAGCAAATCTTCCATCTTTCCTTTCCAAACATTGTAGTTGGAGCCATTCAAACTCACCATCCTGGATGTGTTCACTTCCATAGTTGCAAACAGTCAAGAGAACTCGCTCTGATACCACTTGTTGGGAGGAGGAAACCGCGAATAGCACAGCAGACCAGCATAGGAAATAATCTCTCCCAAATGCAGCAACTATAGAGAAATAATCGAATGAAACAAGAACAAGAACACCAACAATTTTAGCGTGGAAAACCTCCCAAAGTAGGAGTAAAAAACCACGGGACCCGTAGGCCACTTAAACGATCTCCACTATAATCAATAATGGGTACAACCAAGTCTCTCTAGGCTCAGCTAGAGGAATACAACATCATCAAGATCAACCAACAATCTTGGAACACAACAAGATACAAGAGAGGAACCAAGAATACCAAGCTGAAATTTTCGGACAGAAAATTTCAGTCTCGGAAATGCAGGAATCGGTCACACTTAGACACCTCCAAAACACATCTCCACCGTTCAGAATGTTCTACTACTGTGTCTTGGAACAATCTGTCAAAATTTGGTGACGATCCAACGGTGCAATACTCGGCAAATGCAATTTTCCCGGAGGCTGGCAGGCTGCCCAGCACCTACGAAATTCACTCTTCCTCACTTGTATTTGCCTCTCTTATTTTGTCTTCTTGTTTTTCTTGTTCTCTCTTACTATTGTCCACACAATACCTCTATTTATAGTCTCCATCTTGTGCATTTCCAATGCACAAGGCCTTCAAAGTCTTCCAAGCAATAAACATCCTTGGAGAAGCACAACATATTCCAACTTCCCTTGTTGGGATTCTCCAATGCCATAATTGTTTTTGACTTAAGACATTGGAACTCTCCAATGTTGTAATTGTATTTTGACTCCAAACATTGGGACTCTCCAACTAGGAGGGATACCCAACAATTCCAAAGTCAAGGAATAATGTATCCTTAACTCCATTAGAAATGGAAAGAAGTGTAAAACAGTACTTTAAATTTCTTAAAATCACTAGGATCACAACTTCTTGCATGATAAATACCCATATTCAAGGATCTTTTCCTTGAGAGGAGACAAATTATGTGAATCGCGATACAATGGCCCATTACATTCGGATGTATTTTGTAGCTCAATTGAAAAGAACTTGCAATTCTTTTCTCAACTGAACCTTCTACTCCATCAAGCTTCCTGGGCAAAATTTGCAACAGGAATTTGAAGTCGGTTCACGACTCTAGCATTGCTTCAAACTGACAATCTGAAGTGTTTAGCGGGCATTGCGTTTCCATAGTCAATTATGGTTAGAACTACAACAACAACATTAGCCTGTTGATTTAGAGGCTCTCGTCTATGACGGAGTAGTATGAGAGATCGAATGTACGCAACTGATAAACCATAATTAATCGTCTTTTAGTAAACAACAGTCAACGGTACAAATCCTGCAGTTCAGCACCCAAGCATTGCTGTTTAGCCTTAACCGCACTTCGGCTGTGCCCCATGGCATCCTTCTTATTATCGAAGAATAGGCCAAGGACTGCACCTCGGCACCTAACGTCAACCTCAGCTTCAGCCTAAGTGTTACACTCCAGATCATTTCGGCCAGATTCAACCTTGCACTTCGACAAAGCCTGGTTTTGCACTTCGGCGAAGGAGTCGAGCACAGCATTACATCGTGGAACCATCAGGCAGAAGTGCAGTTCAAAGAAATAGTACACGTCTGGCTGTTCAGCCTGTACACGCCAAAGTCACTTCAGCCGACCTACTAGTCATATCAGCCGGTCTACCGGTAATATCAGCAGACCTACTGCATCATAGGTCTTCTGCCCCAAGCAAACGTCCCATCCGGCATCAGAAGCCGAGGACAATGGAAAAACTAATAAAAGCAAGCTAACGCAGCCAGAGGAGGGATCCGATCCATCGAAACATTTTTCTATCTCCTGGAGCTAATACATCGAACTTTCTCTTCAGCCAATACCTATGAGAATTTTCTAACTCCATATACTAAACTATATTCTCAGCGAGAAATGGCCCAAACTGATTTGAGCGTCGGAGGGTTTAACCCGGGGTAATCCCCTCGGGACCTCTGATTTCTGCTTCCTTGTGCAGGACTTTCAGGAAGCTATTCCAGCAAAATACCAACCAGCATCTGACGACGTTTATTTGAGGTCATCTTTGACCCTTGGTGAAGATCCGGCTTCATCAGCAACCATACTTATGTGTTAAAAACACACAGAGGTTGTTTCTGGATGACCCATAATGAAAATTGCGTCAATCTGTGTCGATCAACTGCGATTTCACAATATAAGAAGTGAAGCCAATTTAGTGAATCATTTTGCTTTATTCCATCACATTCCAAGTCAAAGAAGAATGTGTCCTTGAATCCGTTGTAAATATAACAAAATAATGGTTAGAACTGAATTACCCATAATCCATATCCTTTCGGATGCACACATGTAAAAGTATTTTTCTAATATATATTTTGATATATCTGAATATCTCTGTTTCTTTACTCATTCCAAACCTCATCTTTCCCCCCCCCCCCCCCCCCCCCCCCCCCCCCCCGGCAGGCGGCAGATAAGGAATTTAACCGCCGGTGATTTGTGAGAGACCAAGAAAAAGGGGAAGAAATTGTATTTTACTGATTCAACTTCAAATAACATTGTCTGCTTAAACTTATGATATGCAGTGACGGAAAATTAATTTCTTAAAATTAAAACCAGTTACGCATTTGAGAAGTTCAAATAATACAAGTATTGAGAAATTTTATGATATTAAAGGATATAGGCGACATGATACCCTTATTTTTGATGAACTCGTTTTTTCTCTAGAAGTAATTACATAGCATCATAGTATTTTTCATTAACCAATAGAAAATTGACACATAATGAGGGGTTACTATATTATTTGGTTGATTTTGTGGAATGCAGATGGGGTATGCTTTATACGCGTATTGTTTATTGACTAACTATTAAGATATTAAATAATTACTCTTAGAAATTTTAAAATTTTGTGTTGTCACAAAGTTGTTCAAGGTTTTTACATTAGACAGAAGCTTTTTCTTTATTCACGGAGAATCCATAATCAAATACTTTATAGAATGTTAGATATATATATATATCGTACTTTTGTCTCCGACGTTCAATGCCGGACAATCCAACTGAAACTGCACTTTTGACCCTGTCGTGTGGCATGTCTGTTTTAGAGCTCCTCGGTTTTATATGAATAAACAAGTAGTGTAATATATATATATTATATATATATATATATATATATATATATTCCTTCATGAATCAAGTCCCGTTAAAGAATTCACTAACGAATGACAACCATATCAACAGAAAAATCTCCAAGTCAACTTTATTTCTTTATTAGTTGTTCACACGGTTTCCCTTCAGTCCATGTGATTTTTTTTTCTGTTAACTTTCTGTTAATTGGAAGTGGAAAACTATTTTTATTCATATCAATAATATACGTTTTACTATGTTTCCTAAGTTACCCGAAATTTTCAAATTAAGCAACGGTTATGTTCACGTTCATGCAAATCTTATGCGGATGAGATCAGGGGAGACTCAAGTAGAGGTCAATTATGAGGCAGTCATTAGCAACCGCCACGTGTAAAATTATCTATTTTCAAAAAAAAAAACAAAATTTCAAAAAGCAAACTCAATGCTTTACACGTGGGCTGAGTGGTTGCTCATATTCTCCTCTCTTTTAACCTCTCATGATCTCATCCGAATCTTAGGTGTATGTCCCTCAGCATCGCATTTGGTCTGCCATAATTAGAAAACTTACTTCCCTACAAGCTAAAGTTATAAACTATGCAATGTTCTTTCGGATGAGATCAGACTAGGACTCATATGAGGCAAAATATGAGGCCTCCAATCACGCGACGCCATGTGTACAAAAAGGCTCGCTATTATTTTTTTTTCTTTTTTCTTAAAAAAAGGCACTTTTGTACATGTGGCGTCGCGTGATTAGAGGCCTCTATTTTGTCTCATATGAGGCCTCCTCAGATCTCATCCTATGTTCTTTTCCTAATTAATCTACCTTAAGAAAAATTACTTTGGTTTGCTTATCTCTCTATCATAAGACTAATCTTGCAATTAAATAAAAGGTTTTTTTTTTTGTTGGAAGTGGATATTCTCTCTTTTTCCTTTTTGTTTTTAATTTTTGTGGGGTGCTACCAATCATCTACTTATCGATAACAACAACGACAAACATCATCATATTGCCTTAGAGACTTCCGTCTATGGCGAAGTATGTGGCGTCGGATGTACGCAACCATACTCATGTGGTTGTTTCCAGATGACCCACAATGAAAATTGCATCAAGCTATGTCGATCAACTGCTACTTCACAATATAAGAACCACATCCAATTTAATGAGTCGTTTTACTTTACTCCATCATATTCCAAAGTCAAGGAAGAATGTGTTCTTGAGCCCATTAGAAATGGAAACTACTTATCGATAACAACGAAATACGTTGAGAATACCCATTGCCTTAAGGTTTTGAGTGGACATGAGCATCACTCATGTAAACTCAAGTTTCAACATGGTATCAAAAAAGGTTTAAAAATGTGGACTCACACATTGCCTGACCTATGATTGGCCATTTAATGTCTCCCCTCATCCAATTCCAGATGTTCATGCCTGACTTGTGGTTTGTAATTGAGGGCTTGTAGTTTGTGATTGAGGACGGGTTCTAAGTCGCGTGTGTATGTCAAGCCACGTTGCCACGTGAGGACGAGTGTTGATATTATTGTCCCACATCGGACAATCTGAAATAAAATAGATAGGAGGGCTTGTGGTTTGTGATTGAGAGCGGGTTCTAAGGTGCGTGTGTATGTCAACACACATTGCCACGTGAAGGCGGATGTTGAAAATATTGTACTACATCGGACAATCTGAAATAAAATAGATAGGTACATGAGGATGCGGTACCACCACCCATTGTCTCAAGGTTTTAAGTGGACATGAGTATCACCTCATGTAATTTCAAGTTTCAACAAAGATAAAAAGAAAGAGTTGATGCTTGTAACAAAATACAACTGCATATCTATCCTACTAGTTTTGTACTTTTCTTGTGTCAAAACTTCCTTCGGCAACGCTTAATTTCCATTGACATTTGGAGCCTGCTTATTTATCAACGCTTCTCTTTTGTTGCATTTGCAATTATTAATTTCCACGCGTATAGTTAAAAATATTCCATCGTAGATCACGCGTAATCTTGATAGGTTTTCTTCGAACCTCTGTTGATCAACATATATGTATATAACACTGTATCCATAATCCAGTCTCATAGTATAGCAATACATCTGAAATAGCTCAAAAGCTCCTTGAACAAAATGGATTCCAAGTTGAGATTTTTCCTTGTGCTTACTGCACTGATTGTCCTCTTTGCGTTAGGGGTTGCATCTCAAGGTCTAGGGAATGCAGGCAGCAGCAATGGCGATTCTAACAACGGCTTCAAAGGTGTGTTAAAGAGAATGGAGAGACAGTTGAGAGGGATGGTGCGGACAAGGACAAGGATGAAGCCAACGTAAGCAGCCTTGGATCCGACAAAAATGGCGGAGGAAAGGCTGATGGAGATGCTGTTAGTGATGTGGTTTCTCGTTATGGTGCCATAGGCTCAAATGCCAAAAACCCAAATAGTCATCATAAGAGCCAAGGCGTGTCGTCCTCAGTCAGTAGGTTTTCGATATTCATGTCTGTTGGGCCTATTTATCTTCTTTACTGTCTTGCAAGTAATCACTGAGGGTATTTTCTTCCGTTCCGTCATCAGAATGGTTCAGTCAGATTTGAACTGTTAAACCATACAAATTCAAATGATGTAAGAATTTGAGACTCACTGAATCATTTTGTCAACGGAACGGAAGAAATACTGCCAATGAGAGTTGGCATGCTTGTAGTTTTCATGAATCTTTGTCTTGATGACAGTTGCAGAACATTTGATACAATAAGGCTGTCTCCTTAGGTTTTCTGAGATGGGATCGGTCCACCCCCACACTCCTCACCCTATTCCTACCGTCCGCCACGTGGCAGTCATCCCCCCTCATACACCTTTCCTTTCTCACCTCTCATCTAACCTCACCATCTCTTCTTGATGCAACGTGGCGGACGGTGGGAATGAGGCTGAGGAGTTTGGGGTGAAGAGATCTCATCCCAGATTTTCTACGTTAATTTTCTGTGGCATCATTTAAAACTTTAATTTATGTTTTGCAAATGTAACTTTCACATGTCAAACATCAAAATGTTGTAATGTTACAGACAAATGGATTGCAGTCTATTTACTGTAGAGTTAATGTTCTCTGAAACTCACAGACGTTTTAGACTGATGTTCTTTACCAATTATCTCCTGTTTCTTACGTGCTAGTTTGTGAAGTGAAGCGGCACATATTAATTATTTTACAGTAAAGGAAGGAGTCGTATATCAAAGAAGACAATGTTCATTGTTGCAATTATATCCTTATTCATTTGCAAAAAAAAAAAAAAAGACTCTTGTGTTGTTTTCTTCTTCTTGGACGTAGTTAAGATTTTTGCCGGCCAATCGGCCATTGGTGCCATTTGGATGAATACCTTAGGAAAATGGCAAACGTGCATCAAACCCAAAATTTTGGTTTACTACACATTAAATGTGTGTATTTATATGTATGTACATACATGTGTGTGTATGTAGACATACGTGTGTACATGGTAGTAACCTTTTCATCACTGGAATGAAACATATATATTGATCCCACGAGAAAATTCTTATCAGCCTTCTAGGCATCATAATCTGAGAACATCTTTGAATTTTCCCAGGAAGCCTATATTCGAACATTGTGTTTCCGCATATACAACAACAATATTACCACACTGCCTTAAAGTCTCTTGCCTATTGCGGGGTATGAGGGAATGGACGTACGCAACCATACCCATGTATTAAAAACACAAAGATGTTTTTTTCCGACGACCCACAATGAAAATTGTGCCAAGCTGTATCGAATTACTTTCTAATATAAAAAGAACAGACAATTTAGTGAGCCATTATACTTTATTCCATCATATGCAAAAGTCTATTTTATTGCTCTCATCTATCGGTGCCGAACTTCTCTATAGGAAATCAAAGAAATTTTGCAGATCATAGGTTCAAAGGTTGATGTGTTAGGTCCCTTAGAACACACTAGAAGTGGGGTTGAATAGTGTGTTCACCAAGTATGGATATTTTCTTGGATATTTTCGTTTTTGAGTGCAACCAATACTTGGGTGTGTTCTTGAAAAGAATAAAGACTTTGCGGAAGCGTAAAGAACACACGGATATATAGAGGTTCAATTCAAATGACTCTACTCCTCTACCTTCTTGATTTTCACAAGAAGGATTTTGAAGGGGGATTGTTATTTCTAGGGGGAATCTCACTTATTAGCCTAAAGTTTGACTCATAACTCAGTTAGTAGCCTAACGTTGATGAAACTCAGTTAACACCCAGTCTTTGTCCATAATGGCTCACTTGTAGCCAGTTGACCGTTGACTAACGGTTGAGTAACCATTGATTTTCTCTAACCAACCAGTAGTTGACACGTGGCGGCCCTTTTTAATTAAAAAATAAATAAAATTGTATTTTTGAATAAAGTGATTAAAAAGAATTTAAAAATTCTAAAAATTGTAAAAAGTAATTAAAAAATATTTTAAAAATAAAAAAATAGGAAAAAAAGATAAAAATAAAAAAAATTACCCCCACCACCCCACCCCCCGTACTACCCCCCCACTGCAGGCCAAAAAAAATTTAAAATTTTTTCAACTCACCCATAACGCTCCGACCACCCCCCATGTCCCCCCACCCCACCCCCCGCACTCGCCAAAAAAATATAAATTTTTTCTAACTCACTAATAACGTCTCGACCACCCACACAACGCCACCCCCACCCCCCGGGCATAATTTCAAAAGCATCTCCAATATCGTGCATGAGATATTATAGATGTTCATGCACATCGTCATTTGCGCTCCTCCAACATTCAACAGACAGAAGAAATTCTCTTAGAAAATTTAACCGCATGATAAACTTTCAAAAACATTGTCATTTTCTTTTGGGCCGGGGGGTGGGTTGTTTGGGGTGCCGAGGGATGGTCGAAACTTTGTGGGTGAGTTGAAAATTTTTAAAATTTTTTTGGAGTGTGCGCGGGGGTGGGGGGGAGGGGACGCGGGGGTGGTCGGGACGTTATGGGTGAGTGAGTTAGAAAAATTTTTTAAAAAAATTTGGCCTGAGGGGTGGGTGCGCGAGGGAGTGGTCGTGGTCATGGGGAGTGGGGTTGGTGGGAGGGCTAGGGTATTGGGGTAATTTTTTATTATTTTTATCTTTTTTTAAATGTTTCGATTTTTAAAATATTTTTAATTAATTTTTACAATTTTAGAATTTTTAAATTCTTTTTAATCAATTTATTCAAAAATACAATTTATTTTTTAATTAAAAAAGGTCGCCACGTGTCAACTACTGGTTGGTCTGAGAAAGTCAACGGTTAGTCAACGGTCAACTGGCTACAAGTGAGCCATTATGGACAAAGACTGGGTGTTAACTGAGTTTCATCAACGTTAGGCTGCTAACTGAGTAATGGACGAAACTTTAGGCTAATAAGTGAGATTCTCCCGTTATTTCTATGGGGAAACAACAATCAAAGAAACAAAATCCAACAAATAACTAGGCCACACGCCTAGACCACAACCAAGAAATCTAACCCCTTAAAGTCTTGCCTCCAAAGATCTTCTTTGCGCTCAAAGAAATCTTGTAGGGAAAATAGTGCGCCACAACACTCAACTAACCCTCCAAGGTCTAAGTTTCTCAAACAAGAAGCACCCTAGCTTCTTGACCAACAATCTACACAGACTCTCACAATCTTCACTCAGTAAGAAGAAGACTCTTCTTCTTCCTTTAAAACACAACTCTCAACAATAAAGTAACGTGTACAAGATTACAACTATTTTGAGAGCTTGAAACTTTGAGAGAAATTTGATAGCTTGAATGGTAGAAAGTTGAAGAAGAAAGAGGTGAAACACTTCTTTTATTTCTCTTGAATTTCTTCCTGTTTGAAACCTTCTGTAGAGCCAATAATATGGTTTGTCTTCTTGTGATGGCATGTCCTCTTCATTGGAGATCTTCTCTGGCTTGTAGCAACTTTCTTGGAGAAGCTTTTTGTTGAAAACTAGAAGAGGAAATATGACTTCTTCAAGAATGAGAGAGACCCTGTGAAAATAGCACTAAAAGAGGAGGGTACAAAGAGTCAAATAATGTTAGAAAGTAAAGCATAAGACTTTTCGTAACGTTGGTCACATGAAGCGCCTAATCTGTTTATTGAACAGATGTTTAATGTGACATGGAGCGCTTTATATGAAATAGAACAGGCGTTCGATGTCACATCAATCGTCTTATGTGGACAACTGAAGGCGTTCGAAGTCGCATGAAGCGCCTAATCTCAGCCTTCATGCTTGTTCGAAGTAGTTCTGACTTTTGTCAGAAAGTAGCTTGATGTACGTGCCCATTGTGGGGGGGGGAAGTACTTTTGACTTAGTAGTACACATGAAGCGCCTAATGTAGGCGTTCAAAGTGTACTGCTTTTTCCTAAGACA
>AP025071.1:682126-785696 GCA_036186865.1 Eustoma russellianum
TAATGTAGGCGTTCGAAGTGTTTGGGCATCCAGACACTTCACATGAAGCGTTTAATGTAGGCGTTCGAAGTTTACTGGATTCCAACCAAGACACATGACGCGTCTAATGTAAGCGTTCGAAGCATACTGACCTTCAACCACTTCACATGAGGCGCCTAATCAGACGTTCCAATGCAAATCATCAAAACTTAACATGTTCTAACATGATGGACCCCACGCAATCTATGTCACACCTCAATCCATGTCAGTGTAGATACAGTAAATCTTATACTTGGAATCTATTGTGTTGTAGATGGACGAAACTTACGATCTAGGAATATGAAAACATAAGATTTGATGGTTTTAATATGAAATTCTCTTTGATAGATACAAAATAGCTGAAAACGTAAGATTTGATATGTACAAGTTGGCAACCGTAGTGAAAACATATGCTAATTGGTTTATAGTTTACTAAGTTTTGGTAGTACCTTTCTTTGCATAGATTATCTCCAAGAAATCTTTAAAGAACCACAGAGATAAAAGTGTAGGAAACCAATGATTGTGTGGTAATAGTTCATTGTGTGGACGGTGATACGTGTACCTAGCTCTTACCAAAACTAGGGCGGCAAACGAGTCGAATCAAGCCGAATAGTGAGTTTTTTAGTTTAAATTTGTTTAGGTAAAAGAATAGTTTGGTTCGGTTTGTTTGCTTTAGCAAGCTTCAAATTTGGTCGAATTTGACTCGAAAACGCTATAATTCTTTAAACGGACCGAACAGTTCGCAAACAGTTTGGCTCGTTTTAGTAAACAAATCTAATTAGTTGTTCGAACTCGGTCTGTGTAATTAAAATTAACAAATAAGCTCGAATCGAATACGAATCAAACTCAAACTGTGCGAACAATTCGGTTCGCTGAACACCTCGAACCAAGATTTTCCAATTCAATATCATTGTTACAAAACTTTTGAACAAATTTTTTTTCTTCCACTTATCAACGCAAAAAGAGACATTTGCGTAAAATAATAGTTGTGATCACGAAAACTAATTAATTTTATGTTCAATGAAGTTAATATAGAGGAAGATGCCTAAATTACTTAATATATTTAAATACATTTTTCTTGTATAAGTTTTGACAAGAGTGAAGAAAATGTGGGTCGCAAATGTAAACACAAAAGCAAGAGTACAAATAACACAAGTATTTACAATTAGGGCTGTTGAACGAACCGAACAGCTCGCGAACTCTTCATGTTCGGTTCGTATTTGTTCGGTAATTATTTGTTAACGAGCCAAATTCGAACATGTATTCGAGTTTGTTTAGTTAAACGAGCCGAATTGTTCGTGAACTGTTCGGCTTGTTTAAACAGTGAAAGGTTATCGAGCTGAACTCGAATCAATTTTAATGTTCGTTTAGCTAAACGAATCGAGCCGAACAGTTCGTTTAGCTAAACGAATTCGAATTCGAAAACCTAGTATTCGGTTCGGTTTGGCTTCATTCGTTAACACCCCTATTTACAACTAATAGAGATTATACATCCGCCATCACTTTGTTCTTAAATTGCATTTCCTTTTTCACTACTTTACGGATTGATTCGTGCCACAGAAACATTCTCTTGTACAAACTATAAAGTAAGGCTACGTACCTCACATCGTGAAGTAATCCGACCTCTTCTAAAACCCTATGCAAACACGGAAGCCTAGTACACCAGAAACGCTTTTATAGTTGCATCAAGAGGGAACCGAACAATCAAAGAGCCGAGGCTCTTCTACCTCTTCAAATCCTATCAACTAACAACGCCTAGTAAGCAAGATTTCAAGCTCTTTTGAGTGCTTACTTAGTAAATGTAAATGTGAATGGTCGTCAACCCCTTCTTACTAAAATATCATACACAATCACACTTCAATTTCTTCAACCTTGTAAAGAATAGTCTTTATTAACTCCAATAAAGCTCTTCAACATTCTCCACGCTTGGGGATAGTATCCCCTCACCGCAAAGAGGGTGCGGTGACGCATGACCGCGCGACACGTGGCAGCAAAGGGAGGTGGTGGGGCTAGATGAGGGTCACCCGCATCTAGCCTCACCACCCCTCTTTGATGCCACATGTCGCGTGGTCACAAAATGGGTTAGGAAAGTGGGGTTAGGAGATCCCAACCCCCACGCTTGTGCAACTATAGATTATAACAACAAAACACACACGTGTCTCTGTGTGTGTATATATGCGGTGTTGGTATATATGTGCTTGTGCGTATAAATGTCTCGCTGTGTGTGCAAATACACATACATACACACACACACATATACACACACATATGCATGTATACACAAACATCTATGTAGAGATACACACACACATATATATATATATATATATATATATATATATAAACAAAAGATATATTATTATCTACGATAGTCACTATTTTGAGCTAGATAAATTATTTCCATTTTTCATTTTTGAATATTTGAAATTCGTTTTATTACACTTCTATCTTATATCGATATAGTACATTTATTATACTAAACGCTTTTCTTTCATCTTTGCGCTCTTTATAGTCTTTGTTCTCTTCGTCTTCGGGCTATTCCGTTAACTGCGGCGACAATACGTTTTTGTACTGGATTATCAGATATATATATATATAATGTATGTATGTATGTATATATGATATGTCTATATAGATTATTGTGTATGTATGCATATTTATATACATATGTGTGTGTATATGTGTATATAGATATATACACATGTGTGTGTACAATTGGGCTAGCCTAAATATCATAATTGATATAAGTGAAGCATCACAGAACTTTGTGGATGGATGTCTTCAACCTCCAAAAAAGTAAAGGTTCGTTTGTTTCGTGTCTGATAAGAGTAGAAAGACCCCCCCCCCCCCCCCCGCGGAGAATACACCATCTCCCGGGCAATGCCGAACCAATATGTAATCTAGGTGAAGGGATAGAGGGCGCTTCCTTCCTTGGGTCGCCTGGGGTCGGAATAAAGCTCGAGGGTAGTTGGAGGGTTAGGGTCTTTTCCTTGGATCTCAAAGCTCGACTCTTTGCCGGTAGATGGAAGTGGTGGTGTCTTCTTTCATTTGTTTGGTCGTCAATTAGCCAAGTCATGAATTTCTAGTTTATGTGCTTTTGGATGTCTTTTACCCTTCCCTCCCTCTCTCTTTCAAGCTTCAGCAGAGAGAGTGAGCAGTTATAACAAATCTAACCTTAACATGGACAAACATGAATAAAATCGAACCAATAAATCCAGGGTAGGGGAGAGGCTCCAACCTTCGACATAACCATTTTTTGCTCATCTAGTTGTACAGTCACTGTTCTCTACCAAGCAACACAGTCATACTGATTTTGTATAAATGTTTCCATTAAATTGAGTCAAATGCCATTTTAGACATTTTATGTGGATTCACCAACTTACATAACATATCACATTTTAAAATGGTTATATTAGATCAACGTGTCCACTTGATGTAACACTTGGACGTTACTTTTTTCTTAAATTTGACAGGTACAAAGAATACAACAACTATATTACCTTATTGACTTAGAAGTTTCCGTTTATAACGGAATATGGGAGGGTGAGATGTATGCAAGCATACCTATGTATTAGAAAAACACAGAAGTTGTTTCCCGATGACCCATAATGAAAATTGCGTCAAGCTGATCAACTACTACTTCACATATAAAAAGCGCAAGCAATTTAGTGAGTCATTTTACTTTATTCCATCATATTCCAAAGTCAACGAAAAATGTGTCCTTTACTCTATTGGAAATGGAACGAACATGTAAAATAGAATACAAAGGGAAAATTCCTCATTTCTCAATTGTTTCACTAACATACACATACATTGTTATTCTAACCTGGGCTGTACAATCTCCAACTTCAACTAGCATCAAACCATGGTAGAAGAACATCTCTAACAAAAGGCAACTCAGTTCAAAGACTACACTGCCTAAATGTCTCTAGGGAAGTAGAAGATCCACATTTAGACAAGATTAACATGTGCACATGTCCCATGGTTTTGATTTGCACTGGTGCGGGCATCATTCGACTCAACACGGTCCACTTTTCTAGAGCTCATAAGGGTGCCTCCTTTGGAGGTACCTCCTTGGTGTTCTTCCTTTTAAGATCATGTATTGATTGATGATGATTATGAACGCACCGTTTTTTGAAATGCTCGAGAAGAAAGCCCATGTAGAAGTCTGACAAACCCCAAGAAACTGAGCTTACCATCAGAGTGTCTGATCCAATCTTGCAGAACAACATGAACAGGGACTGAAGTACTGAGCCCAAGCTCCTGCATTAGAAAGCCAGATAAGAATTGCCAAAGCCTATTTTAGAACATAGTGTTTTTCTTCACAGTTAGATTGTTATCTGTAGAAAAAGGAAATTAACTAAAACCTTCGACGAGGAAGAAGCACAATGAATGCAGGGAACAAGCTATGAGTATAATATCCCGTCCCAGAAATTAAAGGAAGAAACGATCGATATGACAGTATGAGAACAAGCGTCTAAAGTCGTCTTATGTAAGCAGATTCACATGAACAAAGACGAGGTCCAAAAATTTGAAATTTAGTGTTGTCATACCAAGTTTTGAGGCCTTACAATAAGGTAAGCTCTTCCACTGAAAGGAATAAGCTTGATTATTGTTACGTTCTGAGGTCATTATGGGTCATAGCTTGACGTATCATTATGGGTCATCGGGAAACAACATGTGTATTTTTAACACATGGGTATGGCTGCGTACATCCGGCCCTCCCATACCCTAGGCGGGAGCCTCTAAGGCAATGGGGGTAATGTTGTTGTTGTTGTTACGTTCTGAGGATGACACGTGGCACTTTGAGTGCCTAAATGATCATTGAATATTTTCCATTACCGATTTATTTCATGAAGTGAGTGGAAATTTTCGGGTGTCATGAATGGAGAAGGTGGTGGTTTAAGTTAAATGACCAGAAGATACATTGGTGTCCCGCTTTTGTAAGGGAGTGTCCGAAGTGTTGAATCACCAATGCGTAGAATTGAAATTAAGCAACATGTAGTGTATGCTTGTACTAGAGAGGAGGTGACTTACGGAGGGCGAGTTCTTCAATCATAATAGGTCTGTTAGCATCTTTCTCAAACAATTCATAGGCGCGGCGTGCATGCAGTTCCCAGGTTGCCATTCCTTCAAGCTGATAAACACTTAACGCAGCTGCACAAAACTCCTCAAAATCCATCTTTCTGTATTGAATGGAACTCACCTGAAAGATTACAAACTTTACTTTAAAACTAGCTCTTTCTTGATTACTTAATGCCGGAATGAAGAAAAATATGTGAGAAGAAACAAAAAATTAAACTCATTCACCATGATGGCGTATTCAAGTACCCCCGAAACTTTCATTGCATCAGTAGAGAGTCGAGTCACAGCCTGTCAATATTCAGCGTAACATTTTGCAAGCATATGATAAGTGTCAGAACTTGTACTACGTGAACAACTCGCTTGGGAGGGAGACATTCTTACTGTCTTAAAGTTTTGGAAGGATATGTATCCGCTCTTATTCGGACCCAGGATGCAAAATTGCTCTTGAGATAACGTAATTGTGCTACAGTCAGAGTCTTGGCAACAGCCTGCGACATCAGAGAATATCAAGTCAATAATGTAATCGCTAACTACCAGAAGAAACAATCTGTCGTAAAATTGTCACGTTTCAAATGAGGATGAACAGATTAAACACATCCCTTCTAAGTTTCAAATTTGATGAGGATGCTGGGTGGATGTGTGGACATACAAGACTAGACAAGATAAGAAATGAGGTATACATGAAAAGATTAGGGGTGGCTGATATAGCAGATAAGATAGAGAAGGGAGACTAAGATGGCTTGTGCATGTCAAGAGAAGACTGACAACGGCGTCTGGGAAGAGGAGTAAAGGCATACCCAAACTAACGGGGATAAACAGATTAGACATGACTTACTAGAGTTGTACCTCTTGAGGACATGGTCGAGGATTGGACTTCATGAAGTCAGAGGATTAAAGTTAAAGAGATGTAGGCAGGATATAGGGGCACCTTGGAGTATACTTAAAGGATTAGATACTCTCTACACTTTCGATTGATTTTGCACTTTTTTGTTTTGGTCTTTGTATTTCAATAATTTGTGCATATTATATTCCTATTATTATGCTATCTATGCAGGTAAATATAGAGTTGAGTCTCACTGAAAGCAAACTCTCTATTCTTTGGGATGGAGGTATTGTTTGTCTGCCTCTCACCCTCCCCAGACTCTAGCGATAGCTTTTGCTGTCGGTGGGATATACTGGGTATGGTTGTTGTTGTTGATTTTGTTCCTTATCCAGTTGAAGTGGACTGTGCTTCAATTTATGAATCAACAAATGAGTCGTTTATCAAACATCTGGGGGTTAAAGGGCAGCTCAAGGATAAGAAGTGTATACCCGCAAAGCAGCTTTTCTCAATGATGAAGAACATACATAGCTTTCACTTGCTTGTATATTATCATATCCAGAGGTATCTTCAGATCATGATAACCAGCCAACCACGGATGACCTAAGCAAGAACATAATTGATTAAGAGGAAAAGATAAATATAATCACTGCCAAAAATTTCCAGTTTAAAAACTGTTAATATAATACATAATATAGCAACTATTTATGTCCTCTCAATTCTTTAGTCCACATGCAGAAGAATGCAAGTATATATTTATTTAACTCCTCACAGGTGCAACTAGAGAAACATTAATAAAAGGACAGAACCCTCCGTATGTGCCCGCGACTGAATGTTAACCATATGCAGCCAAGGCAATCATGAACCGCTCTGTTTGAATAACTTACTGAGGGCCTGGGATGCAGTTAACCTCTTCCTGTAATCCTTATTAAGCAATTTCTTTACAAAATCAATGGCGTCAGAAGACAAAGACGGCCATGGTGCTTCATCAAAATTTGGATCTGCCTTTAGGACAGCCCTGAAGATTCCAGATTCTGTCCGTGCCCAAAAGGGTCTGCTTCCACATAATAGGATATAGGCAATCACCCCTATGCTCCACATGTCGGCTTCTGTTCCATAACATCTATGCAAAACCTCAGGTGCCACATAGTATGCACTTCCCACAATATCATTCAGCCTTTCATCTGCTATATTTCAAGCATCAAGTTAGTATCTCTTAATACTTGATGAAAATTATAAACAAAGTATCAAGTTTGACCTGGATTCACGTAATCAGATAGTCCAAAGTCGATGGCCTTCAGAGGTGAATGCTCATCCGTAGAAGTGAACAGAAAATTCTGAGGGAACATTCAGATAGTGTCATTAATATGAATTTGCTAAATCAGGAAATCTTGACAGAATAAAAACTCTTAACATATTGGCTGCAAAATTCTTGCTACAATGAGGCATCCTTATGGATTTGGTATAACTTAATATGCTATCTAATAAAGAGAAAGATCGAAAACTGGAAGGGAAAAAATGTCACCGGGGTCTTATTCATGCTCTTCTCCCAAAAGGGGCTGCAAAATTCTTACAAATGTTGAATATAGACAGAGCAAAACGGATTATGTTCTTATTATTTCAATTGCTTCACATATGATGTGCAACTGTTGTCTTTACCTGCTTTCTTCTTCATAATTGTAAAAGGGACCTCACTAAGATAAACAAGCCTAACTGCACATAACATGATTTATACAATCGACATCTCCCTAGAGGGAAAAACAGGTAATCTTATGTTATACTGATTAAAAAAATATTTATTTCTCTCAGGCCATATTTGATCAAAGTATAATCTAAAACATGGAATCAACTCTATACAGTGAATTAGCAAAATCCTGAAACATTGACCACCTCTGGCTTTAAGTCACGATGAACAACCCCTTGGAGGTGACAGTATGCAACAACACTTAGAATCTGCACCATCACAGCTTTAGCGTCATCTTCCGAGTATTTACCACCCCTTGATCCAGGAAAAATAAAAAGGAGTTTAGGCAACAGGGATTTTTCTGGTGACGAGAAGTTTTTAAGAACAGGACAAACTCGATATGAAAGCTAAGACTCATGAAATTATCAACCTTGAAAGTATCCTATCCAGTAATTCTCCTCCTCTGAATAACCTGAAGTTGGCGAAAAGGAAAACGGAGATCAAGTCAGACAAAGAATAAAGAAAAAAGGAGCATAGATCAACAGATGCAAGGCATAGAAACAGATTGAGCAGATCAAACTTTAAAAAAATGTTAACGAAATATCTCTTCCTGTTCTTTGTGGGCTTGATATCCATCCAGAAATGCACATTTAACCAACTAATCGTAAAGTCCCTCTTTGACTTAATTGCCAGAACAGAATTAATCAAGCTAGGCAGACAGAAGGTCAACAATATATAAACTACAGGATCAATACACGTTATACTTAGACCTCACCAGACAAATATATAGATAATATCAAAAACTTACTCCATCACAATGTACACATTGTCTTCATCCTCGTAGGCATCATAAAATTGCACTAGGTTCCTATGACCAGTTAAGGCACGCAACATATTTACTTCACGTCGCACGTCTTCAATTGCGATTGCTGTAGTCATCTGCAGTAACATAGCAATATCTCAATCAAGAAAAGTTAGGCTACACCATATTACAAGAAGTACTACACAACACTATAGAGAACCTGCAGTTTAAAGAACATAAGAATGTGGAAAATCCAAAAATTTCCAAGTTGGGCTTAACTAAATCGTTAAAATATGGCAATTAATATGCTGGGCAGCTGAGAAAGTTCATTATGTCCTTTCTATAGGAAATCAATGGCCGCAAACGTAAGTAGAAAATTAACAGAAAAAGGCAAAAAGCAATCAGACAACCAGGAAATTGAGAGATAATCCTGCATTCTTGGTTTTCACAATGTAAACAGAGAAGGGCCTTCAAAACATTTAAAATACAAATATTTCAGTATAATCAAGTAGGCAACTACAAAATCCACCCTGGGCACATGAAAAGGACAACTGCAGTTACACCGTATAATTGGATTGTAAATAAAGGAGTATTTTATAATGCCAGCTAATTATAAAGAATGCATAATTGCATTGAAACCGAAAATAAAACTCATGAATCTTAAAATGCACAGCAAACACAAAACTTAAAGTTCTGAATCATATCTAGAAATAATTATGCAAAGAATCGATATTCAAATCAAGTGAAAAAAGATTGCAATGCAATCCAAACGGAACAAAGTGATCAAAAAGCCACACCTTTGACTTTGGGATAACTTTAACAGCAACTTCCAGCCCCTTCATGCTCCCTTTCTTCCCCTTAGCTGAGCAAGTATATCCAAAATGACCTCTCCCAACTTCTTCTCCAAGCTCATAGTGGCTAAATAGATTCTTTGTGAATCCAAAATTCTTATCCAGACCAATCACAATGTCACTTCCTTCTGGAATGCTGGACCCATTAGGCTTAACTGACCCATGTCTCCTTGCCAACAAAGCCTTGATATGCTTAGCTGGTGATGGAGGTGGAAATGGGCGCTTAAATAAGCGCAGAGGAGTTGAACTCAAGCTAGAGATAGCTGGTGAAAACTTGAATGCACTTCGCAATGGGCTTGGGCTATAAAATGGAAACTTTGGAGTTTTTCCACTTTGATTTATCAGTGCTGGATCATAGTCAGAAGGGATTGTGGGATTATCTGACAAATTTCTTGGTTGTTCAGCTGGTTTTCCATGACAAAGTCCCATGGAAACAGAGGGACGATTTTTCGCGAATTTGAGAACTAATTTTCAAGAATTAACAGAAAAGAAAAGGACTTTAGACCAATACGTATTCCTCAATGAAGTTGAAGCAGAAGTTGGCTGAAAGAAGCAAAATTTTTGGAAATGCTCTAATCTTTGGAACAGAAACCTCAAAAAGATTGAATTTTGAAGCTTGATAAGCGAAACCCATAAAGGATCAGAAATAATAATTGCGTTCAAGGAAATGGGATTCCCTTGAAAATTAACAAAATGAAAGAAAAGCTCAAGAATGGAAAAAAGGACAAGCAGAGACTTACACAAGAAAAACAAAAGGAACCGTTCTTTTTAAAGAAATGGTGAACGCGACACAACAAAAGGCAACAAGAAACGGAGAATTAAGCTCGTTTTCTTGAAGTGAAGAAATGAGAGAAGAAACAGAGAGTATTGGAGTAAGAAAAAGTAGAAAGAGAATCCCAGAAGCGAATAAAAGTTTTTTCAACAAGAAGGTGAAGAATAAGACGAGGGAAAAGAGCAAACAAAAAAAGTGGACAAGATGCTTGACCCAAGACAAAAGAAAAGAGAAATGGTTCAAGTTTAGATAAGTTTTTTCTTTTTTGATATTTCGACTAGGACATTATAAATAGAGAATCGTAGGTTCGAATTATGATACATACAACGTGAACGTAATATTGTTATTTGAGTTATTATATAATTGGTTTAAGAAAATGATGGTCTGATGCGACCTTGTCTAGATTGTCTACTAAAAAACTTAATCAATGTTTGTGTAGGTTTTTAATCTTAATTTACATCAATTACTAAATGATTTAGACTTTTGGGTAAACTAGAATGAAAATGGAAGTGAGAGAAATTGGAAAGCAAGGAAACCGCCCTCATTGCTTCACCCTTTTCATCAACCACCATTTTTTTAGTCAATCAATCTCATTATTGACCCTCCCCCCCCCCCCCCACGCCCACCCAAAATAACCGTTTAAATTGTGTGAGATAAGTTATTTATGTTGGACAGTCAAAGTTGATTTTTGAGGATTTTTAGTTTTACATTTTGTTTCTAACAATTTATTTTGATACATAATATGTATCGTAAATTTTGGATGAGACCTATGGTACATTTTAGTTTTGGATTTATGAAGTTTTTCTTTATTTAAATTTTTTGTAACAAAAAGTAATTCATATGAAATGTATGATTATGAAAACAGAAGGAAAATTTTTGTTACTCTCATGAAATTAAGAAGAAATTCATGGTTTTTCTTCATGCACCATATTAACCTTCAGCCAACCTAAGATTTGTATGTTTTGGTAGTTTTTGTCTTTTTTATTGTATGTTTTGCTCGTTAATTTTATCTTTATGATCCTTTGTAAAGGAAATTTTAAAAAATAACAATAAAATGATAAACAAATGTATAAAAGAATAAATCATACAGAAAATTTACCAAAACATACAAACTTAACCAAATGAAAATTCCCATTTATGAGTGAATAAAAAACACGTGTCATGACGGATGATATTCGAATACCATTGATGTTTGTACAAATATTGCCGTAAAAAAGTGCGTAAAATTAGTTCGTAAAAGTCGGAGAGAAGTAAGAATTCAAAACCAGTAAGTATCTCTCCCTTCCGATCCTACAAGGTTGTCCGTTATTAGAAGTTTGTCATAGTATATGGACAACACAAGAAGTCCATTGGCACCGAAATAACAACCGACAGACTGACCTATCAGCCTATCAGGTCATTCCACGAGCCTATAGTACTGTCACACTATGCAGCTAGTCTAGAGGGGTTCAAACATTATTGTATTCGGCAGTGTGTGTAGAGATGTAAATCAGGTTATCAGGGTCCATTAGTAGAAGTTTGTCATAGTACATGAACATCACAAGAAGCCCATTGGCACCGAAGGAACAACCGACGGGATGACCTGTCATCCTATCAGGTCATTCCACGAGTCAATAGTACTGTCACACTATGCAGCTAGTTTAGAGGGGTTAAAACATTATTGCATTCGGCAAGGTTCGAACCCCTGATGTTCCTTTCGAAACTTATACATGAAACCACTAGGATATGTTTTGAGGACAAAAGTGAACATTTATAGCTTGCATGAATAGAAGAGATTCCAGACAATACATAGATTTGCAAGTCTATCAACACACAGGGATTCAGTCATGGCATTATATACTACTTTGCTGAAAGAATGTAATCAATGAAAGCGATAAACTCAACAGCGTAAAATGATCGAAATAATAAGGAAAAGAAACACTATAATGATGAATATGCATATAGCGGTATAAAAAAACATATCCAGTATACTATGCTTCTGCGTTTCTATATGATCCGAAGAGGAATCGGATAGCGAGCCTTATCTTACACTTTGTGAAAGAAGCTGTTTTCACGGCTCGAATCCTCTTACATTTTGTGAAAGAAGCTGTTTTCACGGCTCGAATCCGTGACCTTATTTTCACAAAGCGGTGTGGAAAGGTAATGGATAAATACAATGAAACAAAAACCACACAAGCTTATTGGCTCTACAAGAAAAGATGGATGAGAAAAGAACGACGTATGTTTGTGTGCATTTATGTATAACAAATAATTATATCAAATATTCTGATTCCTCTGTCATAGGCTCATAGCTATAATGTTAATGTGATTACATTTGTCTTGCAGAGGGAAAATTTGGATGTTTTTTTACATGCTTACGTCGTCTTTTTATACATAAATATTTACAAATTTCCATGCCAATTCATTTGTTGTATTTGCTCTTTTACTGTGATTTTTTTCTACTTTCAATTGAATTAAAGACACTTTTTTACTTTGAAATATGATGAAATAAAGCAAAATGAATTACTAAATTGGCTATGACTTATATTGTGAAGTAGCATTTGATTGACATAACTTGACGTAATTTTCATTATGGGTCATCGAGAAACAACTTCTATGTGTTTATAATACATAGGCATGGTTGCGTACATTCGATCCTCCATATCCGTCATAAGCATAAGCTTCTAAGACAATGTTGTTGTTGTTGCTCTTTTACTGTGATCATATATCTATATATTGGCTATGGATCCGCGTCTATCTACTCGTACCTTCAAGTCTAATTATTAGTTTAGATTATCTATAAATATTTTTTATAGATGAACTAACATGAGACTGGAAGGGTTTGATGGAAGATAGAAGAAACATGAAGTTATACAAATGCAAAATTGCTCATGGTCTAAAGAAGTATGGACCAAGAAATCAAATATATTCCAAGGTAATAGACAAAAGCGTCCTTGAGTTGGTTTTGTTATTCGGTAACTATGTGTCAATTATATGTTTTTAAAGGTTAAATTCATTTACAAATAAATAATAAGAATAATAACATACACAAAATAACAGGTTAGGATTTTGTCTCTTTCTTTAAGTACATGTGGAAGTTCCATTCAACTGGTACAATAAGCGTTTCTTTTTTCCCCCTCTCTTTAAGTGTATTAGAAGAGAACGAGTCTTGAAACAACTGGTAATGTTGTTGTTTTATGATCTTGAAGTCACATATTCGAACTGCGGAAACAGTCTCTTATATAAAGTGTAAGGTAAGACTATATACATCACATCACGAAACAATCAGTCTCCTCTCAGACTCTGTGCAAACACGGAAGCCTGGTGCATTAAAAACGTCTGTTTTTTGGTTTAAGTGTACATGTTTTTGTCTGTTTCTTTGATCATGTTTGCGACCGGCAGCTTTTTTTTTTTGATGACCTGTCCCCTATTTCTTTGAGATTGTTTATTAGACGAACACAAATTGCTCTTATATACTTTTTTCCCACTTTATACGAGTCATATATGCACTTTAGCAACTTCATAAGATGCAATATAAGTATCAAATTACGTATATAATAATCAAACTATGCATTTTTTTTTGTTCAGCACAAACAAGCCGCATTCCAACTTGTACAACGCTAGACATCTTCCATTTTCTTGGAGGTCTCCTTTCCTTTCTTTTTGTAGTTTTGTGGGAAAACATCATTCTTTTTGGTAGGGGGGCCTCTTATTAATTGTGAATAATGGAAGTGGGTTGGAGTTTGGATCTATCCAGCTCCAGCCTGTTCCTTTGATTACCAATGGGAGTGATTGGAGGGGTTGGGACTTGGGAGGATGAGCCGCGTGGGGGGAGGGGCGGGGGGTTGTGTGGAGTAGGGGCATTATCGAACTGAACCAAGCCGAATACTAGGTTTTTTTAATTCGGATTCGTTTAGCTAAATGAACTGTTTGACTCAGTTCGTCTCTAAAATTGGTTCGAGTTTGGCTCGATAACAACATAACTGTTTAAACGAGCCAAACAGTTTGCGAACAGTTCGGCTCGTTTAACTAAACGAACCCAAATAGGTGTTCGAACTCGGCTCGTTTAAGTAAAATTAAAGAACAAACTCGAACCAAATACGAATTGAACTCGAACTGTTCATGAACTGTTCGGTTCGCTTAACACCCCTAGATTGGAGGAATAAGAGTAAGGTGCAAGTTCTTTGACGAGTAAACAAAATCATTTGGGTAAACCGAACATGCATATATTGTTAGTGTTATGCCCTAAATATAATAAAGATAGGGTTTTAATTTTATTTTTATATTTATGCAACGTAGATGATTCTTGCATTTTATCATTTGATTAAATTGTTTAATTACTCACTGGAGGATAGGTTTGCCCTAAATTGACGCAGGTTGATAGGACGCACATTACATAGCTACTTCGTGGACAGTCTTGTAGATAGTATTTAAAGAATTACTTAAGTTGATTGTTTGGTAACAAAAAGTTCTCAGATTTTACACTTTATGTGGGCCTTAGGCATGAAGTCTAAATCTAGGAATATATTATTTTGACATTGATGTTACGAGTTCAAGACACGGAAACAGCCTCTTACACAAAGTGTAGAGTAAAGATGTGTGTATCAGATCGCGAAGCGATCCGACTCCTCTTCAGACTCTGGGCAAACGTAGAAGCATATTGCACTGGAAAATTCTTTTTTACATTTTAAGTAAAATAATCTAAGATTTCTATCTTAGAAACAACATCATAGGATGCAAAAAGTTAATCTTGTGTTTGACCATTGCATGCACTAGAAAAATAGATGCCCAGGTTAATCCTTGAATGTAAAAAAGTTATATTCTTGAGAAATTCTATTCAATTTCAAAAAAAATTGTGAAACGTGTAGATAAAATCAACATCAATTTATTAAGCAGAATGCACAATAATTAGTGTTAACAAGGATGCCAGACCCAAACTCTACCTACCACAGGGCAAAGTGATAACAAAACTCAAACTCATACATTACGTCTATAAAAACTCGAACATGTAACATTAGATGTAACATATTATCTCAATATCAAATGAGTTGTAACGTGGAAGCATTTAGGTCAATTTTTTTATGGATGGAGAGAGAAGAAAGAGGAAGAGATAGGGATTTTGCCCAGCTCTACACAAAAGAACAAACATCATCCAACTCCGAAAGGCAGTTGTTTTTCTCCCTGTTTCTGTGTTGTTTGCTTAGATTAAGAAGAAATTGGCTTGTTATTAAGCTTCAGTTTTCCTACCTTCCCTTATGCTTAAAATGGGAAAATTTTATGGTCTTCCGGAAGGACAAGCTTCTGTCTTTTTTTTTTTTTTTGGCAAGTCTCAATAGATATTGTGTAAATTTTACTAATGTTGATGTGACCCTAAGTGCCCAAGATGTTTTACTTTCATTTTATATTTCTGTTTATCGCGTGTTTTTGTCTTGGTGAAACTAATATCAGTTCAAAGTGATGTTAAGATGGTTTATACAGGTTTTTGGAGGTTACTTGACTAGCAAGAAAGCTTGGAAACGTTGGCATCGCTCGTGCTGGAAAATAGGATTTCAGCTTGACATAGTCTCGGTATTTTGGCTATATCTTTTCAACGGATGATTTAAATCACCTGATTTCAGCGTCAAATGACAGCTAAGAGATATGTCTACAACTCTTATCTCTAACACTTTTCTCAAATTCGGAGTCTAAGATGCCCAGAATTCGTGATAAAGTTGAGCATAGCTGACAGCGAGTATTTTGATGACACCTGGAATTCAAACGGCCATATATCCTTCAATAGTTATCCAAATCAAGTGATATCGGTGGCTAACATCAAGGAAATGGTGCTCTACAACTTTGAAGAAGGGCTCAAGAGCTGATTCGGTCTATATCCATGACTAAAATCGTGTGCAAGATAAAACTGTACAAAAAAAAGATTGTCATTATCTATTTTAGAACTTATCTTTATTTATTTTTATTATTTCAGATTTGAACACGTTTGAAACTTAGGATTGCTGTGTTTTTATTCTTTTTAAAGGCCTTTGGCCGAAAGAAGGAAGCAGACATTGTTTTTGATATAAAAAAAATTGGTGAATTCATCACTTTTCTTTAGTTTCTTGTGTTCTTTGGTTTCAATCCAAGGTTATATTCATATTAAAGATTGAGCATTCTTTGAGGGAGGATCGAACTTTTCAAGAAGCGAATACGTCCCTAGGTGTTAATTTACCTAAGATCACGAACAAGTCGATTCTTGAGAATCGTTGCTCATTGAGAACCCGAGGTGACGAACAAGTCTTCACCACACGAAGGTTAAAAGAAAGATCGGGTCAAACTCATGTCAGATTCGCATCAAATGTGTAGGTCTTTTATTTATCAATTACGTAGATATTACCAAAATAAACTGCCCGAAAGAACTAATATGTTTCAAATAGTTAATATAAAGAATAAATATTAATTATTATCACGTGTTTTGTCAGTTAAATATGGCTTTGATTAAGTACATCAATTCTGTATGTTTTCTTTTCCCTGGTTGCGTTGATGATGGGCTCTTCACGTGATAGGATCCCCTCACCGCAAATCTGTACGGTGACGTGTGACCGTACGACGCGTAGCAGTAAGGGGGATGGTGAGGCTAGATGAAAGTCATATGCATCTATCCTTACCATCCTCTCTTACTGCCACGTATCGTGCGGTCACGTGTGGGGTGAGGAAAAATGGGGTGAGTCGATTCTATCCCTCTTGACGAAATCCTTTAAAGGTATATGTATGGCTTTATAACTTTTCTTTACAGAAACGAAATTTATTCCTCCATCATCCGCCATGGATTTTGTTCCATTTGTCCACTCTATCACGGAGCTCCTTTTTTTTAAAATAATGATGGCCCCTTTTTCCCAAAAGCGCTTTCTTTTTTCTCTTTAAAATCAACAATAAACTAATTATTATTTCAAATAATTAACCTGCATATTATCCATTTTTAACTGATTTCTTCCACCTTTAGCTTTGACCAGTAAAAAACGCCACATAAGTCCGCATTTTTTATGTTACATTTTTTCATTCCATTAGTAAATAAAAAAGGTATTGAAATGTTCACAATATTATGTCAAAATGATAACTATTTGACCATACTGTATATAGCTGCCTTAGTGCCTTTCCTTACCTCCTTAACCATATTTCTTCATCGTATTTTGTAAGACCGAAAAGAAATCATGTGGGGTGGTTAGTGGATAGAGACGAAGCAATTAGACATTGGCCTAATAATTACATGTTGAAGAAATCATCTCAACAATGTTATGTGAAGTGATTCTCACGAAAGCCATTTAATTAGTCGAGAAAAGACAAACACGAAAACAATTTGTATAGAAGTTGTGAATAACTGATTATATTAAAAAAAAAATCGAATTGTTGTGTGTTATGATCTCTAACAAGTTATCTGATTTTGAATCTTCGCGCATGTAAAAAAAATATTCCTAATATACTAAGCTCATGTATTTGCGTAGGGTGCGGAGAGACGAGATAGATAGTTGCTATGGGGAAGATGTATTGTTTTCATTTTTCAATGATTGAACCCCATTATTGGTGGAGCATTAAATAATTGAGTTGTGCTTAGGTCTTAGAAGATTTTATGTTTATCTCCATTAAATAGTGTGCATTTTGTATGATATTTTATTGGCAAAATGTTTGAATAAAACAAATATAGTAATTTCTTGCAGCACAAAGATTATATATTTCTATCGGGTTTCTTTGGAAAATTTAATTATTTGAGGATTGACTTTATTTAAGTATACTAGGATCCGAGGAGATGATTGATCGTTTCGCGATCTGATATACGCAGCCTTGTACTTTTTTGTGCAAGAGGTTGTTTCAGCATCTCAAACTCGTGACCTTAAGACCATAAAACAACAATATTTTCAGATGCTACCAGGTCTATACTCAAAATATGTACTCAACAGCTAAACGTAAATCGAGCTTAAAATCTTTTCATTTGCTAAACTACCAAAATGTCAAACCTTTATACTTTGGAAGAATGGTTTGAGTATATAGACAAATTAAGGACGAATTAGATGCCTTCCTGCTTTTTTTCACCGGCATAAAAGAAATTCTTATTCTTTGATACCCTTTTCTTCTCCACTATACCTTTTCTTCAATGGAATAAAGTTGCACTTTTCAAGTGGTGGAAAACTTTAAAGTCGTTCTAAATGCACTAGGCTCCCGCATTTACATAAGATCTAGGTGAGGACTGAATCGTTTCGCGATCTGATGTACGCAGTCTTAATCTACACTTTGTGCAAAAGGAGGTGGTTTCACGGCTCAAAACCGTAACCTCAAGCTCAAAAAACATCAATATTATCAGTTGCTGCTGAAAGCTCCACCTTCGCTCAAAAACTTTAAAGAAAAGATGTAAACTTTCAATGAACAGTAGAAAAATGAGGGTTTTTTGAAGCGAGGAAGATTGAAGGAGTGGGAATGACTCTACAATTAGATAGGGTATAGAATTATAGATGTTACTTCAAACCAACCAAAATGTTTGCTTACCAATGAAGACGACACTTTAACAATTTAGCAAAGTAAGCTTAAACGAAATTACTATCGAAAATAGTTACAAACCTTTAAGAAATACGTATATATTTCCTAACAAAACAAGAAATAAGTATGTAATAGCAAAAAAGGAAAAAAAGAAATGTAGTGATTGGGCCTGAGGCTGTAAATGAACCAAGCCGTTCGGTTGTTCAGCTCGTTTGGTTCGGACTCGAGCTCGAGCTTGGCTCGGATAAAAGGTTAATGAACAGAGCTTGAACACCCTTTTCTGTTCAAGTTCGGTAAGTGGCACCGTTCGTTTAAGGTGTTCGGCTCGTTAATGTTGTTTGTTGAGTTAAACGAACCAAGCTTGAACAAGTAAATATGTTCGTTTAAATAAACGAACAAGCTCGGCTCATTCGCTAGGTTAAATGAACAGAGCTTGAACAACACAATGCTAGGCTCGTTCGGCTCGTTTACAACCCTAGGCCTGATAGATGACAACAGTTTAGAGAAAAGGCACTTCGGCTTATATTCAGTATGTGTGTAACACAAATTTATATCTAAAAAAAAAAGCGTTTCCGGTACATTAAGTTCTCGCTTTTACGCAGGGTCTGAAAAAGAACCAGATCATTTCGCGATCTGATGCACACGGCCTCATCCCAAAAATGACTATATTGCGAGGATTAAAAAAAAGATTTGATGTACGTTTGTTAGCATTTAAAAATGAAAAGCATTGTGATGCATCTTGGGACCAGTTGAACAAGCGAATTTGGATCTGTAGCGTAACCTCGAGAGTATTTTGTTTTTTTTCTGAGTCATACAAAGGTCATGGAAGACCACTCAGAGTTTTGTAAAACCATCTCAGGGTCCCTCGGAGCATAATGATAGCAAAAGGCTTGTAATTAAGGCCTATGGGCGTTCGGTTTAAACTCAGAATCGATCGAAATCAAAATAATAGATCTGAAATTGAAATATATTTGATATGTAAATTATGTCCATTTCGTATAACAACTGAAACATATATCATTATCTTATATGCTCTTTAGAACACATTTGATATATATTGAAATAAGAATGGAAGCATATATAAATACATACTTACATACATACATACATACATATATATATATATATATATATATATGTGTATATATGTGTATGTATATGTATATAATGTCTACACACACGTATACACACACATATACATATATACACATATACATACATATGTATATATACATATATCTTAGCGACAACTGTTGATGTCGTTGGGATATACTGGATATAGTAATGGTGGTTGTTGTTGTATATATACATATATATACATACACACACACATATAGTATATATGTGTACATGTATGTGTGTGTGCGTGTGTGTGTACACACACACACACACACATATATATATATATATATATGTATGTATACATATATATATAGTTACACACCAATAGAATCATGACAATATGAGTGTGTCTGTGTGTGTGACACACTCATATTGTCATGATTCTATTGGTTGAGTCCTTGATTCTAGTTATAACTTTTGACTACACTTTTGTTTGTATGACTTTGGAATATGATAGAATAAAGTAAAACGATTCATTAAATTGGTTGCGGCCGTTATATTGTGAAGTAGCAGTTGATCGACATAATTTGGTGCATCATTATGGGTTATCGGGAAACAACCTATGTGTGTTTTTAACACATGGGTATGGTAACGTACATGCGATTCCCATGTACCCCGCTATAGGCGGAAGCCTCTAAGGCAATGTGGTAATGTTGTTGTCGTTTATTTGTATGACTTTTGTTTTCAGTTCTTTTATCTCTTATATTATTCATTTGTCATATTCATTTTAACAAATAAATATTTTTTTTTTGACAAATTAGTGACACTATTTGTAAGTTTCTGATGAGACTAGAGCTCAGCTGCTAAACAAGACAAAGGACTTCCACATTAGTCAGCAAACAGTCAACGGAAGAAGAGTTCAGCTCGGCCATACTCCTGGCGGTCGGCAAGTTGCACCTCCGCCCGGCAAGGCACCACACCTTCAGCCGACCCCAGCCGATGCTTGCCCGATGTATGTGCAAAAATTCTCAAGTCCCCAGAAGGCTAAAGTTTTGCTTCGTCTTAAGCTTAGCCTCAGCCTCGAGCCTGGCCTCGGCCTCTGCCTCACAAAGGCAGCTTAGCAGTTCGGCCTTGGCTTCACAAAGGATTATGCCTTAACAGGCTCGGCCAGATCAAATAGGATTTTTACTGAATGCCACATGGCCCCAACTAGGGCACCTCAACAGGCTCCTGCCAGGTGTCAAGCAGAGCACAGTACAACGAAGAATAATGCCACATGGCAAATATGTAGAGTCATGAGTCACCATTGATGGCTCACCACGTGTCACAAGCTCAGCACACAACACATGCATTGGCCTATCCAGACATATAAAACAATGAAAACAAGAGAGAGAGACAAGTTGAAATTAAAAAAGAGATTTCACCATCTTCCCCACTGTAAAAGAGAAAAGCTCAGGTTTTACCAAAAACCTACAAAAACTCTTCAAATATATATATATATATATATATATATATATATATATATATATATATATATATATATATAATCCTACTATGAAAACAACCCAAACTGACTTGAGCTTCTGAGGTTTTACCTGGGATAATAGTCCATGGGTCCTCTAACGTTGTTCTCTGCGCAGGTCGGCAGACGAAGCAGTAACCAGCCAATTAACCGAAAGCTGACGGCGTAATCCTTCCGGATCATCTTTGGTCCTTGGTGAAGATCCGACTTCATCATTTTGACAGATTAAAAGAATATTACTCAATCATTCAAAAATATTGTTTTATTTTTACTTGAACGTAATTTAAGATGCGAAAATGTTTCGATCACTAGTTCTAGTTGGTTAATCGACGTATACTAAAAAAAAATTTTAAGATATCAAATTATTTCGATCACTCAGTAACAAAAACTCGAATTCGATCAGCACGAAATGTTGGCACTCGGATACCTAGGCATAGTTGTCTGTCGAAGCTTATGTTTGGGCCAAACTGCTAACCTTGGGCCGAGAAAAGAGATGGCTCATGATCAACTTATGAAGGAGGGTTGGTCAGAGTTGTAGGGTTGGGCTTTATTAAAGGGGGCATATTGCAAGCCGGTCTAGAAAGAGTACGGAAATTGTGGCCCGTTGGCACACCCCATTAGATTTAACAAGGGAAGAGTGTAACCGAACAGTTCGCGAACTATTGGAGTTCGGTTCGTATTTGTTTTGTATTTATTCGGTAATTTTCTGTAAACGAGCCAAATTTGAATAGCTGTTTGGGTTCGTTTACCAAAATGAGCCAATCTATTCGCGAACTGTTTGGCTCGTTTAAACAGTTATACTGTTATCGAGCCGAACTCGAACAAATTTTAAAGTTCGTAGCTAAACGAACCTAGCCAAACAGTTCGTTTATCTAAACGAATCCGAATTCAAAAACCTAGTATTCGGTTCGGTTCATTAACACCCCTGGGTGGAACCAAACATATAGAACTAATCTTACAGGCTCATTTTTAGTATCTAAGTATGTCTGTATACTCATGCGTGAAGCCATGGTGGGTGGATCTATTATCAATATTTTCTCCATCAGTGGTCTGAATCTGGAGAGTTGGCACGGCTCTCGCCTATGCCACTTCAAAAGCTGCTGTGAAACACCATGACAGAAGTACTCTACGTTTCACTTTTGTGTTCCATTGCAAGGTGATGGCTTCACAAAGCATAATCATGTCCCTTGGTTCTCTTTAATTTTCCTAGTTGTTGGCATGTGGTTGAAGCATATAATATATAGTTATCATATACACGTGGTTGTAAAGGTTGAGTCATAAATATATTACTCGTATTTTTACCGTTTAAGATGATATTATAATAATCTAATATAGTAATTAAGACTGGAGTCCTGAATATGAATAGTGTCAGCCCACTTTCTATTTTCCACGTGATAAGTTCACAACATACTAAACGTATATGAATGCATGAATTCTTCGTACTCTGTTATAGCTTATAGTTTTGAATGATATGATAATATGCCGTGCAAGCATACAAAACCTTTAGTGCAACGCAAACGTCCTTTTTATACAAATCAAATAGTAAAAAGCCTGCTTCAAAACTGAGTTTGTTAGTTGCTTGGATTCTTTGCTTATGTTATGATCTACTTTTTGTGGCACTATACAATCTTTCATTATTTGTGTGGTTATTTTCCTGGATCTTTTTTTCAGGTATCATCTGTATCGGGACGATGACATACTTGGAACGCTGCAAGACTAAACTGACATTACTTCCATCATGTCAAACGATACTTTTACTGGTGTCACCTTCTTGAAGCATTAACGGATAAATAACAATGGTAGATTGTCTTAGAACTAGGGAGTGCCATATTCATCCTTTGGAGGACTTGAGAGTAATCATGGTCTCAGTTGGCTGATGTTCTTATCAGGTTCAAGACTGCCTTATTCAATGATTTCCAGCTCTTGTGCATGAACTGTGTCTATTTGCGAATCAACCTTAAGATTCATTGCAAGTTTTGGGGTTGTTTTGTCATTAGACAACTGAGGTTTCTGTGCGCCATAGAGCTTCCTTTCTTTTTCTTTTCTTTTTTAGGTTAGGTGTGTGTGAAAATGAGATTTAGGAAGACAATGCGAACATTAAGAAGAATTCATTGAAATGATTAAGCCTAGCCCGTTATATCAGCATTATTCTCTTGCTATCAGTGTCTACCAGGGCTTTTTTTTTCCCGCCAATTATAAGGGCATGTAATTAGAGGTGGCAAACAGGTCGTGTTTCGTGTTTTTTAGGTTTCGGGTATCAAAGTATTAGACTTATATTTTGTCCGTTTCCTTCGCGTGTATGGAAGTAGATATACAAACCTGTACATGTCAGGTTTCGTGTCGTGTATTAGATATATCCATAAACTTCACAAGTACAAATATTGTCAGGTATGAGGCATTTTGTGTATTTTTCAGGTATTTTCAGGTTTTGTTTATTTTTCAGGTTTCATGTATTTAAATTGACTACTGTTATAATGTATCATTGAAACAACAATGTAAGGGGCGACTGGAGCAACCGTGAAGGTAAAAAGGAAAGGATTATATTTTTAGGTTATAGGATTTTCTTATTTTATAATTTTTTACTTTAATAATTTACAATTTATATTTAAAATATATTTAGAAAAATCGGGTATGCCGGGTATAAATGGGTAACCCGTGGGTGTACCTGGACACGACCCTCTCTTAGCGGGTAAGTTTCAGGTTTTACCCGATTTATAGACGAAAATCACCAAGGCTATATCCATACCCGCGAGGAGCATTTCAGATTCGGATTGTGTTTTTGTGTCATCTCTTATATTGCGACATTTACATGTAATATACACATATGTACTTAGAAACCTCTATTTCAACTGTTTTGATTATTCAAAAAAAAAAAAAAGCGTTTTTGATTGTTTATTATTCCATATGGTTTTTTTAAAAAAAAAACATTTTTACACGGAATAAATTTGAAAACAAGAAGATACAAAAAAAAAACATTCAAAAATATGACAAAACTATAAAAAAAATACAGAAAAATAAAAAAAAAAGGTACATTCACTTTTAGTCAGACCTGAATTTAAGAAAAACTATTTCAAGATTGACTTTCTTTTTCACATATATCTCCTGTTTTCCTCTAATCAGGAAAGGACCAATTACGAACATAATTACCTAGAACATGTGTATATAGATAAGAAGTTTGACGTCGCTAATACACTATAAGTTGGTCTTCTAACAAATATGACAATCTGTTTTTTTACCAGTCAAATGTGTACGATACGATATACGCAAATCTTTGCTTTGACCAATCGACTCTTATTTTACAAGTCGATAAATTTTATATAACATCATCTCATTATGTCACTTAATCATTCCTCGAACAACATAAAACTGATGTTTGTTTCGCTTTTTATATGTTTCAGATCCAAAATACAAATGCCCTTTATCATACAAGAATCACTAAAAAAACGGACATTGACCATGTTGAAATTAATGATGTTTGCGCTTTCTTTATTTTTTCTACTTATCAATTCATTGTTAATTTTCTAATTTTTCCCTAGTTAATTAAATACTTATATAAAAAGAGAGAATATGGACATCTATAAATGATGTAATAACATATTCTTTAAAATAATTGTTGTTCTCTCCCTTAAACACATTTTCTTTTTTATTCTTCACTCAATAACAATGTATTAATTTATATAGATACTAACAGTTTTTTCAAATATCTCTGCTGTTTCAGCTCTCAATCCTTGATATTGCTCTTCAATATGCACATTCAAATTAGCAGGTCCAAACGGAAGATTATGTAACATTTGAAAAACTTCAGCTCAATTTTATCTTGGACCACTAAATCAATAATAATAATAATAAAATTTCCATCTACGAGAGATTAAGATACATTTATATCATTAATTAGTTAATGACATGCTATAATTAATATTCAAATAACTTCAAAATAAGCAAATAAATAGGTTAGCATATATATACTTCTGGGTCCAACCTCATGCAGACGTGCCCACTGTGCTGATTTCCTGTCCCATAATGATATTATTTTCTAAAAATGGCTGCAAATAAAATCATAAATCACATTTTATCCTTCTCTTCCACGTGGTCATATTTTTACTCAACAGGCATTAAGAATTTGCAGATACATATATACAGTGCAAAAAAAAAAAAAAAAGAGAAGCAAAATTTTTCAAAACAGAATATATTTGATACTGAAAAAGATTAAACTTGATATTTCTAGGAGTGGATTCTAGTCATGGGTTTAGAAACTCTAGATTCATGGAGGGAGTTTTTCAAGGCTACAAATAAATGCATATTTGAAATCATTGTGACTGCAATAAAGCTTGCAGCTTTAGAATTCCCTGAAGAGTTCAAATGCAGAAGGAAGGAAATTGCTGCATTGCTATATTCAAGCAAAGACCCCAAATGCATCTGGTGTGATGAGGTGAGATTAGGTGAGGCAAGTGATGATTGGTTTAAGGAGTGGGAGGAAGAGATGATAGAGTTGGAAATAGCCGAAAATCGCGATGATGGAGGGATGATCAGAGAGGGAGAGGTGAATGTTGTAAGAAGGGGTGGAAATGATTGTCGGAAAAAGGGAGGTAATGTGAATCATGGTACCATCAAATTTACACAAGCACAAGCTGAGGAAGTGTTTGATGAGATCATGGGAAGGGTAAAGATTGCTGATGAAATCTTGAGGCTCAAAAAAGTACTTGAAAACAGCAAAAATGAGGTTTATTTGCACACATTTTTTTTCCCTTTTTGTTTCATTCAATGCATTGAATCTACCATTCACATTGAATGCACTCTTTTAGAGTATTTTTCATATGTTCTTTCCTTTTTTTCTTTGTCCATTTATTGATGATCAAGATGATACATTTTGTGCTATTCATATGACTTCGTGAAAGCTATACACAATTTTCATTATGAGTCAGTAAGAAACAAATTTCGTTTGTTTCTAACATATAGGTATGATTGCATACATTCGACCCCTCATACCATGTCATAGATAGGAGCATCTGAATCAATAGATAATGTTGTTGCTGTCGTCCTATGACTTGGTGAAAGCTATCTTTGGAATGCTATTCAATCATGTCATTATTGTTTTAATTCACACTTTTTGATATCTTTTTTATGTTTATCTTTTTTTCTTTTCTTATTTGTTAAGTGCATGACCCTGACAGTTTACTTTAACATTGGCTGACTGATTCCTGTTTGAATACTGGTTAACTTTTTGGGAAATTTCAAATTTTTTTTATAGTTTTTATTAAAAAAAACCACAAATGTGATACGAACTAGAAAAATTCCCCAAACAATAAGGATATCATTCTGAATGATGTCTAAGAGCACATAAAATGGCGCCTTAGAAGTACTCATAAGACGCCATTCAAAATGGTGGCTTACACATAACCAAGTATTGGGAGGTGGAAAGTAGCCACGCTCAAAGGAAAATCGCCACACTCTTCATCGTCGTAGTTTTCTCCATCTTCTATATTAGTTTGATGTTCTATGTGTGTATGTGATGAACAACTTTCGACCATATTACTTGTAGATCCAACAACAATAGTACCATCAAGATTTGCAGGGGGTGGTGGAACATCACGTACTATCTCATATATCTCCACAGTTGGAAGAGTTGGACAACGAGTTGGTATTTCTAGAGCTGATTTCAAATCTTCTTCGTCAAAAATGCCAGCCAACTTGTAAACGTAACCAGACGCATTAGACTCAAAGAAGTAGCGACGGACCAGCTTAATTGCTTCAACATCTGTATCCATCTTCAATCTTGCTTTAACTCACTCTATAACCTCTTTATATACAATATTAATTGTCACCCTCATCATTTTCGTGGGAGCACGATCATATGAAATTCCATTGTGTAAGTTCACCGTTCCACCTCCGTAATACAAAGCAATTTGAATCTTTGAAGCCATTTTTCACTGTGTGAAGAATGCAAAAAGATTTTCAAGATAGTTTTTTCATCAAAATATTATCGAGATCAAATAGACTCTGTCTAATGGAAGTTGGGGCGTCGTTCACCCAAGACACCTTTTCGTTGCCTAAGACGCTATTCTGAAAGACGTCTAGGAGTATGGCGGTTTTCCATCTCCCAATACCGGTTTTGTGTGGCAAAAACTTGTTTTGTGTAAGACGTCATTTAGAATGACGCTTTAGGAGCCTTAGGATCACTCCTAAGATGTCATTTATAATGACGCCGTAATTGCTTGATGAATTTTTTTCAATTCATACTACCTTTGTAGTTTTCCTTACTAAAACTACAGTATTTTTTGAAATTTCCTTAATTCTTGTATACAATTTTTCATAAGGGGGTTTAATTGAATTTGTTTTTATCCAAAACAGTCTGTTACTTCATTATACGATGCGCTATCGCGAGTGGAATTGATGCATTTATCTGTGGACCAAATTCAGGTTTGACCCCAAAATTTAGCTAATGTGTACAATTAATTTCCCAGTACCTTGTAAGCAATTTTTGTTTTCATATGGTAAGCGATTTATATGCATGTATTTCAGGTAACAAATGTTGGAAACGCTGTCAAAGCCCTTGTAAATCATCAATCAAACAAGATTAAGAATCTAGCAAAGAGAATTGTCAAGTATGAACTTAGTCCTCTCAATTATTTCTTTAATAATGAAGAAATTTAAAGTTGAAATTACTCCACTCTTGCGTTTAGTTACTATTTTCCTTCTCATTTTCCTTCCAAATCCCATGAGCTTTGTTGAGATACTGTGGATTTTCGCCGCAAATCACTTTGATCATTACAATTCTATAACATGTGTGTGTGTATATATATATGGCTGAGAATATTGTCCCACATCGGACACTTTGAGATACAATATATTTTTATATGAAGATGAGGTACCACTCAATTGCCTTAAGGTTTTGAGTGGATGTGTGCGTTACGTCATGTAAGCCTAAGTTTCAACATGGTATCAGAGACAATTTAAAATGTGGGCTCGCACCTTTCCTGATCCATGATTGACTATTTATTGTCTCCCCTCACCCAAGTCCAGAAGTTCATGCATGGCTTGTGGTTTGCGATTGAAGGCGGGTTCTAATGTGTGCGTGTATGTCAAGCCACGTTGGCGCGTGAGGGCGTATGTTGAGAATATTGTCCCACATCGGACACTTTGAAATAAAATACATGGGTTATATGAGGATGATGTACCACCCAATTGCCTTAAGATTTTGAGTAGATATGAGCGTCACCCCATGTAAGACCAAGTTTATATATATATGTATGTATATATATATGTATGTATATATATATGTATGTATATATATATATGTATTTGTGTATATGATTGTCTAGATTTTTTGCATTTAAAATACTTACGTGAAGATTTCCTAACAATGTGTTGTTGTTGTACTAAGTTTGCATAATTCATTGCAGGGATTGGATGGAAATGGGAGTAGAATGGTCGGTTTGTACGGAAGCTATGATAAATGGTACCCCAGACTGTAATTTTTAATGTTTTCGGCTTATAATATGCATTATACAATTTAATGTCTACTGTGTATTATCACAGAATCAAATAAAGAATCCATGAGAAGTTCTGAAAGGGTTGATAGAAATGGAGGACTTCCTCCGGTTCCACTCGATAAGGGAGCTTTTTTTATAGATGAGACCGACCCTTTAATGGATTTCTCAAAGGTACGATGATTACCTTTTGTTACTAATCAATACTCGGTATTAATGTCTATAGTTTCTATAATATCCTTTTCACTATCACAGTAATTAATACATGATAGAAACTATGCTTTAAAATAAAGGGTATGAAAGATAGGGTTTAGATCTAGATAGGCCAATGGTAAGGCAAAATATGAGGTCTCCAATCATGCGCTGCCACGTGTACAAACTGTTCAGCGGTTTAAATTTTTTTTAAAAAAGATTAGTTTGTACACGTGGCGGCGCGTGATTGGAGGTTTCATATTTTGTCTCATCGGTGACCTCCCCAGATCTGAACCCATGAAAGATAAATTGCTCTAATAATATTGTCTTAAACGATGTCTCCGAAACTGCATGTCAAGTCAGCTAGGCCAATATTTTTAGTACGGGTATAGTATATTATAATTTGCATTTTGTCATAAGCTGATATTTAAAATGTTTGTTTCATGGCATGGACTTGAAGATCCTTGATGGCTTTGATGATGATGGAAGTAAGTTGAACTTATTTCCATGTTAGCCTTTCTCTTGGTTTCCTTACAAGTATTTCCCACTAATATATGATTTTGAATGTAGATTTGGTTTTAGATCCTGAAAATCTTAGGGTATGCAAGAATGACATAAAACCCTTGGAAGATTTATTCAAGGATGTGATCATAGATGATGGAGATCTCCTTCATTGGTCAAATATTTCTACAAAGAGCAACAATATTGTGCCATTGCAAAAGAACAAAAATGTTGGGCCAAAGAACAGTAAGATGGAACCAGTGCAAGATAAACAAAAACGTACAATATGGAAAAATGAGCTTCTTCATGAGTGGATTAGTCCCTTGAAAATAACAAAGGGGGAGGAGATTCAGACAAACCCAAACGTTGTTGGAAAAAACCAAGACATTTCTCATGAGTTCGTCAGACTTGAAAAGGACAAGAAGAGTGAGCAGGCACAGAAACTGAAGGGTACAATGAAGAAAGATGACATGAAGAAGCAACCAAATAAGCTTGTATCTGCAGATTCTATATCAGTGAGATCTAGAAACCAAATTCTTGGACACCATTCGAAGCTTGAATTGAAACCTCACTCAAATTATGAGCACAAATGTACCCAAAAGAGGGAATTGGCTTCGCAGCAAAATGTAAGTTTCATGATATAATGACTTCTAAAACTAGTTTTCAGAAACTGATTTTGTTTGTAAGTATCCTATTATTTCTTTTTTTTATTCTCTCTTGTTGTTGGTGAAATAGGAGCCAAAGAAGTCTGACGAGGCAGCCATACAATCCAAACTAGAAAACTCAAGGAGGAAACTCAATGAGCGCAACCAAGAAGTTGAGAATGGTTGTAACTACTAAGATGTTTAGTAATATCCTTTTCATTTAGTTGTCTATACTCCATTGGATAATCATCAGTAACTAGTAGTAGGAGCACAATAAAACTATTGTTCAGAACTCACCTAATTATTAAGAGAGAGACACATATGCATACATACACATATATATGTATATACAAGTATATGCATATGTATACATGTGTATATGTTTGTGTGTGTGTATATATATGTATGTATATGCATATGTATATATAAATATATGTGTATACGCATTTACATACACTCATATATATGTATATACACACACACACACTCATATACACACACATGTATGTGTGTATATAGGAACACACAAACATACATTTAGGGTAAATATATAATGCCTTCAGGGCATAGTCCAGTTGGTACTCGGGTTGACATTTGCTCCAAAATGTCAAGGGTTCGATTCCAGAGACGCGCACAGTGTGGGTGTTCCTCTGGTGCTAGTCCGAATGCCTGATTTGTGGAGGGAGACCTTGTGTGGGTAACTGCGTAAGATCTCACCCAACCTAAGAGGCCGTTGGGCTCCTAATTTACATCCTCCACACATACTCTTTGGGGCTAAGGCGGTGGGGACTCCAGGATGAAGGATTTCACCTTTTGCTCCGAGCGTAAAGATTTAATAAGTTATTTCACTCTAATCAATGTTGATTTTTTGATAGCCAAGATGAAGCGTAAAGTACAAGATACGAAGCAACAACAAGTAAAGGGTACAGTACTGAAGAAAGAAGATTTGAAGAAGCAACCGACCATTGTTGGACGCAATGTGAAGTGTGATTTGAAACTTCAGTCAAATTATGAGAAACAATCTACCCAGAAGAAAGAATTGGCTTCTCAACCAAATGTAAGTATCAAGACCTCATGACTTTTATAACAACTTTTCAGCAATTGATTTTATTTGTAACATTAATTTTTTTTTTCTTCTGGGGTTCTTGTTGTTGGTAAAAGGAGCCGAATGATTCAGAGGGGGAAGCGTTAGAAGTGAAACTAGAGGATGCAAAGAGGAAACTCCATGAGCGCTATCGAGCAGTTGAGAATGGTTAGTTTCCATGTTATAACGTTTGCAAAGTAGCTGTTAGAATGCTAGTAATATTCCTTTCACTTAGCTTTCTATATTCTATTGGATCACAAGTAACTAGTAGTAGAAACTTGATAAGCCACCGGAGCATAGTCTAGTTGGTATTCGGACTAAGATTTGCTTCTAAGAAGGTCAAGAGTTCGAATTCAGGGACGCGCACAACGTAGGTGCTCCACTTCTGTTAGTTTGTAGTGGGTGCTCCACTTCTGCTAGTTTGTAGGGAACACCTTGTGTGAGTCACTGTGTAAGACTTTGCCCAACCTAGGAGGCCGCTGGACTCCTGATTTGCATCATCCACAATACTCTATGGGATTGGGGGGTTGGGTCCCCTGGGCGAGGGAGTTCGCTTTTTTCTCTCAAGAAACTTGATAAAACTATTGCTCGGGACTTAACTATACACAAAAAAATATGTGTATGAGTGTATATCTGTGTGGGGGGGAGGGGGTGGGGGTAGATGTATATTGGTACACATTTTATGTACGTATATATGTATGCGTATATATATATATTATAAGTAGGCAAATAACACTAACTCTCACTTAAAAACTTTTCGGATCATATTTTGGCCAGTAAACTTATCTTTGTAACATTTTGGCAACTTCTGTAACTTTTATGGCAAGTTAGTCATAATTGAGGGGTAGTTTTGTGCTTTTAAAATCATCAGTGGTCAAAATGTTACAAAAATATATTCAGTAGCTAAAACGTTTGGCTACAATTAGTTTAGTGGCCTCCAATGTTCTTTACCCTTAAAACATTTAGTAGTCTACACAGAAGTATATAATAAATTATTATAGTTGATTATTCATCTTACATTTCATAACGACGCAATTTCAGTCATTAGAATTTATCCAATCTCTTAGCGTAAACCTTTACTTTTAAATAATATCATACTATATTAGTTAATAAACCATTTAAACTCAAAATAATTATGTTAATTAGCTTGAAACCAATAATTTTTAATGATTTCACTAAAAATTTAAGTATTGAATTAAATAATATTACAGAACCAACTAAGAAAAGAAAAGGTTAAAACTAAATTCTAGTTAAGACACTTTTTAGAACCAATTAAAAAAATAAAATGTTAGAATTAAATTATGATTAGGTAGCAGAATCATACAAATGTTCATAATATTCAATTACATCATTTTGGTTTGAATACTCCTTATTTTACATTAGAAATTGTTTTTGAGTGTTTTAATTTGGACCAAACAAAGTCAGCGGTCTTTGTACCATTTTGGCCATTATTCTTTTAAATAGGTAATACTAAACCCACGGATGACTTAAGAGACAGAAATATCCTCAATTCTGTCTTACTTATCGGAAAAGTTTACGGAAGTGACTTTCATGTTATGTATTTAAAAGAAGAAAAGAGCGTTCCTGATGTATTAGGCTTCTGTGTGTGTGCATGATTCGTAGATGGGTCGGATCGTTTCACGATATGATATAGACAGTGTTCTCCTACATTTTTTTGTCCAAAAATGATCAAAATATTACGAAATAAAATTAGTGGTCAAAATGTGATCTTAGAAATTGTTTTGTGGATTCCTAGAAATTGTTTAGTGGACACCTCGTTCTTTGTCCTTGTAAGTATTAAGTTCTAAGAAGTGCAATGTCGTCAAGGGATTACTTCACCCTAATATATGATGATCTTTCGATAGGTCGCAAAATACAAATTATGGAGGTGGATGATATCCCAAAGCAGGGATATGGCAAGCGAAATATACGCAAGAGATCTAGGTAGCATGGTGCCTGGTATGCGGCCACCACCGGAAGTCGCCGCCGATGACTCTCCATCCTTACTGCTTCTCTTCATCAACATTGCCTGATCAGAGCTTCAGGTGAATTCCAAGCTTAAATCGCCGTCCATGTAAACCAAAGCTTTTGGAACTGAGTAGATGACACTTGTTGGGTGGAAACTTCTCGTCTCAAAACAATGGATAGATGTCAAATCAAGAGAGATCATGATTGAAAATATCGATTTCGAAAGAGGTTCCTCCTCTAGAAGATCTCATAAGTGTGGTGGAAATCCTTTGTGTCGAATGTAAAAAGAACTTCAAAACTGATAGACTTCAGAAGAGATCTTGATCTAACAGTCTATTCATATGTGAAACGTCCTGCATTTGGAATCGAAGAAACTTTCTGTTATTTAATAACAAGGTTTCCTTATATTTTTCACTTTCTATCTGGAACTATTTATCTTTTCATTTCCAGTAGAGTTAAAGGACACGCTATTTCTTAACTTTAGAATACGATGGAATAAAACAAAATGACTCACTAAATTGACTGCGCTTCTTATAGTGTGAAGTAGCGGTTGATCGATACGCAATTTTCATTATGGGTCATTGGGAAACAACCTCCATATGTTTATAACACATGAGTATGATTGCGTACATCCGACCCCCCTATACCCCTTCTAAGACAATGAGGTAATGTTGTTGTATCTCGAACTATTTAATGTTCCTTTTTCGTTCTTCAGGTTTTGTTACGCCAAAATTCAGGTAGAGAAACATATTAGTCCATAGCCCATGTTCGTTGGACATTGTCCTGTTATGGATTAATTAATAGCACACCGTCATTACAGAATAGATGTCTTACATGGCAGCCAGGATCCCCTCACCGCTCCCCCCTCACCGCGTACGTGACTGCGCGACACGTGGCAAAAAGGGGGAGTGGTGAGGCTGAGTGAGGGTAACCCTCATCCAGCCTCACCACCCCTTACTGCTGCCACATGTCGCGTCCTGGGCCGTGCGGTGACTCACCGCGCGGTGAGGAGATCTCATCCCCTTACATGGATCACTATCAAATATATCTTGTTCGACAATAATACTCACGATAAGTAATGAATCGGGGCAAACCACTATCCCATGAAGCCAAGACCGGATTCAAGTTAGCCCGTGGGTTGATACGCCATCCTGTCTAATTTGGAGAAAAAAAAATTAATTAATAAAAACATAGCCTGAAAATGTCAACATGAGCTCCAAAGCTCACTCGAGCACAACTCATTAACTCAAACATGACATGTCAAACTAAAAAATATTTTGAAATTTCTAGGTTGGTAGGTCAACATGAAAATGATCCTCAAACTTAGCAATGTTTATGTTCAAGTCCAGAAATATGAGCCCGTCAAATAAATGAATCAAATTCGAATTGACATCTTAAAATCTATCAACCTTTCAATCTATCCGAACACGGCGTATTTGTCACTCCTATCCAGATACATCCAACGGTGGGAGATTATGCCAGGACAAGACTGGCAAATGTAAAGCTCATACTTGGCCAAAATGCACGTTTCTAAACTAAGCCATCCTATTAAATTACGACACTAGAACTCCCAAGACAACTTTTAAAGAGAACAACCGTTACTTTTTATTATCAAGATGGGAGTGTGTCGGAAAAATAAATCAAAATATAAAATCAAGTTCCAGCGTAATTCAAAGGGCACAGTTGGCTTGTTTATGGTTAAAAATCTTCTAACCTATCATCTATTTTACTCGGCAAAATTGTAACACGTGAGTAAATTAAATAACTCGAGAATATATGATAAGTGATTTCAAAGTAAGGATTAGAAAATGCTTTTGAATATGACTATGTAAGATCCATAACACTGCTTATACACGAATTGATAGTAAAAAGAAAATAAAGGAAACGGATCTTCATATTTCACCAAAGTCCTTTAAAATTAAATTAAATGACTTTGTGATTCTGAAGTCACGGTTCGAACCGCAGAAACAACATTTTGTATAAAGCGTAAGATAAGACTGTGTATATCAGATACGATCCAGTCCTTCTTCGGATCATAGACAAATACAGGAGGATAGCGCAATGGAAACACCATTTTACGCCCTTTAAAATTAAAAAATAGAACTTCCTTCACCAAAATAAATTCAGTTTGTCAGCCGGAATATAATGTTGTTTGCCTAAAACGTTAAGCAAAAGGAGGAAAAGGGAAAACGAGAAAACAATATTCATACATTAGGTATTGTAATAGCTCTCTATTTGTGTTAAATAAATTTCTTCACTAGCACATCATATGCCTATTATTCTGTCATCTATGTAGGTACATATAGAGCTAGGGTCTCGTTGGAATCAAACTCTCTATCCTTTAGGATGGAGGTATCGTTTGTCTACCTCTCATCCTCCTCAGACTCTAACGGTAGCTATTGCTGACGTTGGGACATAATGAATATGCTTGTTGTTGTTGCTATTACAAACGAGGACATTTTTTTTTACAGAAAGAAAAATAAAGAAAAGGAAATAACCATGTTGTATAAAGGTTATAAATTTCTAAATTCCACCGAAATTTCCCTGGACGCGAGCTCACTGGATACAAGTACCCGAATATAAACCCAACGGTAACTTTTGAACAGATGCAACGGCTAAAAAAAAATATACTAATAGGCAACCAGACAGCACAATGTGATATAGGGAAAACCCTCAATTCCTAGCCGTCAGATCAGCCTTTTCCAATCCAACGGTGGAGTCCTTTAAAGAAAAGGACCGTTAGAAATCTACAGGCGCCTACTTCAGCTTCAAAAAGGGGTCCCCCCTTTATATTTTCCACAGTTTTTCATACTGCACCAAAGGAGGAGCCTCCAGGAGAGACTTTCACAGAACGAGAAGAAGGTTCAAAATCTTTTCTTGAGGGGAAATTTAATGGCTTCAAGGGTGACTCTTCCTCAGCCGAACAAGGGTAACCTGTTTTTCTTTGCGCTTTATTCTGGGGATGTGATCTATGATCCATCATGTTTATTGTTCTTGAAATCACTTTTCGTTTTTCCTTTATATTTGTGGGTTTATATGTATATATTTTTCGTTAATATAGTTTCATTAAGGGGAGCGGTGAAACAGGGCTCAATCTTGGGGTTGGTATCTTTTGAAATAATCTTCACTGGTTGTTCGAAAAGCATGTTGTTTTTTTTTCGGTGGAATGATTTAAGATCGACATGAGCTAATGATTCTTGCTCTCTGTGCGATATTTTTTAAATTTTTTATGTGAAGTCCTTAGGGCTTGATTTTTTTTTTCTTTTTCTTCTGTGCTTTATCCCCTGTAATCTTTTTATCTGTCAAGTTCAAGAACCCTTATGCTAGAGTATTTCGTCTAATCTTTGATTCATGATTTAAATTAGGAGAAAATTTACAGAGGGCTTAATTTTTTTTCCTTCTTCTGTGCTTTGTTCCCTGTTAATCATTTTATCCGTCAAGGTCAATAACCCTTATGCCAGAGTATTACCTATGAGCCAATGAATTCATTGAACTTCATTTCCGTATTGATTCTTCAGCAGAAGCAGTGCCAGGGGGGCTGAAGCAGAAGAATATGGCTGCAGAAGGGAAAAATCGCCGTGCACTCGAAGATATTGGAAATCTTGTCTCTCGTCCAGTTACAAGGTTCTTTCCACTGATCTTTCCCTTCTCTCCCCCCCCCCCCCTTCGCCCCCTCCCCTCACTTTCTTTGCTTTTTTATGTATTAAGATTTATATAAACCAACTCTTTGTATGTTAAATTTTGGGTTTGATCTGATTTTCCTGTTTCTGAACCAGAAGTTTTGGTGCCCAATTGCTTGCAAATGCTCAGAAAGGAGCAGATGTTGAAAACAAGAAGGTCTGATCTCTCTTTGATTTGTGCATTTTCATTTTCTTTAATTGGTTTCAAATGGGTGGATAAGAAAAAGAAATGAATTTGGACTAATAACGTGGGACGTTTCTGATCTGCAGAAATCTATTGTTGTGAATGTGGATGGAGGAACTCAGGTGGTTGATGGAGTCATACCACATGTTAAAGTGGCTGCTGCAAGAAGGCAAGTCCAGAAGAAGAAGAACGTCGTGAAACCGAAGCCTGAGGAGGTGATTGAAATTAGTTCTGATAGCGAAGACGTCCATAAGGGGGAAAAGCATAAGGAAAAGGCTGGTGAATTATCATCAAGGAAGAAAGGCCCTACTCTTACTTCAACTCTCAGTGCTCGAAGCAAGGTGGGATTATCGCATACATACCACATAACATAATGTTTATTAATCAATCTTGTGTGATGCATTCTGATGAGAAGTTGTGAAATTCTTCCTGCTTTGCAGGCTGCCTGTGGGATAAGCCTGAAATCAAAGGTGAAGATAGTTGATATTGATGCTGCAGATGAGAACAATGAGTTGGCTGTTACTGACTATGTTGATGATATGTACAAGTTTTATAAGATTGCTGAGGTATATATACATTCTTTTTATAGCAGCATTTGTTTCCCATTTGAGTTAAAGTTTTACTTTTGAGTTCTTGTGGTTGTTAAGCCTTTTTTTTTTTCCATTTAAACTTGCAGAATGAGAGCAGAGTTCATGATTACATGCCCACACAAAAGGAAGTAAATGAGAAAATGAGGGCTATTCTGATTGATTGGCTTGTTGAAGTGCACTACAAATTTGAGCTGAATCCAGAAACTCTTTACCTGACTCTTAATATCATTGATCGGTATCTTGCTGTCAAGCAAATAACAAGGAAGGAACTACAGTTGTTAGGCCTTGGTTCAATGCTTATTGCTTCAAAATATGAAGAAATCTGGGCCCCTGAGGTAACATTGAGCATTCTTTGTGTTTTAGCCACTTCAATTGCTGTTTTCCTTTCCTCTCAGCTGACTAAGCATGCCTAATACACGTTACAGGTCAACGATCTTGTCAACATTTCAGCTCAAGCTTATTCACATGAGCAGGTTTTGGGCATGGAGAAGCGCGTATTAGGTGCATTGGAATGGTACTTAACAGTTCCAACTCCATATGTGTTCCTCGTGCGCTTCATTAAGGCTTCTGTTCCTGATTCCAATGTGAGTTAGCAACCTTCAAGTTTGTGTTTACTAACTTGGTCATTTGTTTTGTTTGAAAATTTAGTTTACTTTTGTCATCTAAATCAGATGGAGAGTATGGTTTACTTCCTAGCTGAGTTAGCAATGATGCATTATTCCACCATAGTGTACTGTCCATCCATGGTTGCTGCCTCAGCAGTCTATGCGGCGCGATGCACATTGAATAGGAGCCCTTTCTGGGATGATACTCTGAAATTTCACACAGGCTTCTCAGAAGCTCAGATTATGTAAGTATGCTAGATCCACCCCTCCCCTCTCTCATGCTAAAGCTAGCAGCAGCAATAAGTCTCACACGTGCATAACAAAAATGATATGAGTACTTTATTCATTTTATACACATAACAAGTATCAGTAACAATTTGATGGTTGTTTTGAACAGGGATTGTGCTAAGCTACTGGTTAGTTACCATTCAATGGCTGCAGATCACAACCTGAAAGTGATCTATAAAAAGTACTCTAGTCAAAAGTTAGGGGCTGTTGCTCTGCTACCTCCTGCCAAATTTCTTTTGGCCGCCGCATGATCTACTCTAGTCCCAGTTGGAATTCAACATGTTCTTGCTGATTTGGATTCTATTAGCTGTGTAAATCAACATTAACTGCAGATGGCATGCTATGATGTTTTCATTCATATTTGTTCATTAGGTCCATGAGACCAAACCAGTGATTTTCAGAATATTGACTAGATTGATTTTGGATATATTAAGATGGAGTTTTGATGTCACAAACTGACATGTTAACAAGCAAGAAAGGTGAAATGTGCCTATACTTTTTGTGTTATGAGGCAATTAAGCAGGCTATAAGAATAGCCCTTTGATATCGTTTCAATGTTTTGTCATTTGATACGTAAATAGTTGTCATGACATTATTCTACACATGTTTTGGAGTGTTCTTCTGTATTTAACGCCTTCAACGGCTATTTACACAATTCGGTTAATTTACTTCAACAAATGAGAAGAAACTGAAAATTGTCTGAACCCTTTTCTTTTTTTTGTTTAGTTATTAATTAATTAGGATTAAGTCTGACGCGAATAATATTCTACGATTAACAATTAAAATAGATGATGTTACGAGTAAAACTGCGCACATTACGAGTAAAGCTGCGCACATACTGGAAATCTCATTTGCCTCATATACCACATGCAACATATACATATATTCATTTTGTTTATTTAACCCCAAACTCATCATTAAACCTAGTATCATCATTAAACCCCAAACTCGTCATTTGCCTCATATACCACAAGAAAGTGAAGATAGTTTGGAGGAGGATAGCTTCAACTGTTACTAAACTTGATTTTCAGCTACAATTGAAGTAAATGGCAGTAAAACGTCGGAAATGCCTGTTTTAAATCTTACTGTGGATGACTTTGAAAAGGCCATAATGGAAGTAAGGCCAAGCGCAATGAGAATGGTATGCTGATTCTGCTTAATGGGTCTAGTTACATTGATTAAAATTTAAAGCTCTAATGTTGATCTTCTACCTCTCTTTACCTTCATTGATGTGCAACTCTTATGATGCAGTAGGAATTTTACCAATCAAAAAATTCGCTGTATTACTAATTTACATTTTCGATACAGTTTAATAAAAAAAACTAAAAAGCCTTGTAGACGAGGGATTTAACATTTTAGAAAGCTGGTCGCAGTGAACAAGATCCACCTTGAACACCTCCCACCACACCTTCTCTCCTCTCTTTCTCTCCCTTTCCTCCTCTTCCTGCTCCAAAATACTTCACTCACCTACCTGCTCCGCCGCCTCTCTCTCCCCGCTTTTCCTCCTCACAACTCAAAGAATCTTTTTCTTGATCTGTTTTTCACTTACTACTCCCCCACTCTTCTTTTATGCTCTTTCCTTATTTCTTCTCTGTTTTATTTCCAGTATGATTGTTTCTGTTCCATTTTGCTTAGCTGAATAGAGGGAAAAGCAAATTAGCCCATAAAGTTTAATTCTTTACACAAAATAAGCTGACCCAGTTAGTGATTTTTTCCCTTTTTTGGGGGGGAATAAATTGAGAAAAAGAAATGAGGGAGGACGAATCAAATTGGTTTGCTAGATGGGAAGAAGAGCTGCCTTCTCCAGAGGAATTGATGCCTTTATCCCAGACTCTGATCACACCTGATCTAGCTATAGCTTTTGATATTTGGAATTCTGATCACCACAACCACCAGCAACCTCCACCACAGCCTTCACTTCCTCCTCCACAAGCCCAAAACACTCCTTCCCAACCAAACTCCTCCGCCGAGTTTGACTCCTCAGAGATGGGTGGGACTGGAGATGGAGCGGGTGGTGGTGGAGGGGAAGACTCAGCTAGGACCCTCAAGCGTCCTAGGCTGGTATGGACCCCACAACTCCACAAGAGATTTGTGGATGTTGTGGCTCAGTTGGGGATCAAGAACGCTGTCCCCAAGGCTATAATGCAGCTAATGAGTGTTGATGGCCTAACACGCGAAAACGTGGCTAGCCATTTGCAAAAGTACAGGCTTTATTTGAAAAGAATTCATGGGATTTCTCATGGCGGTGGTGGTGCTGGTGGTAATATCAATGGTAGTTTAGGTACTGGTATGGGGACAGACATGGACCATTTGTTCGCGAGTTCTCCGGTTCCTGTGCAGTTTCTGCAGCCAGGCAGGCCTAACTCTGATCATTTTGTACCCTTTTCGCCCGTTACACCAATGCAACACAGCCACCAGATGGCTGCAGTGATAGGGCAACATCATCAATCACAGCTGCACCAGCAGCTTAGGAATCTTGGTACATCTCCAAACGGGCCGTTTGAGCATCCTTATTTGGCTAGGCAGTCACTGGTGCAAGTTCAGAGAATGGGGACACCTGGGATTGATAATGGTCCAATGACGCCTTCTTATATTGAGGACATGGAATCAGTTACTGCCGCAGCAAATGGGAGGAAAGTTCTGACCTTGTTCCCAACCAGGGATGACTGAAGATGGGGTATTTTTCCTTGGCATATTTAATCGTTAATTGGGCTCTTGAATCTTTTGATAAAGCTATTGTTAGAGTAACATTTTAGTGTTTGATTTAGTAAGTTTTGTATGTGTGATCATTCTAGGTGATTAACGAAATATGAAGTTGTGCATGTTCTCTTCTTATTTTGATGTTATCTTCAGTGTATAGAAGTAAATTTGGAGTAATTTCTAATGGTGTTGCATAAAGTTTTGGATAGAATCCATCACTGTTAGCGTTGTAAATGAAAGGATTATGACATCTCCTTTCTGATGCTATTGGCTGATTGGTTATGTAACTTCTTTGCAGCTTATTTTCAATATTGAATATCAACCATAATGTCCATCTTGACAGACAATGATTTTCGCAATTGTTATGAACAGGTGCCTCGGTTCCTTGTATAGTTAGTCATACTATGATCAACACTAAGGTGCATGGACCATGATATTTGATTTTAGCCATATCCAAAATATCCAATGTCCAATCTAAATCTGTCGTGTCTTTTCGTTTTTTAATGTAGAGATTAGTCATGCTTCTTGTACTTTTTGTAGTTCGATAGCAACTGTTCAAAAATTGGGAATCTGCTATAGATCATTGAGAGTTCTGCTTTAGGGTATGCTTTCAGTTAGCAATTTTCTGTATTGCACCACTTATCTGAAGTTCTTATGGCTGTTTCTGTTCTTGGTGGTCAAATTCTTATGTTGATTTTGTGCATAGGTATAGGTCTTCTAGTGTAAGTAGCACTGTTTATTTTTGCTACCTAGCTTTAAGTGTCAAGTGCATTTACCTATTTTATCAGTTTTGTGTGATATATATTTCAAGCACTGTTTCTCTACATAATTAATTATACCATCTCTCTTTTTGCTCCACCTACATGCTCAATAGAAAAGTATCTCTTGGTTCTAGTGTATAGCTACTTAACAATATTATGGTTCTGAAGTTGAGTTATTCATGTTCAAAAGCATCTTTACGGTGAATTCTCAGGGTAGAAAATTTTTGTAGGCAGAGGCTAATGGAGCAAAGCTCTTGGCTATAAGCTACACTTTAGGCCTCTAGTGTCCCTTTTACAACCCGGGGCCTCTGATGCATTTGAGTCCACTGGAGTACCATCTTCACCTTGATCTACCTTTTCAGTTTCTGCCATTACCTTTCTGAAGTTTATATGGATATGCAGCTCATATAATGCTCTGTTTTTTCTTTCTTTCTTTGTGAACTGGACAGAACATTGTATAGTAGGAAGAAAAAGAGAAGAAAAAGAAAAAAGACTAGTGGGTAACAAAATGAAGGTTACATATGATCAGAATAATCCCAGTATATGAATTCTCCTTTGATTAGCTTTGTCCTTATATGTTGTCCAATATTTCACCCTTTTCTGTTAACAAAGACGGCATTCTAGAGAACTATTGGAAGCTTACTCCTTCAACTTCTGACCTATATTTAGTAGCAAGATTCAAACTTGAAACCATTACACCAGAAAGGATGTGGATTCCAATAAAGACATGAGTTAACTTGTCCAGTTAGAAGTTCACTGAATAAGGCCTCTTGGATGCTGTTTCAGTTGTTTCATTGACTTATGGAGCTAAGATACATAGGCACTGACCTACAAGTGCATGATTTGTGTTCTTGGAGCAAAAGGTGACATCCCTCATCTTGGGGGCCCCATCGACCCAGCCCCAAGGAGTATGTGTGGAGGATGCAAATCAGGAGGCCGCTATTGACCTACAAATGCATGATTTGTGTTCTTGGAGCAAAAGGTGAAATCTCTCACTCCGGGGCCCCCTCTCCCGCCCCAGCCCCAAGGACCATGTGTGGAGGATGCAAATCAGGAGCCCAGCGGCCTTCTAGATTGGGTGAGATCTTGCGCAATGACCCACACAAGGTGTCCTTCCGCAAACCAGGCCGAGCAGCAGAGGAACACCTACACTGTAGGTGTCCCTGGAATCGAACTTTTGACCTCTTGGAGCAAATCCCAACCCGAGTACCAACTGGACTATGCCTTGGGACGCATGATTTGTGTTCCAGGATAGGAGTTCATGGAGGCAGAGGATTAAGGTTAACAAGGTTTAGACAGGATATAAGGGTACCTTAGAGTATACTTAGGGGCTTAGACTTTATCTACGCTTTGGGTGGATATTTGCACCTTTTTTTATCTTTGTCTGCTTTATATGTGCATATATACGTTTATGACCATTTTCATATCGGGAGCTTCGTATTTGTATTTACTGAATTTTCTCACTAACACATTGGCACGTCATATTCTCTATTATTGTGTCATCTATACAGGTACAGGCAGAGCCGAGGGTCTCATTGGAAGCAAACTCTCTATCCCTAGGGATAGAGGTATTGTTTGTCTGCCGCTCACCCTTACCAGACTCTAACGATAGCCTTTGCTGTCGTTGGAATATACTGGTTATGATGATGATGATGATTCGATGAGGAAGGGTAAAGGCTGCTCCGCTATGACTTCCGGTCACAAGTTCAAGTCATTGAAACAGAACCTACGAAACAAATATGGGATCATGGCACATACATTAGCCCCATGGCAGGTCCCATAAACATCCGGGACGCTGTGGATTAGTATGTAGAGTTCCAAGCTTCAAAGTTTCGACTAGTGTTTTAAGTGATGTTTTAGAGGAGAACTTGGGCTTTGAGATCCATTCAAGCTTGATTTACCTTTGCTGGTATGATTGCATGCAAGTTACTTCATCCAAAGTCTTTTGAGTATGAGAGCAATAGTATCAAGTCTGAATAATTCAGGTGCCAAATTTTGCTCAACTTTTTCATAAACTCTACCTGTATATGAAATGGATACAGGAATCTTTATGCAAATGAATATAAAAAGCTCAATGTAAAGATAATTAATCAAGAGTGCCACTGGGAAAAAAATTCATTCACTCAAGCATTTATTTTTTTACCACTTCTCCAACAGATCAAACATCTGCCCGGAGTCGACTGTTTACGCACGTGTGTTATATCAAGTAACACGTGTTTATACCAGTCGCATTTAGTGCAGAAAAGAGCCATCCTATTTAGTCAAAAATGTAAGTACACGCATTAAAATGTTTGTCACCTTAAATATGGTAAAAGAATAGTTGGTTAAGATGTATGCTTTGAGTATATTTGTTGTTTTTTAAAGAAAAAGGACTAAGTTTTTGAGGATAAACTAGGAAGGCAATTTTTCTATTCAACCATGTCACAACAACAACATTAACCATTGTTTTAGAAGCTCTCGTATATGACGAAGTATAAAAATTGAATGTACGCAACTATATCCATTTGTTAAAAACACACATAGAACAATTTAAAAACTGTAATGGACAAAGTATGTTATGTTTATCATTTCAACGTAATCAAAAGTAATATGGTAGGCTGAGTCGATAATAGAAGCTGGAATGCCTGGCCTGGGCTGCACGTTGTAGGTAGCTGTCCTGCCTACTGTAGATAGCTTGTTGGGCCAAGATATAGATATTAGAACACATTATTAGGAGCAAAAAGTCAATCTCCATCACGAGGGCTTCCACCGTTTTTGTTTTAAAGACTATTGTAAAATGATGCAAATCAAGAGCTCAGTGGCCCCCAAGGTTGGAGAGATCATACATAATAAGCTCATACAAGGTGTGCACTGCAAACTAAGCCGTTGGCCCAGACAACAGTGAAACACTCACACTGCGCGTGTCTCTAGAATTGAGTCATGTACATCTTGGAACAACTTCCAATCGAAATATCAACTGAGCTATCCACTAGAAGCATTAGAACACATTATTTGGTAACTATAAAGTCCTTAGATTTTGTCGTAACACAGAACTTGCATGTCTGGATATATACTCTTTGCTATCAATCCAAGATAAATCGAGATATACATTTAAATCAACGTAGAAAATAAGAGAATCTTAGTCTAAGTGACAAGAATTCTCATCTTATAAAAGCAGACCAGCAACAACAATCATATCCAATATATCTCAACGGGAGCAAAAGTTATCGCCAGGGTCTGGAGAGTGTGAGAGACAAGCAAACAATATCTTCATCTCTAGAGATAAAGAATTTGCTTCCAGTGAGACCCCCGGCTCTATATATACATGTATAGATAGCACAAGAATAGGGATATGCACTAGTGAAGGGATTTTATTAAACATAAATAGAAATGTTTCGATATGGAAATAGTCATAACAGTGGATATGCACAAATAATTGAAAGACAAAGACCAAAACAAAAAAAATGCAAGTCAACATAAAGTTTAAAGAGTACCTAATCATCTAAGTATGCTCTAAGGTGCCCCTATATCCCGCCTACATTTCCTTACCATTAATCATCTACATCCATGAACTCCTATCGTGGATCATGTCCTCATAGAGGTGCAACTCTAGTAAGTCATACCTAATCTGCTCATCTCAAGTCAGTTTGGTCCTGCCTCTAATCCTATTCCCCTCCACCGTGAGGTTTTCAACTGCTCTGACTGACGTTGTTGTCTGTCTCCTCTTGACATGCCTAAGTCATCTCAGTCTCCCGTCTCTTATCTTATATGTTATACTAGTCACCCATAACCTTTCCATGTATACTGCATTTCTTATCATGTCTAGTCTTGTATACCCACACATCCACCTCAACATCTTCATCTCTGTCACTTCCATCTTCTGCGACTGTGTCTTCTTGATGGTCCAACAATCTGTTCCATATAACATTGATAGCCGCACTGCAAACCTGTAAAATTTTCCTTTTATTTAGTTAGAAAATTCTTGTCAGACAACACCCCTGAGGCCGCCCTCCACCTACACCAATCTGCTTGAACTCTGTGTGCTACGTCACTATCTATGTCTCTATTTTGCTGCACAAATGATCCTAGGTACTTGAACTTGCTTACTTTTAAGATCACTTGACCATCAACGGTGAGTTTGCTATTCTTATAAACGCTTAATTGAGTTTAGATAACATTAAATACATATAAGTTTTAAGATAATGTATAGTAACCACCAGACATTATAACAATTGTATTCGCTGTCTCAAAAATGTTATTATAATTGACTTTTTAACATAGTGAAAGAGATATTGTCCCGGTTGATTTTTCAACAAAGTATAACTTAAAATATGATGAAAAGTCAACCGTGATAATATTTTTAAAAAGATTACTTCTTAACTAATAAAACATACTAGACAAATGGAGAGTGCATCTATTTTTGACGAGGACCTGTTAAGTACACAAAAATTTCGAATGAAAATTAACCACCATAAGTTTTATCTATTAGTTAAAACATAAAAAAGTAAATAATTAAAGCTAGAAGATTGATAAGAGAACCCATAAAAAGTGCAAAACTGACCCAAATATATACATAAAAAAGGTTGAACTCCAACCAGTAAGGGTCTCAGCCACCTCCGGTCCCACAGGATGTGTAGGGATATAAATCAAGTTCTCAAGGCCCAATTTTTCATAGCACAGGGACAACATAAGGAGCCTATTGGCACCGAAGGAACAATCGACGGACTGGCTTGTCAGTCTACCAGGTCATTCTACGGGCCAATAATGCTCCCACACTATGCAGCTAGCTTGAATAGGTTCAAACATTCTTGCCTTCGGTAAGATTCTAACATCTGGCATTTTTTTCGAAACCTCATATCTAGAACATTTGGGATATGTTCTGGAGAATTACATATACATATACATACATAATAGATGGAAAAACCTCCTTGCCTTTCATTCATCCAATCAACAATATTTGTATACAATCTTTCCTATCATAGTCCACTAATCAAGCTATCCTATCTTGCCTCATTATGATACAATCATGAGAGAATATTACACTTTTGGTATATGCTATATATGGTACAATCTATGATATACAATGAATGCTAGTAATGAATACAGAATATACGCCATTTATGGTATTGTAACCGCCATTACACCCCCGCAGTCGAAACGGGCGGTTCACGAACGTTGAGGCTGGTTCGAAAATCATCAAATAGAATTCGAGGTAGACCTTTGGTGAAGATGTCGGCGAGTTGATGACGAGACGGCACATGTGTGACGCGTATGTCGCCTCGGGCGACCTTTTCACGAACAAAGTGGATATCCATTTCAACATGTTTAGTTCGTTGGTGTTGAACCGGATTACTCGACAGATAAACTGCACTGATGTTGTCACAGTAAACGAGTGTAGCACGATTAAGTGGGCAATGTAGCTCGAGTAGTAAGTTACGCAGCCAACAAGATTCAGCGACAACATTCGCGACACCTCTATACTCAGCCTCAGCACTGGAACGAGATAAAGTTGGTTGACGTTTAGAAGACCAAGAAATGAGATTGTCGCCTAAGTAAATACAATAACCGGATGTTGAACGGCGAGTGTCGGGACAACCGGCCCAATCGGCGTCGGTATAGCACAAAAGAGTAGAGTGGCGTGATTTAGAGAGATGTAAGCCGAAATGAGGAGTACCTTTGAGATAGCGGAGGACACGTTTTAATGCAGTCATATGAATATCATGAGGGGCATGCATATGAAGACAAAGTTGTTGAACAGCATATGTGATATCCGGTCGTGTAAAGGTAAGATACTGAAGAGCGCCGGCAAGACGGCGATAGAGAGTGGGATCAGTGTAGGGCACGCCAGCGTAGCTGCTGAGCTTGGCGGACGTGTCTATGGGTGTAGAGAGGGGCTTACAATTGGACATGCCTGCGCGATCAAGTATTTCGGTAGTATACTTATGTTGATTGAGAAATATACCATTCGGGTGACGGCTAACCGCAATACCAAGAAAGTAACTTAAGGGGCCGAGATCTTTCATGGCGAACTCCGAAGAAAGAAGAGCCATGAGTTTGCGCCGGAGTGCATCAGAGGAAGTAGTAAGAATGATGTCATCAACATAGAGAAGGAGATATGCAATGTTAGTACCGTGATGGTATATAAAAAGAGAATGATCACAACGACTATGAACAAAGCCAATAGATGAGGCGTAATCAGCAAAGCGTTGGTACCAAGCACGTGGAGCCTGTTTCAAACCGTAAAGAGACTTCTTGAGTAAGCAAACATAGTCCGGATGAGTCGCATCACGAAACCCCATAGGTTGATGCATGTAAACTGTTTCCCGGAGATGACCATGCAAGAAGGCATTTTTAACGTCAAGTTGATGAATAGGCCAAGATTTGGACAGAGCCAGATGGAGAACAGTGCGAATAGTAGCAGGTTTGACTACGGGACTGAAAGTATCAGTACAGTCAATGCCTTGTTGTTGAGAGCGTCCATCACCTACAAGACGAGCTTTATAGCGCTCAAAAGAACCATCAGAACGAGTTTTATGACGGAAAATCCACATGGAGCGTAGAATGTTAACATGAGGTGGACGGGGAACTAATACCCACGTCTTATTTTTAATAAGTGCATCAAATTCATCATGCATGGCAGCGTACCAATTGGGATCACGAAGGGCCGCAGTGGGAGTACGGGGAAGAGGAGAAGGTGTGGAGTTGACATTGAGATTAAGAGGCCGTTTCGGTTTGACAATACCATGCATGCTGCGAGTGGTGATGGTTCGAATATTTGCGGGAGCGGATGTTTGGGGGGTATATGGGATCGGGTTGGTCGCTGGTGGGGCCGAATGTGGGAGGGGCGGCGGGGATGGGGTGGCGAATGGAGAGGGGGGTGGAAGGAGGGGATTGTGAAGGAGTGGAGAGTAGTCATCATAGAGGAAAGCGTATTTATTTGATGAGGCTGGAGAGATTGTGGAATAAGGAAAAGTATTTTCATCAAATATCACGTGACGGGATATGAGAATTTTCCCTGTTGAAAGTTCATAGCATTTGTACCCACGGTGGTTAGACGGATACCCCAGAAAGATGCACGGTGTAGAACGAGCTTGGAGTTTGTGTATAGTTGTCGAGGGAATGAGAGGATAGCATAGGCAGCCAAAAACACGGAGATGAGAGTAGGAGGGGATTTTGTGATAGAGGATTTGTGTCGGAGAAAGATGAGAGAGAGTTTTGCATGGGAGTATATTGAGAAGATATGTAGCCATAGATAGGGCATGATGCCAAAAGGATGGCGGTAGACCAGAATGTATGAGTAGAGTGCGCATAAGATTATTGATTGTACGTATGGTTCGTTCAGCTTTACCGTTTTGAGAAGATGTATGTGGACATGAGAGGCGGAGTGTCATACCAGTTTGGTTGCAGAAACTTGTGAATGTTGAGTTTGTATATTCACGACCATTATCGCACTGCAAGCATTTAACAGAAACACCGAATTGAGTGTGAATATATTTGTAAAGAGTCTGAAAATGGGTGTATACTTCGGATTTGTGACCCATAGGAAACGTCCACAAAAAATTAGAGTAATCATCAATAAAAAGGACATAATATTTGTGACCTGTGGAACTCAGAACAGGCGAAGTCCATACATCACTGTGTAAAATATCAAATGGCATACTTGTATTATTTAGAGAAGCATAAAATGGCAATCTAACATGTTTGCCAAGTACACAAGATGAACAAGGATTTTTATTACAATGGGAATTGCAACTGATATGATGTTGACTGCGTAAAAAATCAAAAACTGAATGACTAGGATGGCCTAGTCGATTGTGCCATAAATCAGCGGACAAAGCCATGAGCGCGGATGAGGAGGGGGGAGTCGGCGATGTGGTAAGGGGGTAGAGGTCACCAGTGCTATTGCATCTCAGAATTTGGTTGCCCGTATGACGATCCTTCACAGAGAAACCAGAAGCGTCAAATTCAACTGTAACATTATTATCAGTGGTAAAGCGACGAACAGAAATGAGATTCTTGACAAGTTGAGGAGCATGAAGAATATTTGAGAGGGATAGAGGGGGTAAGGGTGGTGGAAGACGTGCATGACCCGAGCCATGAACAGGAATGGAGTGACCACTGCCAACCATAATGGAATTTGAATGCGAAGTATTAAAATAAGGCGAGAGCATACCTGAATTTGAGGTCATATGAGAGGTGGCGCCTGTATCCATATACCAAGAAGGGTCGGGTGTATTGAGAGTGAGAGTGTGCATGGCTTGTTCAATATCAGTAGGTGTATATGGGGAGGAGAAATGTGTGACTTGATGGGCTTGAGTGGGGCGAGGGCCAAGTAGACCGGATTGAGGTTGGCTTGGGTGGTTGGATGAGACAGTGGGATAAGGACAGGGTGGGTTGAACCAAGGAGGGGAGGGCCAGCGCCAGGGAGGATAGGAGTGCCAGGAGTTATAGGAGGGTTGCCAGGGAGGACGGTTAGAGCGGCCACGGCCGCGGCCGCGACCGCGCCCACGGTGGGAGGGGCCTCGGTAGTTGGGACGGGAGGATGGGGAAAAGGTGGGTGGTTGGGGCGGGTGAGTTTCAGGAGATGGAGGTGGGTTTGTGATGGTGGTGTGGAGGGCGGTATCAGCAACTTTAGCAGCAGAGGAAGTTTGCTTAGATTTTCTGGTTTCTTCGAGAATGAGGCGGGAACGGGCTTCATAGAAGGTAGGTAAAGGGTTGCTTTGTTGGATAATGGTAGCAATTCCGTCATAGTTCTCGTTCAGACCACTGACGAGTTGAAGAACAAGGCGTTGATCAGAGACAGAGGAACCCACATTAGACAATTGATCTGAGAGAGATTTTAGTTCTTGACAATAAGAGGAGATGTTAGAGAAATTATCAAGACGGGTATTAGAAAATTGATTTTCAAGATAAACAGCACGAGAGTGTTTGTTATCCTGAAATATGTTCTGCAGGTTGTTCCAAGCATTCTGAGCAGTGAGGTCAGGAGCAAGAATGGTGTGCAGTAAATCAGTAGAGATAGTACCATAGATCCATTGGAGTACAATGGCATCGAGACGACTCCATAGTTCAGTGTCTGAAGTTGCTTTGTCGGTTGATGAAGAGGCGTTTTCCGGCGGTGAGATGATGTGGTCAAGAACCTGATATGCTCGGCAGTGAATTTTGAAAAGTTCGGACCAAGATGTATATTGGCTTTTCTCCATTTCAAGTGTGATTGGAATGAAATTTTTGATGTTGGTGACAGCAAGTGCAGGATGAAACTTGGTGTCAGCCATTGTGTTGAAAAAAAAAAAAAAAGTGGCGGCGGTGAGAGGTGAATGGCCGCCGGCGGTGGTTGTGGAGGCGTGGAGGATGATTATGGCTCTGATACCATAATAGATGGAAAAACCTCCTTGCCTTTCATTCATCCAATCAACAATATTTGTATACAATCTTTCCTATCATAGTCCACTAATCAAGCTATCCTATCTTGCCTCATTATGATACAATCATGAGAGAATATTACACTTTTGGTATATGCTATATATGGTACAATCTATGATATACAATGAATGCTAGTAATGAATACAGAATATACGCCATTTATGGTATTGTAACCGCCATTAATACATACGTAGAGAGGAACAAACGCAAAAATCATACTCTCAAATGTCATTGTCACAAATCGATCTGAACGTGTCTTGAAATTCCCAATATTAGTATTTAAGCATCATGCTGAAATACTCCTTGTACTCCAGATTTCCAATATATACTAATTTTATTTTTTTAAAGAAAAAAGTACATTATCCATCTACTGGAACATATACATAAGTTGAATAACATAACCGGCGAGCACTATCTGATTCATTTTAAATAGTATTTGTGGATTAATTTTAAATAGTATTTGTGGGAAATCGACCAGCTATACAATTATTTCTTGACAACTTATTAATCAGTTAATTATTATGTCTTTTTGTGATTGAACTTTACTTCGCTTCTACTTCAAGAGAAGCATAAACTTGGTTCAACAATTAGTAGCGGCTAGAATCATTACCAAACCGCTAATGACAAATGCTTATGATAATAAACATTTATGTATTTTATTGCACAGCTGTTTAATAAGTGTCATGATTATTTTGTTCAACTTTATTATTTATTTTAACAGGTATAATTTAGGAGGCATTATATGAACAAAACATCCAACAAAGCATTACATTTTTCTTGTAGATAATATATAATACTTATTTAGTTTTTTCGTATTATTGCATTTTTAAACAAATAATCATTTACTTTACCAAAAACTTCAGTTATAAGCTATTTCATCTAATACTTACTGATACCAAAAAAAAATATTCAGCAAAAATCAAATCTACCTATAAGTCAAAACTTTTCTTTTAAATACTTGATGTTTTGCAAACATTTTTTTGTCATAAACTATCCTAAACTCCCTCTAAGTTAATGAAAAATTAAGGGAGACCAAAATGAAGAAAAACTACTATTTTGTGATCACTGGAATTAACAAAAGGACACTTATATGTCCATAAAATACAACAACAACCATCTAGCATATTTCAACCACAATCAAAACTATCGCTAGGGTCTTGGGAGGGTAAGAGACAGACAAACAAGACCTCCATCCCAAGAGATAGAGAGTTTGCTTCCAGTGAGACCCTCGGCTCTATATGTATCTGCATAGATAGCACAATAATAGGAATATGTACTAATGAAGGAATTTTATTAAACATGAATAGAAATATTCCGATATTAAAATAGTCATAACAATAGACATGCACAAATAGTTAAAGACAAATAACGAAACAAAAAGTGCAAATTCAACCTACAGTGTAAATACTATCTAATCCTCTAAGTATGCTCTAAGGTGCTTATATATCCTCTCTACTCCTCCTTAACCTTAATCCCCTACCTCCATGAACTCCTATCATGAACAATGTCCTCAAAGAGGTGCACCTCTAGTAAGTCATGCCTAATATGCTCATCCCACGTCAGTTTGGGCCTGTCTTTACTCCTCTTCCCTTTTACAGTGAGGCTTTCAATTGATCTGACAGATGTCGTTGTCTGTCTCCTCTTGACATGCCAAACCATCTCAATTTTTCTCTCTTACTTTTTTCTGTATACCTCATTTCTTATCCTGTCTAGCCTTCTATGTCCATACATCCACCTCAAGATTCTCATCTATGTCACTTCCATCTTCTGTGATCGCGTCTTTTTGATGGTCGAAGAGTCTGTTCCATATAAAAGGGTGGTTACCATTTGCTGAAGAAAATATGAAGTTGGTAAAGTTACCATATACTTTGTGTGCTGACCGCAGGGACTAGTCTTCTGCCTTTCGGCTGGGAGGATACCTCGGAGAAACCCATCAAAAAAAGGTTGGCACAACTGAAAGAAGATTGTCGGGTTGTGTCAGTATTTAAAAAAAAATCAAATATATAAATAACAAAGTATATCCAACAGCTTAACGTCAAAAGAAGGATTAATTAAAAGGAGGCAATTAACTGGCTAATTCGCCCTTTTATTTAATCACTCTTCCACAGGTTCAACGCTGGAGATTAGTATTTTTCCTTTTTTTTAATGCAAATATATCTTGGAATGGTTGCTAATTTACCAATAATATGCGAATAGTTATCAAGTCTGTGAAGCGGTAACTTATTGAACGTAGCATTAACTTCAACAATTTTAAAACGGAGAAATAGACCCCAAAAAAAATAGTTGTCAATGCCATATAAATGTATTGTAAATAATGATAAGAACTTACAACGCAACTTAGGATTTTATTTATAAAATAAAATGGAGTATTTTATTAGAGTAGATATCTTTTGTTTGATATAAACACATGTGAAGACCGGCTTGCACGATCAATTTGGTGGTGAAATTATTTAACCATTAGCGGCTAAGGAGACGCTTAACCGCTAATTACACCAACAACATTACCACATTACCTTAGAGTCTCCTATCTATGGCAGGGTATAGAGAGGTCGGATGTACGCAATCATACTCATGTGTTAGAAACACATGGAGGTTGTTTCCCGATGGCATATAACGAAAATTGCGCGTTGATCAACTGCTGCTTCACAATATAAGAAGCGGAACCAATTTAGTGCGTCATTTTGCTTTATTCCATCATATTCCAAAGTCAAGGAAGAGTGTGTCATTGACTCTATAACGGCTAATTACACCATTATTTTGAATTTCTTTTTCTCAATGAGCAAACTGGGTAGATTTATAAAATAGTAACCAATAGGTTCATAATCTTTTTAAACCAGATTTATATTTTTAGGTAGAGTGTTCCATGTTGTATACGCGTCTGTCTTTCATGATTCAATCCACCAAAGAGTAAAGAGCATTTTCGGTGTATCAAATTCCTTCGCAATCTGATGCACGCAACCTTATCCTATGCTTTGTGCATAATAGTGTTTTCACGATTCGAACACGTGACCTCAATCTACCAAAGAGTAAATAGGTTAATGCTGAACTTTTTTACCAGAGCAAACCAGAAACACGAGAAGTAAAACATTATAAAAGAAATAATCGATGCAGATATAATATATAATAATTTTGTATCAAATTTCTTAGTCTCCTCAAAAAAGTGAAGCACTCTTATTTGTATATGCAAATCAAGGCAATTAATGGAATTAACACATACCACATTCGTGTGCGTACAAATGTATTCAGACTAATGAATAAAGCATTTGAATCATTTATGTAGAATGTACATACTTAAGTACATGAAACTTTAAATGCATGAATCAAAAAGTTTCAAGATATATGCTTTAATAGATATACCCTTAACTCTTTAAGTATATGAATGATACATAAATTTTTGAGTACATGAATCGTTACATGACTCCTTATTCACGTAAATGGCTTAAGTATGAATACTTGTATACATTACAAAAATTTTGATACAAATAACTCCAAAAAGGAAAAATGGTTTTCAAAGAAAAAGAGAGAGAGAAAAAAGTCTCGAAATAATTGTTACAATGCATTTTTTTTTTTGGGAACGCCATCCTCTCAATTTTAGAACCGTTACATCACTTAACATACGTTAGTTAGCCTTACAACAACAACAACATTAACTCATTGCCGTAGAGACACCCGTCTATGGCGGGATATGGAGGGTCAGATGTACGCAATCATACTCATGTGCTAGAAACAAACAGAGGTTGTTTCCCGATGACCCATAATAATGCGTCTCGATCAACTGCTACTTCACAATATAAGAAACGCAGCTAATTTAATGAGTTATTTTGCTTTATTCCATCATATTCAAAAGTCAGGACGGTGGCCCATAGAGCAATTAGTAAAGTTGTTTCTTTGTGACCTTGAGCTCTTGCTAAAGTGTAATGTAAGACTGTGTACATCATATCGCAAAACGATCCGAGCTCTCTCAGGATCTTGCGCTAATCTAGTGTACCGGAAACGCATTATATCTATGTATAATACCGGTTCTTTCTACTTAGTGATTTATTTGATTTATATATTATAATGATATATTATAGTACATCAAGTGATGTCATGGATATAAAAACAAAATTGTATACCCAGTCAACAGATTTTCGAGTCACGGTCAAGAATCTGTCTTTGGTCAATTCAAATTCAGCGCCTGTGCTGTGATAGGTTAGACCAAGCAAATATTTGATACCCATTGCAAAAGATAAAGTAGCAGAGTTGTTATAAGTTATTGTTTACAACACAGACAGAATGGTCGGAATCCAAGGTATATATTCTTATGAATCCTTCATATGATACTCAATTCTACTGTAAGTATAATGCCAAGCAAGATTAGATAGAGTATATTCACATTGTATTTTTATGCTAAAAAAATCTATCAAAAAGCTAAGTCCAAGGTAACGGTATTAATTCTTAAGAATTATTATTGTCGTCTAATATAAGAACATTATCTCACGTCGTTTAATTGGCGATTTGTTACATGCATCACTTGGAGCACAAGGTAAAATCTCTCACCTTGAGAGCTTCCACCGCCCAACCCCAAGGAGCATGTGTGAAGAATGCAAATTAGGAGTCCAGCGGCCTCTTAGATTGTGTGAGATTTTACGCAGTGACCCACATAAGGTGTTCCCCCACAAACCAGACCTTCAGGCTAGCAGCAGAAGAACACCCACACTGCGCGTGTCTCTGGAATCGAACTATTGATCTCTTAGAGCAAATCCCAACCCAAATACTAACTGGATTATGCCCTTAGGCTTGTTACATGCATTACTTGCTGAAGATGTTTCTGTTTTGTAGCATATTGTATTGGTACATGTTTTCATGGATAGAAACATGAAACAGTATAGTTACAAATAATTAGGTTGCATTTTTCATCTATAACGGAGAAGAGTTTGGGTTTTTTATAAAAAAAAATATAGAGAAGAGAGTACTTTATGCTTAATATATTCTAGTATTTATCTATGCAGCCCAGACCCTAGCGATAGCTTTTGCGGGATATACTGGGTACGGATGATGATGAAGAAGAGTATTTATCTATGCAATAAATTATGTTAAGTATGGACGTGAATTATAATATGACATTTTTTGGGTTACAATTTATAATATGACATTTTGCTTTGCATTTTCATTTTTTGATACCAAAACTTTTTATTTTACCTTTAAAAAATCCATATTAGACTCATGAATTATCATATCATATTCATATGTTACATACTATAGTTATGAATATTATCTATATCTTCTGGATTTACAATAGTTATGTATATATTTATAGTTTCATTACAAAAATGTAAAATTTAAAGGAAAAGTCATCATTCATTTATTTACAACAACAACATTATCCCATTGCCTTATAACTCTCATCTATGGCGAGATGGGGGTCGGATGTACGCAACCATACTCATATGTTAGAAACACACATATGTTGTTTCCCGATGACTCATAATGAAAATTGCATGTCGATCAATTGCTACTCCAAAGTAAAAGAAGAATGTCTTTGACTCTATTGGAAATGGATGACGTTGCTTTATTTAATTTGGCATTAAATATCATAGTTTTTGTTTGGAGAAGGTGCGGCGAAAAGCAAAGCGGCAAACGTTGAAAGTTTCAACTTTAAATTCATTAAAGTACAGGCGGCCAAGTAAGAATACTTTAAATTATGCAGGCAGATTGAATATACAAGTAGTCAAATAGTTTCCCACGGTCTTGAATCTGGATTTCTTTTTCTTTTTCTTTAAATAATAAATGTTATTATGGGCTAGAGAAGAAACCATTATACAAAATAGGAAACCATTATATGCAAAAGAACAAAAAATATGTACAAATGATTTTGAATTAGACATAATAGCAAAGATAATTGCATTTGCTGGTGTCATAAAGATTCGAATTTCTACCATTTTTCTACGTGCTAGTAAAAAATATTTTCAACGTGTGCATATGTGAAAATAAAATGAAAAAGACTACAAAACATATAAATCATGAATATCTTGAAGTTTCAATGGCAGGTTGGAGCAGAAAGCATTAACATCAACAACACGTACTCACTATATAGCGACGACAACAAAAGTTATCGGTAAAATGTGAATAGCATAAAAGACACACAAACAATATATTCATATAGAAAGATTAAACTATAAAGCAGTAACAAGCTAAATGGGGAGTTTGAGTCGGCATACTGCAAGAAAGGCTGGATCGGTAAAGTATCTTAACAGTCATCCCTATTATGTCATCATCATCATTATCCGGACCCAGTTTATCCCAACGACAGCAAAAACTATCGTTAGGGTCTGGGAAGAGTAGGTGGTACGCAGACAATACCTCTATCCCAAGGGATAGAGAGTCTGATTCCAATGAGACCCCCGGCTCTATATGTACCTGCATAAATAATATGATAATAGAGATATGTTGTGCTAGTGTGTTAGTCAGGAAATTCAAGAAATACAAATAAAAAACTTTCGATATTAAAATACACCTCACGTCTATATGTACAAGTCATCCCTATTATGTAAAAGAGATAAAATACATGAAATGAATAATGAAATAGGTAATCAATTAATTGTTGGGTATGTGTATGGTTGTATGCATCCGATCTTTCGTATCTTGTCATAATCAGGAACTCCTAAAACAATTCCTCGACGAAGAGATTCTCTATCCATTTTGACATATGAACTACATATTCAAAACAGGATGAAACGGAAGAACAAAATAAATGAAAGAAGGTTTTGACATGAAAAGGTCCACAGCAAGCCAACTTTGTCCTATGACAAGCACGGCATGCTAAATTACTTCGACCCAACTATTTTATCAACATTATCTTAAAAAATAAAAGAAGACTTACCTTGAAACAACTGATAAAGTTGTTTATTTGTGACATTGAGGTCACGAGTTTGAGTCGTGGAAACAGTCTATTGCACAAAGCGTAGCGTAAAACTACGTGCATTAGATCATGAAGCGATCTGACCATTCTCCAAACCATACGCAAACGCGAGAACCTAGTACACCGGAAACTTTTTTTCATCTTAAAGATAAACCTATTTATGTAGCTTGTAAGAGAAGTGAGGATAGTGGCCTCCATGCCTTGCAAGATTACTCATGGACAGCAACAATTTGGAAGCGTCTTCTCCCAACCCGCCACTGGAGTGAATTTTTCTAAAGTGACATATGTTTTAGTGAAACAAAACGGTCCGGTCTATCTCCAGACCTTGAACAAACGTGAACGTTTAATGCATTGAGAACGTCTGTTCTTCAACAAAGTATGGAGAAGACAATGCAGAAATTGAATGGCGGTATATGTTAATGGAGGGGATTTATTCTGTTTGGTATTATAGAAACAAGAGCCTACATGATGCGTGGACTACATGTTCAAAATTTTGTATAAAATTTTCAAAATTAATAAAAACTTTAAACAGACTTATGGATTTTGTATATGATTCTTTTTAAATTTTATAATATTAGTTATTTTTTTGCGTAAGGGCCTCGCACTCCCCCTGGGCCCCACGTCAATCGACTCACTCAAATCCCTTAAATCACACGGTTTCTCTTAGAAAGAAGCAAAAGCAAAACAAACATAATCCAAAACCCCAAACCCCTTTTTTAAAAGTTTCAACTCATTTCTTCTTCCCATCTCCAAAACGTCACCTCTAAAAATAGCCAAAAAAAGAGCCCCAAATTACAAATCAAAACCGTTATCCATGGTTGACACAGCGGTCGCCGATCCACCTCCGCCGCAGCCGAGAGATAACTGTAAAGGCCTCTCGGCATCATGTTTAACCGACGGCGATGCACTCAATTTCAATCAGGAAGGTACCGATGTACTCATAGATGAACTTGATATTGATTTCGATTTTAATTTCGGCGATCTCCTCCCTGCTTCCCTCAGTCCGCCTCCTCAATCAAATGAAGCGGCTTTCGAGCCTGATTCCTTTGTTTTGCCCGGATCCGACCCCAGTTTGATTCAGTTTGCGCCTGATCGGAGGCTAAAGAATGCTTTCAAAGCGACGGTGATGGAGTTTCCGGAGGATTTGCATGTTGATGGTGATAATTCGAATTCTTCGTCGTCGCCGGATACGGAGTTTTTTCAGGCTTCGGCTGAGCAGGGGATGAATGAAAGTAATGGTGATCGGGGACAGGATGTTTCTGGTTACTTGAATATGCCGTCTCCGGAATCAAGTGACTCGAAGGGGTCCAGTGATCCGAGGGTTTTGAATTATCCCTCGCCGGAGTCTCAGGGTTCGGAGAATTGCCGATCAGATGTGTCTGGTAGGTCGACGGTAAATTCTTCTCCCAATTTTGCGAATTTTTGCCCTAAAAATGTTGGTATAGCTCAAGAAATAAAGCTAGAAGATTCGAATAATAGTAGCAAGAGTAGTGAGTCTCTGTTGAAGAGGAAAAAAGACGGTGAGGATTCGAACAATTCAGATTCGAGAACCAATAAATTTCAGAAATCAGCTTATAATTTAACTGGTAATGCTTACTACAGTAGTGAGGATAACGTAGTTTTAAGTGAAGAGGAGGAGAAAAGACAGAACAGGTTGATGAGGAATAGAGAGAGTGCTCAGTTATCGCGGCAAAGGAAAAAGCAATATGTTGAGGAGTTACAGGATAAGGTTAAGAGTATGGGCGCTGCAATTCAAGATTTGAATTCACAAATTGCTTATGTATTGGCGGAAAATGCTACTTTGCGGCAACAACTGAGTGGTGGCCGGGTGCCACCGCCTCCTATGGTTCCCCCACCACCTGGAGTGTACCCTCCTCAGATGATGTATCCATGGTTACCTTATGCGGTGCCACCATATATGATGAAATCACATGGTTCACAAGTGCCTTTGGTTCCAATACCCAGGTTGAAATCACAGCAGTCTCTCTCCCCACCAAAGGCGAGTAAGAAGCCAGAGAGTAAAAAGGTTGAGGCGAAAACGAAGAAAGTTGCAAGTGTTAGCTTCCTGGGTTTTCTGTTATTTATTATGCTTTTTGGTGGATTAGTGCCAATGGTAAACATTAGATACGGAGGGGTTAGTGAGGCAGTCAATGGTGTGTCCAAGGATGTCAGTTATTGGTCTTATCAGAAGCATCACGAGAGAGTTCTATCCACAAGCGGAAACATGAATGGAGCTCCTGAGGATGGGAGAATTGGAGGTGGTGGAGAATTTGTTCACAATGTCCGTCATGGTCGAGGTGATGATGGGGGGAAGCTGAATATGGAGAATAGAACAAATGAGCATGTTCCCCTGAGCAATGGAAGTGTGCCTCTTGCAGCCTCTCTTTATGTTCCAAGAAATGATAAGCTTGTAAAGATAGACGGAAACCTAATAATTCACTCTGTTCTTGCCAGCGAGAGAGCCATGGCATCTCATGATGATCCGGCTAAAAGGGCGAGCTCTGAGACTCGCTTGGCAGTTCCTGAAGATTTGGCCCCTGTTGTTCAAGTTTCAGATGGAAAGCAGTCTCAGCTCAATAAAAATCCGTCCGATCAACCAAGAGCTCTTAGCTCTGCGGCTATGGAGGACCGTCCAAAGACAAGAGCTGCTAATAGCAGACTGCAGCAGTGGTTCCGAGAAGGCCTTGCTGGTACATTAATTTCGGGTTTTCTGATTATGTGACTTCTCTTAATGCACTATTATATGCTTTCTTGGAGTTAGCACTAGTGAAGAAAGTTGGTTACTTTGAAATCGTTTTTAGATAATCATTTGCACCTAGCGTACCCTCCATGATAACGAATCTAGGTGAATGTGTTCTTTCTTTTTTTTTTGTATACTTGACATGGCAGATTTTAAATGTTTGTTTCCTTGGTCATCCCCTGTTGGAAACCATATTTACCAGAAGAGGATTGGGTTGTGGTTTTCCAGAAGCGGATTGGGTTGTGGTTTTCCAGAAGCGGATTGGGTGTTTGAGTTGCTCAATGAAGAAAATGTTCTTGTAGGATGTTTTTCCTTTTTGATTTTTCACGCCTTTTCTGTCTTGAGGTTAAATATGTGTAATTGTGGCTGCATATATTTTCTTTTGCTCTGCTTATTTGGTACATAAATATGGACGTCCATGTCTGCCCCCCGCCACCCATGTGTGTGTAGGGTCTTATCAACTCTTACCTGCTTAGCTGCACAATTACCTGCCGTGCTTTTCTAAAAGGAAAGATCAAGTACTTCAAATAATATATAATAAAAGTAACATATGATCTGGTTCTGAAGGCGTGATTGGAGCTTTAACTTTAATGTGTAGCTTGTTAAAATTGAGATAAAACTAAAGATCGTTTCTGGTCATTTTGTATGCATGCTTTGACCTCCTGATGTTGAAACTCTCTTGCCTCTTGCTGCAGGACCCATGCTAAGTTCAGAAATGTGCACTGAAGTGTTCCAGTTTGATGTTTCTTCTGCCATAATTCCATCTGCCCCTACACGAAACAAATCTGTTCCGGTGCAAAGTCAGAATTCTAGTGACCTTAGCGAAAGCAAGAATCGACGTACTTCAGCAAAGGCAAGAATTGTCCATGGTCTTCCTGGATCTGCACACAGCATAACTGATGACGGGGCAGAAGAAGATGCACAGGACAACTTTAGCCGGAATGGTTCGCTACCCTCGATGGTTGTCTCAGTGCTCGTCGATCCAAGAGAGGTTGACGACATTGATGGAAACGGTGTGATGGGACCCAAGACACTGTCTCGTATATTCGTTGTGGTGCTGATGGACAGTGTGAAGTACGTCACTTATTCATGCATGCTTCCGTTCAAAGGAGCTGTTTCTCATCTAGTTACCAATTAAGAAGGCAAGTGTGGGAAACGTAAACCGGCTTCTTTCTCTTGAGACAGTTTTGGAGATGGAGATAATTATACTTGACTGTCTATTGACGAACTTCTGATGAATTGTAACCTAGAACATGTACGACTTACTTCTTTACTGGAGTCACTAAAGCTGTAGATTTCCAAGTCTAGTTTGAAACTGTATTTGGGATGTATCAACGCGGTATTAGCTTAACTAATTAACCCTTTCAAACTTAATCTTGGATATCCTTTTTGTGTGTCTATACTTCTTGTGTGGTGGTTTAGGGTTTAGTGTATACGGGAATTAGCTTAACTAATTAACCCTTTCAAACTTAATCTTGGATATCCTTTTTGTGTGTCTATACTTCTTGTGTGGTGGTTTAGGGTTTAGTGTATACGGATTTCATATCCCGTATACACAAAACTTAATTGTGCTATGCCATTGGAGATGAGCAAGCGAAAGCTCTTATGGGGTAAAACATATAGAAATTTGATCGCGCCCTTAGTACGCTTACACAGCCTATATTCCTTGGACAAATGGCCAAGGACTGAGACAGTAGTGCCCACGAAGCATGTCGCTGAGTATGCAGACCGCTAGGAGGAAGAAACTTCAGCTACTTAGTCTGCTGTCTTAGGTGCATTAGGTTTGATGTTGTTTGGAGCAATATTTTTGGAACAAACGAAAATAGAAATGAAAACAATATTTTAGGAACGGAAAAAATAGTATATAAAAAATCCTACAAGTCTCCTCACAGAGGGGAACAAGATCTGGTGGCAAGCCACAATGCTTATTGCCCGATGTAAACAGTTTAAACATTCTTGTACTGTAAACTTTATTGGTCTTTGCAAATATTACAGACTATTATTTCCTTCAATTTTGATGGCAAATGGTGGTGGAGGGAGATGGAATGAATCCATGGCAGATGGTAGTTGGCTTTTGATATCGCGCCAAAGCTTCTATCAACCATAGACTCACAGCACTGCTACAGCTTCCTTAGTAGAGATTGGATTCACCTGACTTGTCTGCAAAACTCTCTCTTTCCCCGCGTCAAGCAACCGCGATTCTGGGATGGCAAGTTTGTCTTCATCCTTTTCGGTTTCTTCTGAAGGATAAGATCTGCCACTGCATCGAATGAGATCTTTGATCACCGTAGTGAGTTCTTTGTCTTTCAGCAAGGTCTCCATTGTCACGTGTACGCCTGTGGAGACAGAATCCATAAGGATTGATCAAATACAAAAATATTACCCTACTGCCTTAGAGGCTCCCGTCTATGGTGGGGTATGGAGTCGGATGTACGCAACCATACACATGTTGAAACACACAGAGGCCCGATGACTCATAATGAAAATTGCGTCAAATTGACCTATAATGAAAATTGCGTCAAATTGTGTCGATCAATTGCTACTTCACAATATAAGAATCACAGTCAATTTAATAAGTCATGTTGCTGTATTCCATCATATTCCAAAATCAAAGAAGATTGTCCTTCACTCGATTGATCAAATGTAGAAACAAAACAGAAACATTGAAAAAAAATTATTAAAAAAACCTTGATCGAAGAGGACCACAATCAGAACACAAGATTATAAAAAATCTACATCCTTCATCAAAAAAGAGATAAGAATTATATGTGCATATACTGGCAAAGGTGAAATTTGAAGCAAATATGATATGGGGAATAGGAGAGGAAGCAAAGAGCACGCACGATAGCGCCAATAGTGTTTAGGATTTGTCGGGTCGTTAATTGTCTCCTCTGCTGCAACGCGAGTAGCATATTCTTCCTTCAGTGCTAACAAGTCCTGAAAACAACAACAACGTTACCCATTGGCTTAGAGACTCCCGTCTATAGCGGGGTATGAGAAGATCGGATGTACGCAACTATACCCATGTGTTAGAAACACATAGGTTCTTTCCCGATGACCCATAATATAAATTGTGTCAAGCTGTATCAACTGATACTTCACAATATAAGATGAGTCATTTTGTTTTATTCCATTATATTCCAAAATTAAAGAAAGTGTGTCCTTGACTCCATTGGATTATGGAAATCTAACAAGTCCTGAAAACGGGGAACCAAAAATGTACTACATCACTTCATAGGGTTCAGAAAGAAAGCATAAACGACATGCCCAACGACTGGGGTGCACTGAGTACACTCGAGTTTTGCGAGCTTACAACAACACTAAAGCCTTTTTTCCATTATCTGGGTCGGCTAACGTTTTCAGAGCTAATGCAAGTAAATTACTTAGCAAACTGAAAAACAGAAGAAAGAAAGTACCTGAAGAGGAAAAATTGCCCACATTGATGGAGCTTCAATATGCTGCCGCAAAATGAAATACACGATCTCAGGAACACATTGATCAGGTGGAGATTTGTCAGTTCCAAGAAAAGTTTGGAAAAACCGACGCCTTCTTTCATCATCTTCTTCCCACCAAGCACGTAAGGTGGAACAGTCATGACAAGAAGGAGCACACACCTGATGGCCAAGAAATCACAATGTTAACTCATCACATGGTACAATCAATGCATGCATACCAAATTAATCCCACTGACAAATATCATAACCCAACCACTTTTTTCAAGGGAAGATCATTGTATTCAAGTTATACAAATATGTTAAAGGAGATTTTGGTTTAAAGATAGAAAATTGAAATGATTGGATTTCAAGATTCCGTTGGTCATGTCGTGTCGAGTTTCCGTTGGTCGTTGTGCTCCAAAAACAAAATTATATCCAAGGAACACAATGAACGGCAGTATCAAACAAGCATCAAGCTTGTTATCCTGAATATTAAGGTTAGATGTACTCACAAAAAGTCATGTTCAAGCCAATGACAGGCTTCTGAGGAGAAGGCTCTCTAATGAACAGTTGGACTGGCACTTACGGAATTAGCATAAAAATCAAATACTTACCGTCATATATGGGTATTGAGAAGGAATCCCAAATTCCAGACCAGGTTCACTTGGCATACGTTGGATACGTAATCCTACTAAACCGAGTTCTTGCATGACCTGCATAAGCCAGAAATGAGCTTAAGTATGTGGGGGAAGCCATAGAAAAAAAAATGCAGAAAAGCCAGAGGCAAGATAGTTCTAAGGAATTCGTCGGTGAGCTACAAAGCTAAGTTAGATCTCATACCGGATGAACACAAGAAGGAATAAGGCCAAGATCTTCCCCACAAGCCAACATATCTGATGAATTCAGAAGAACAGGCAAAGTCTTCATTGCATTTTCACGCCATAGACTTTCTTGCCGATGGAAGTAATAGTCATAATACAGCCTTTGAAGAACATTTTTGCTGTGACATGGCCAAAATAGAAAACAAAAATGCTATTGGCTTACAGTTTCAACAGAAAGAAAGAAACAGAAATCACTCATTCTCTCCCATCGAAGCTATTATAAAAAATAACATGATGTCCCAAAAATATATTCCACGTAAAGCTGAAGTACGAATTTCAAGAAAAGTGTGGTTAGATAAGCAGATATTACAAGAGAAAGCCTCAGTTTTTTACCTGTGTTGGTCTAATGCTTTGAAGCTTGTGGTGTCATCGATATTAAAGCGTGGGTAAAACTTTCTTGGATCTTCTGGATCTCTGATAAGTACAATATTCTGTTGGAGAAAAATGAATCCGACACTATAAGTAAGCATGAACCACCACTAAGTAACAAGAAGACCAGTCTTTAAATGTGAACTTAAGAAGAAAACGAAACATGGAAAAAATCCACAAACTTGCCCATACCTGAAGAATATCAAAGAGTTGACGACGAAGTTTTTCTTCGCTCTCGGAAAACATGGACCTTTCTAAGCTTGATTTCAGCTTTGCAGCAATTTTCTTTTCAGTGTTGCACTCTGCTTTGAACTATCAATCCAACAGAGAGTGATTGAACAAACATGATGTCCTTCACAAAGCTTATGACCTCTGCAATTACTTGGCTTTGGTTCTTTAAACCGTGTTTCTTTCCAGTTCAAAAATACATCGAGAAACTTAACACAATGCAGAAGGAACTGTCTAGCTCACCCTACAGAGCGTCTTGCTGAGCTACAATTTTCTGTAGGCGCAAGTTATCTTAAAAAATTTCCTGACTTAAGTAGATATCTCGAATAACTCAACAGAATATATACTTGAAATAGGAAAAAGGATGCTGCCTGAGTACCTTATTGGTTAAACCGTACAGATAAGGGCAGGATAATTGTTATTGTCCTGAGAGAACCTAAAGGCTATTCAGAGTATCACAGTGACAGTGGATAAACACAAAATAGATGATGCAGTGTGTTAGATTACTGGACTTAAAGGTACTCGCCCAAAACATAATCCTTCTGGTTAAGGTTAAGATTTACAGTTTCTCATAATGTATATAAGTTGTCAAGTTATGGAGGAGTATGGCCATTGAAATGTTTAGTCATTTGAGGACGAATAATCAGCCAAGTGTCCTGGAAATTCCAGTTAAACCCAACCTGTGATCAAAATGAATCGGATCACTGAGTCACCTGATTGACATTTGGACGTAATTATGACAGTTTGGTGGTGACGATGAAACCAGAAGACTAATTCTAACAAGATTCAAGTGATACTGGTGCATTGATCGAGCTTAGCAAGATGAACGTCGCATGCGTGCCTCACCTCAAATGCATTTTAAGAACTTCAATGAAAATCTACACCCCAGATACATGAAAACAACGGTTAAAACTGTGTAATCCCGAGAACTTAGGGAGTCTTTATACTTGATCAATGCATGCTATAATCCAATTGAGTGTCAGAAACATACAGATGTGCCCTCAATTTACAAGTAATATTAGAATAAACATTAGTAGGATAGAAGGAGCAATCACCTCATAGAGGTCTTTTTGACGTTCCTGAAAAAACATGGAAGCCAAAATTGTCCAAGATGCACCAAAAGTTTCCTGCAATAGAAACAAAAATGTGGTAATAAGCACCCTCTGAACGAGACGCAATTGACTCACTGAAAGATCAAGGAAAAGAAATGGTGAACCTCCAATATTTCTCGTGTAACATAGGGATGGGTCAAACGATCGAAGTCCCATATCCCTTCCATTTCAAGCTCTTCCTAACATAATACAACCACATTTAATTGTTTATACAGCAGAAGTTTATGTAATAGCATAGATTATCTAGATAGTGTGGCAATATACACAGGAATATAGACCATAAAATCCTTTGCTCAAATCTCATTGCTTCCAACTTAGTGTGCAAGTATTTGCGTGCATGCTGGCAAGCTATTGGACATACGTATATCCCACATGTGAGTGAACATTTGAAGTGTTTTAAAATGTACCCTTTGTCTTAGGTAGCAAGTTAACAGGAAAGGGAAAAAAGACCATCTTGAACTGAGATGTCTATCATACCCTTCACATGTCTTTGTTGAAAATTCCTTAGAGGATATGTAACTACTGAATAACAGTGTTATGAGCATGTGAAGTACCTGGCTAAGAGGAATAGATGGCCGAAATTTTCCACAGAGGCCAGTCATTGCATGATCAGGAAGCTCCCAGATTCGGAAGAAACCCAGAATATGATCGATCCTGTAGGCCGTAAAGTACTTTGACATCTGTGCATCAAAGTGAGACAAAACCAATCAAAATTAATTGATGTCCACAGAAATCATTTCTACAAAAGAAAGGATGGTCTAAGCACGTCCAACCTGCGTTAGACGACCTCTCCACCAAGCGTAGTTATCTTTCGACATTTCTTCCCAGTTATAAGTGGGAAAACCCCAATTCTGACCCTTCTTATCAAAATAATCAGGAGGAGCCCCGGTAGCAGTATTCATGCGAAACAAAGTGGGGTACACCCAAGTGTCTACACTATTCCTGTCTACACCTATTGGGAGGTCACCTTTTAGGATTACTCCCTTTTTCCTCGCATATTCAGCGGCTTCAGATAACTGCAATTATCATAATAAACCACTATGATTTTATCCAAACAAGGTTCAAAGATTAGATATTGCCAAAACCAAATAATATCACCTGCAAATGCAAATGGAACTGGAGATAGTAATGGAAGCAAATTATATTATAGTGAACGCTGTCCTCTGAAACAAGTTTCTCGAGCTGAAACATAAGCATTCGAAGGAGCATATATAAGAGAAACATTTATCAGCTGGCATAAGAATGCCTGTGCTTTAGTTAGTAAGAATTTACAAACAACCAGATTTACATAAAATTTTAAGTTTGAACAGCAAATACTTCTTTCTTGCACACTAATATGCGACAAAATGCTATTATAGTAATGAAACCTTAAAGTTAGAAAACGTACACACCTGTCTTGCAGAAAACAGAGAGAAGCGCCCCCACTGGCTGTGGTCTGATGTCTCAAAGAAGTCACGTAAAAAGCAGAAGGCTGCATACGGTTTCAGCCAACCCTAGTACATTACAATAAGCAAGGACGAATGCCAAGTGAAGACATGATATATTCTTAATGACATGAACCACGTAATCACGTGCAACAGACAGAAAGAATAAAATTTCTACCAATGAGCATCATAAACTAGATTCTTTTGTTATGTAAAGGACAAGTAATATTGGGTACACCTCATTCTCAGCGAAATATGCCTGGAACGGACGTGAATTCAGAAGTTTTTCCTTCTCCAGGATGAAAATTTTCTTCGCTATTGATATTTTTGTGGCCATGGTAGCCTCATAATCAACATCCTGCAACAAATAAGTGCAGCAAAGCTGTTACAGGCACAAATTTTAGGAACAATTGTATTACAACTCATGTTGTAAACTTATTAAGAGAGTAGAACTAGTTGTTCACAGTAACACCCAAAGGCTTCGCTAACAAGCATCAAAGTTCTAGCTCTACTAAGATTTTCATATTGACTCCTCAATTCTTCACATGACCCACTAATGATTAGTGCAAGATCCACAAACTCAACATATATGATCACGAGCACAAGACATACTACTAAATTTTACCAGAGTAGTCACAGTTATTTGCTTTTTTACTTGATTGAAAGTTTTCTGCTCATGCTATTGTCTTAGATGTGCTTAAAAGTGACGTATTGGGTATGATAGTAAGAACTTGAGACGAAAAGAATCTAGCACAGAAGCATGGGTGACGAGGAACAAAAAAGAGCTGGGATAGGGCGGGAGGTAGAGGGGGAACGGTACCTTTCCATTCAACTTCAATCTGGCCTGATCGATCTCTTCCTAAAAAATAACAAACAAACATACAGGTGTAGCATCAGTTTAACAATACAAAAGCAATGATTCTTACATATGAGTTAGGCACGAATATTCATCACACTTATAACACAATTTAAACCATCACCTTGATAGTATCAGGAATATCTTCTGACATCTCCTGTACTCTTAGGTACAGTGGATGCAAAGCAAATACAGAAAGGGAACTGCATAAACAGGAGACACAGTAAATCAATGAAGTCAACAGACAACACAGATACACGATCAGAAAGTTTGCTATGCAAATAATACAGGCATAATAATCTGGTGCAGGAGGGAGAAAACCAGATGCACTAAGACCAATAGAAGACACGCTAGCAGATTGTCTATATCTGTTACATATTACAGATGTGTACAGCGTTCATTCTTCCTGTGTAATGCAAAAGTTAAATGTGCAGACCTGTATGGATACGAGTCCCACCACATGCCATGCACCGATGTATCGTTTACTGGCAAAAGCTGGATTAAATGGAAGCCAGACATGACTGCCCAGTCCACAAGTAATTTCAGGTCAAGAAATTCCCCAACTCCTATGTCTTCCTCTGATCTGACAGAGAACATCGGAACTGCTACACCAGTTCCACGCCAAGGGTTTTCCTAAAAACACAAGAAAACTGATTGGCCCATCCTTTTAGAGCTTGATTCATTATCAACTGGTAGAGCAGACTAGAGCTAATTTCAGGCAATGGCTTACTCTCATCAAGCCATCAGAACAAACAATGAACTTTGGTAGATTCCTTGAGCTGTCCACAGTAATCTCCCGATTTGGACCAGTTTCCAGTGACAACTTATTATTCTCGAATTTACCGTATCTGTATGTGAAGTAGAGGTTAAGGGGAGAGTTTCTTTCTGTAATTTTGTGCCAAGTTTATTTCTGTAATTTTGTGTCAAATTGACACCAGTAAAAAAGGATATTTTACAGGGAAATCATTTTTCTGCATCACACAATCTGCTTGCCAAATTGATTCTCCGGTGTAGTTTAGTTTGGGTCCACCGGTAGCCTTCCATTCTCCCAATTTCAAAGAACTACCAAAAATCCGAATCTACAAAATTTATGAGAAGAGGATATGCTACTTTCACAGACAGAAGAGAGAGAGGGAGTGTTATAAAGGTTACAAGCATGCTGCCAGGAAAATTCTTACTGTGGTTCCTTTCTGAACGTGAGGGCAACAGATTTTGAATTGGACAATCACTGAATCTGTTCAAGACAGTAAATCAGATAGTAAACCCAACACTTGAGTTGTTCAAAAATTAAAGATATTACCTTCCTGATCCAACTTATTCACCACAACCTCATTGGACCTCTCAACCTTTAAGTCCCAGCTTTTCTGAAAAATAACATTCTTGAATGCACTTCTAAAAGGGAGACTATCCGATCCAGTCTGCAAAAGAGCGCATAAATGTAAATTTTCTCCTTAAGAAGAAAAACTTATCAACAGTCGCGATATATTAACATTTGATGGGTTAGAAAGCGCAAACTAACATTTGAGATTAGGAATCTTCAGCATATGTATCATCACTTCGAGGAAACCATTATATAAAACTACACTAGCCTTGAAGGAATATAATTGCTATTAAAACATACAAAATACTTGGAAAGAATATGCTTCGGCCTGACAACTACAAAACAAAACCATATGCATAGTTCCCTCAAAATGGTTGCAACTTTGAGACTCCAAAGGGAGTCAACTACTATAATGACAAATACCTGGGAAGTATTTAAGAACTAGAAAGGTGCAACACATATTGCCATGCACTCATACCTCCCAAAGATCATGAAGCTCCACAAACTGCCCACTCTGAACTCCATCCGGCAGTAGAAGCTTCCTTTTCTTCCCAACCTCAAATCTCAAGATATTCCTTTCATCATCCACCACATAATAGCTGTACTCGCCGACAAATCCACTAGGAACTGATATACTCCCACACCATAAAAGCTCATCATCTTTGTGAAAAGGCTTCAATAAGAGACCTTTCTTAACGTTCAATGAACCAAGAACTGGCTCTGAACCACACACCAGGAGCTGCTGCCCCCAGTGAGTGTAATAGGGGATTATGAAGCTCACATTAACCAACTTCGAGTCCTTAAACCCAGATAGCAAATCAACATTCAAATTTACCATTCTCCCATGCAACTTGCACCCTGTTAAAAATCACATCTTTTCTTCATAAGAATGGCACAGAACAGAAAATCATGTAGCTGACTCTTCAAAAGGGAATGAAGAAACAAAGAGAAAAGTTAATTTTGACAAATGAAAACCAGTTAATTGATAAACTTCAAAAGAAACGACTGCAAATCACAAAATCAACAAATGAAGAGGCGCATTCCTTTTTTTTACGCAGAAGACATTCACTAAATTCAGAATCCAAATATTAAATATCAGTATATTCACGTCTAGGATTTTCTAAAATTTTGAGAAATTCTTCTACCCACTGTTCCACTAACATATTAACCGAAATTACATAATACAGAATCAAATTTTGACAAGCCAATATATTCATGATACCAAATATTTTTTTTTGGTGAGTTAAAATTTCATATATAAAGGCCCCAGTGAGGCAAATTTACAATAAGTTAGCACCAATTGTTGGTTTTAGCAAGCCAGTACCAGACTTGCTCAAAATACAAAAAGCAAAGTTTCCTTTCATTCCAATCCAACTGACTAATCTGTGAACCTTTGTCAATTTCAAAATGTCAAATTCCTAATACAGGGAGAAGTCCCAGTAACAACCACCATGATTAACAAACTAAGATACAGCAGACAATTCCACACCCAAAGACTAGTACGACCTGTACCGACAAAAACTGAAGCCAAAAATTCTTGAACCAGACGTCAACTACAACTGTATGGTAGATTAGGGTGCAGAAGGCAGGAATAGAAATAGGAGAATAGAGTGACAGTTGCAGCAGCGGCATGAAAAAAGAAGTAAACTTTTTCAGACTACGGCCTACATAAGAATCAGAACCCATCAAGCAATCATCAAAAGACAGCATTTAGCACCAACTACAAGTAAAACTAGAGAAAACCCAATTGAAATAAACATTTGAATCCATTTTTAACGTTACCTTCCCCTCCCAGCTATCTGAGGACGCAGGATAAGAACCAGGAGATTATTAATATGATCTACAAAAATGAGGCCATTTTCAAATGCTGCTTTAAAAGAAAGATGCAAAAGGAAGACGAAAGAAGAAGCAAACGCGGGTTGCCACGTTAAAGTCGAGATTTTTATCGGGATTCAGCCCACCGATTATACATATACTATTTCAGTGGACTGAGAGTGCCGATTTCTTGAGATATTTTTGCTGCGGAACATTTCCCCAGAAGCTTTTTACTTTTTCACTAATATATTTAGTGCATTGATGCCAAGCGTATTACTAGAATAAGCATTTGTACAGCAATAAATAAGATATCATTACCCTTTAACGATGTTTTTTCATAGTGAAAATTTTAAAAAAATAAAAGTGATCACATGAATAATTTGATTTAGTAAATCAAAGAGAAATGATATAATGCGCTTTTTTTAAAATTTAATAGTACACATTACAATTTGAGCACAAATTGAAATGTTCTTCCACCTTTCTTAAAAGTTCATCTCAACATATAAAGACATCAATGTCATGTATGTAAGGTTTATGAAAGATTTAAACCAAACCTCGTAACTCGTGTTATCTCAATAAATCTACAATCGATACGAATCCAAATTATATTAAGGATCCGAACCTCAACAATGTTGATTGCCTTCTCTAATTGCTACTTTAGCGTTAAAGGATTCGAACCTCAACAATGTTGATTGTCGCCTTTAATTGATACTTTAGTATTATATACTCTTAAACGAGTTGTATTTAATCATCGACCATTCCACCTTTCTATATATTATCCTGCTTTGAATTTTGAAGCGTCAACACTCAAGAGTGAAGACCGCTACGATGATGAAAGAGAAAGCATAACAAATCAGCTCAAGTAATATAACAGAGGTCACAGTTGTTAATTTGTGCATGAGTTTTGATTAGATGGAGTGAAAAGATCGATAGTATAGCTTTTTTTTATCGATTAAATAGCTTTTTTGGTATAAAATATCTCTATTCTCTTGGTCACAAATGGTCCCTTATTATTATGTAATAAAAACGCTACTTCACAGGAGGAGGTTTCTCGATCATGGTTTATCATTTATGAACCACATGGGTTGTGGCGGATATTAAGGATGCATTTTTGTTGTTCAATAAGGAACTTTTATAATCTTTACAACAACATTACCTCATTGCATTAGAGTATTCTGCTTCTGGCGAGATATTAGAGGGTCGGATGTAAGCAACTATATCAATGTGTTAGAAACACGCTGATGTTGTTTTCCGATGATCCATAATTAAAATTGTGTCAAGATATATCGGTCAACTGGTATTTCACAATATAAGAATCGTAACCAATTTAATGGGTCATTTTGATTTATTCCAAACATGGGGTGATCACTGTTACTTCAAAGTAGTCTATGATAAACTTTTTTCACGAGAAATCTGAATGTGCGTGTATGTGGAGGGGCATATAGATGTTATAACTATTTCGGTGCATTTATTTCTCTCTCAGTTGTGCTGTTTGTACAGGTTTTGTGCTAAAATTAGTGTCCGTAACTAGATGTGATTCGAATGCCAAATATTAAGGACTATTGTTATTTATGATGAAATTATAACGTGAAATTGGGTTCGTAAATGATATATATCAGTGAAGGAAAAAGGTTCACATACTCTTCTTTTCTTGTTGATCTTCATGGCTTACTATCCTACATTCAAGTTATAATTTCATCGTCAAATTCACTCAAAATTTATTTTATAGCCAGTTCTCAAGATATGAGAGAAGTGTATTGATAGACAGTTCCCAGTTCTTCATTTTTTAGGAAATCTGGAATGGCAATTGCAGGTTTCGCCTTAAAAGACATTGAAAGCCCGGAGACATTGATAGAAATCTGCAATGGCAATAGCAATTGCAGGTTTCCACAGCAACCATATACTAAGAATATTGTTTATACAATATATACATTAACAGTAAGATTATACACAATATACATTAACAGTAAGATTATACACACATATGTATGTGTGCTCCAACGGAATACTCGTTTCCTCTTTTTTGCTCTGGTAAGGTTGAAGTATGGTAAGGTTGAAGTATGGGAGCAGGACATGGAATATGAGTATAAAAAGATGTTCTTAGTGCACTAGTCTCCCGCGTTTGTGCAGCGGCCAGATCGTTTTGCGATCTGATATACACAGCCTTACTCCACACTTTTTTGAACAAGACGGCTTAAACCCGTGACTTCAAGGTCACAAATCAGCATCCTTACTAGTTTGTCCAAGCCCGGTCGCGTATGGAATATGAGTATGTTATTGCCAAAAGGCATTAATATTATAACCATTTTCTCACAAGATATACAGAGAGACAATCAAACTAATGCCAATCCTTCATCATTTTCGAACCAAAGTCAATGTCTTTCTAGCACCACTTTTGGCTGTTTTAGTGTCAAAGAGAGATTGTTTCTATTTCTAATGGAGTCAAAACACATTCTTCTTTGACTTTAAAATATGATGGAATAAAGCAACATGATTCACTAAATTGACTGCGCTTCTTATATTGTAAAATAGCAGTTGATCGGCATAGCATGACGTAATTTTCATTATGGGGTCATCAGGAAACAACCTCTGTGTGTTTCTAACACATGGGTATGATTGCGTACATCCGATCCTCACATAACACATCATAGGTGGGAGCCTCTAAGGTAATGGGGTAATGTTGTTATTGTAGTGTCAAAGAGAGAGATGCAAACGAAATTAACTTGAGGAAAGAAAGACACAAATTTGCAACATTCTATTATGGCCACAACACCCTCAAGCAATCTTTGTAACTAACCTCTTGGCCGCAGTAATATCAAAACCCTACTGAGATCATGGAGTTTACAGCTACATTAGCCAATAACTAAGAAATCATCCCAGAAACGACTATAAAGATTTTGAATCGAACCAACTGTATTCTAGTAAACCAATCTCAAATCAAGCAGTTCTCTTGCAACTAGAAATGGATTAGGCCCTCGCCACCCTAGTCAATGTTCTCTTCATTTCAATATCCTATGCACAATGAGCCTCATGTAACCTATGTAGAAGACTACACACCAGGCGCTAGCCCTAGACTTCTCAAGAGAAACAACTAGTGCAACTAAACCACAAGCGAATAACACGAAAAGGTTATGGTAAAGAAATTCTCCTTAACCAATAAGAGATACATAAAAGATAATAGAACCTAATGATAGCTTTTGATACCGTTGAGATATACTGCGCATGATTGATTGATAGATATTAACATGACAGGATATTCGCCCTTTCATGTCTATACCTCATTAAGATGTACTAACTAACAACATTACTAGTAATTACACTTGAATCACTGTAAAATGACTCGGATCTCACAGTCCACAGGGATTCGCTATGTGGCAAGAGGTTTTAGTGACTCTCATACGGCATCTTGTTTGTTAAGCACAGATAGACAATTAACCAGATCAAGGACATTCAGATTGCTGAGAAACTGAAAGAGATAAAGTTCCAACAAAGCGAACACTGAAAGTCTTGAATAACCTCACTTTTTAACTTACGGAAATTGCAAGAAATCTGAACACTTGCCAGCCGCTCAAAGATGATACACATTAAGCTAATGAAGTACAAGATTGGGAACAAAATGGCGGTGTTTTACAATGATTGGATTTTTATTTTTGATTTTTCTTTCTCTGGGTACAATTTATGTAGGAGAAAGATCTCACACAGACAGCAACAATGCAGATTCTCTTTGGCCTGTCATCTCTCTGACTTTGACCAGAAAATGCACAGAGCTGCTGGATTTTGAACGACTATTTACAGGCACAAAGTACCATATATCCACTTAGTTGCATCCCGATGCATACCCTTGTTGGCAATAGCATTCAACGATAGAGTTAATCTTCACAATATCCATTTGCTTGGAGCAAACATAGAATATCTTGTTCAAGATTGACTGCAGGAGGCCCTTGGCTCAGTCATTGCTGTAAATACAACACCACAAGTAGACAGCAGATGGAAGCCCAGAAGATTGAGAAAGTTTTGCACATGAAAGCTGCAAAAGAAGCATTTTTTTCATATACCAACAAGTGGAGGCCAGAGCCAACATTTGCAGTTTTTCAGGAATACGACTCTACCATGACAAATCTACAAGGATCCCGGGAAATAAAAGCAAGAGATGTGCACTATCTACCAACAATTCAGCCTTACAATGAAAAGGATACACAACAGATGATGTAGCAATGAACACTCAAACTTTTATTATACTGATGTTAGGTTTTTTGTATAGCTTATTTATTGTTCAGCTCAGCTTTTGCATCTCTACTATGATATTTTCCATGATGCCTGACAGACATCAAGTGCTCAAACGGAATTTTATTTCCTGGATATAAGATGCTCGAGAAAATAAACTTACATGAAGATTCTGAAGGTGAAACGGCAGGTGCTGGAGCCTCAGCATCAATGTCCCTCTCTGCTGGGGGGTGAACATGAGCAAAAATTACATTTGGTAATGGGCTTGAAGCAGGAACGCCATGCGTCATATGCCTATGAGAATCTGTACGCCGATTCGATGAGGGAGCAATTTTTGGAGGCAAAGCAGGTGGTGAAATTGGTGACAAATGAGAACGCCTATTCCTATTTCCAGGATATCTGCTTCTGTGACCAAACTGGCATCCAGGAGGCCTAGCTTTATGAGACATTGGGTGTCCAGGTGCAGGCATTGGTATTGGAGCGGAAGTGGGTGAGTTCTTGCTGATCATAGGGGAGCTGTAGTCATGACTAGGTGAAGGTGATACAATAGGAGCAAAATCCGAACCCTTATGATGGTCATGATGGTGGTGGTGGTGATTGTGGTGGTGAGAATGCACCATAGGAGACGGAGCTGGAGCTGGAGCTGCAGATGGTGAACCTAGAGAATGCTGCAGGATAGATGAAAGACGAACTTGTTTAACCCTTCCAAATACAGTGTTATTCAGCCCAAGATTTTTTGTATGAGAACCAGAAATAGTCTGAGCCAACTGCTTTATCCTTGACATTGAAGGGTTAATACCAACAGCCAGAAGAACTTGGCACCGAACAATAGTTGGACGAGCCACAGTCGAGCCTCTTTCATTAGTCAGGCTTATATACAAGTTCTGCAGTATAGTAGAAGGTAATAAAGCAAATTAGCAAGAGGATAAATGATAAACTGTAAACGATTTAAATGAGTATAGCTAAGAAGAGGAAATCACCATATAAGCCAAACAGTAACAAACCAAGAAATTGAAGAGATATAACAGATGGACGTCATCCTTTTGCAGATTTTGAGATAGACGACAATTTGAAAGTGAAAAAGGTGAGAAGGAAAAAAGAAGATCTATTACAATTCTCTAAAACTCGCAATAGGGAAGATTAACTATATGCATACACTAATCAAATTTTACTCTAAGAACTAAACAGAAAAGGACTTTTAGAGAAGATTTGTCTAAAACGTCAGGTAATAAAAACAGAGTGAGCATCAAATAAATCATCAAACAAATATTATCTATTCTGGCAAAGGATCCCATAAAAGAAGCTATGCATTGACATCAATGAATGGACACCATTCTCAGACCTCGTAAGGAGCAAGATGTATTCCTGATTTCAGCTCCCCTTGCAGTTGCCCAAAGTTATCGAGAAGTAGTTCAATCGAGAAGTTCAAGGTGAAATTGAAAAGGATCTGCACTTTTTGCATCAGAAATGCACTTTGTGGAGGACTAACTGTTATTCCTCCAATGAACTTTAACACCTCAAAAGAAAATGGGTCCCCAAACAAGGATGTTGTCAAGCGAAGAGATGATTGATTTAAAATAATAGATACAAAAGCATCCCTAATTAAACTTTTTGAGGTTGCGTCGGATTCAACAGCAAAGATTACGTCTGTTGTGTTTGATCCAGCTGAAGATACCAAAGATATTACTTCCACCTGTCACGTGCAACAATGTCAACAACTCGAGAAAAAAGTGAAACAGACCATACGCCCTATGAAATATTACAAAGTCAAGTGAAAAATAAGGGAAATGTAGAAAGTACTTTGGTGTTGGAAAAGCTGATTATAGAAAAAATATCATCCTGAAGCTGCAAAATATCTTCATCCAAAATTGACGCTGACTTATTCAACATGAAGCTTGCTACCATAGCACGACCTGGAAAATGGCCACCAATAAATCAAATACACAGGAAACAACTCAGAAGCCAGAATCCTGAAAATAACCAGGAGATACAAGATTTTTCATCTCACTACTATGGCTGGCAGTTAATAGCTGGCGATATCAAATAAGAAAGCAACTGTCCATGTTACAGGTTCTCTGACTCATTTAACAGGTAGAAATCTCCTAAAGCATTAACATAGAGACATAACAATACCTGTCCATGTCATGCAGCAACTGATATGTACCAGAAATGGCAGCTAATACTCAGCAATGGCTAAAATAAGAAATGGTATTCAAACAGCATCCTAAAACTTCCAGCAACTAGAAAATTGTAACAGCTACCAGTTACCGCAGTTGAAAAAGTGGTCATAATTCTTGTGGGGATAATATTCCTTTTATATTCAAGAAAAGTCTTTGTTACTCTCACCCTGATAATGGAATTCCATGAAGTAGAAATTGGGATGTTCCCTAAGATAGACCTGGACTTTAATATCCTGGATATCCTGACTTTCAATTTCCTACTTGATCCAAAGGTGAAGTTCTTTGAGTTATCAGTCACTTTCCATTTTCACCTTCTTCAATCAGCTTAAAGTGAGTAAGAACTATTTCATGCACACCCAAAACCTTTTCTCCACTGCTCTAGCATCACACCTAAACCAACGAGACCAAAAAAAGAAAAGGAAAAAGAAACACACAGCACATAGCCAGAGAATTCAGAATTACAGTTCTTTACTTTATTGGTCCTAAATGTAGACCTTTAAGGTTGCTCAGATCGTTCGCAAGGACAACAGAGAAGCAGGATAGAGAGTGCGGTTGTTTGACATTTACTCATGCGGATGAAGAGCTTGGGAACAGGAAATGATTTCAAATCTGATCAAGGGAACATGTAGATTGAACAACTTGGTCTTCAGCATGGCAACCATCAAGTATTAACACTGAAAACAGTTGCTGCTGTGAACCAAACTCATTTTATTACAGGCAAAATGACCTTTAGGCCAAAGATATCTATCTGCCACACCTAATTTCCCAACAAAAACAAGCAAAGAAACTGCAAACACATGCAATCTTTAGTAACCAAAAAATGCAAATGAGGTTTAAAAATATCTTAGGAATATTGTACAAAAAAACAAGAGGCAGCAGGCTTTTTTTTTTCTTTTACGCCAAATATTGTAACTCAAAAGGTCCAAACTGTTATAAACTAGTCCACGCACAAGGAGGGACTACTATGTGCCAAATATGCATAAATTCATGCTCCCTTCCTTAACGGCACTTGCTTATCGTCCAATCAGCTGAACGAGGAAATTATCTAATTTAACGAGCATCAGCAACACATTAGGCGTTGGAAAAGAATCTCGATTTCAATTTCACCAATATTCATAACACTAGTTCGGTTCAGCATAAAACTACTTAATCATATCCTACTATGACTTGCTTCAATCTTATCATATTGGTTGCATTTACTAGCCAACCAACAATCCACATAATGGGAAGAACTTAAATTTTATTTCAAATAATAATAATCCAAGGTCAATAAGTAATCATCCTTCTTGACAAGAAGAGTAAGTTAGATTAGTCTTCCTGAACTGATTATAACAAAAATAAATAAAGAAGTGCTACTCGTCATGAGACCAAGAAACCTCCAATGCACACCAAGAACCAAAAAAAAAAGGAAATCAGTATCAATTGGAAAGAGCATAATTCGACAATCCAAATTGCATAACAAACAGAAAGGAAAGTACAAAATGCCCAAAAACAAATCAAACAGGAGCAAACCCAAAAGTCCAACCACAAGCAACCAGCCAAACCGACACTCAGATCTAGCTTTACCTCAAAATGTTGAGTCACCGCTCTTCAAAAAGAAAGAAAATGGGTAACCAAAAGAAACAAAAAGTTGGAATCTTGTTACCTCTGAACTCTGAATCCAGATCCACACCATCCTGATCTCGAGAGTGAAAGAATGGCAGCCAAAACAGAGCTGAGAGGAAAACTGCAAGACCAAATAACAGAACAAACACACATCTAATACTAACAATTTTCTTCGAGAAACAGCATCCTCTCCCACTGTTACTCCCTGCATTCTGAGCAATCTGAGCTTCATTAATCACTGATTCTGGCAAACCCAGCTCTTCCTCTCCTTTCCCCATTGCTAAACAATGTGGGGTTGAGTACTGAGCTCACTTTAGCAGCTTCCAATTAAGGATAGAATGGAACTGAAGAGAACCCATGTGGGTTTTTTGTCGCTTCAACACCTGTTTTCCTTGTAATTGCCTTTTCTTGATCTTGTTTTTGTGTGAGTTAGAGGAGAAAAAAGGTTAGTTCTTGGTAGGCTGTTGAGTGAAAATAAATCAGGAAATGGAAGTGTGAATTGTTTAGGGTAGCGAAAAAAAAGAGATGATCCGATGGAAGAATTTTGTGAATTTACTGGCGTGCTTCAAAATCAACTGCTACTGAACTCTCCTCTTAGACTATTTGAGTGGTGGGTACTTAGTATTTTGTTGGGAATTTTAAAAGCAGAGAATCATTTATCATATCACCTAACTTATGCTCCTCGTGATATCTATAAAATCATGTTATATATATTAATTTTATTATATTAATTATTACTATATATATATGTATATTATCTTAGTTTAACTGGTTTCGTAAAAGAAGTGATATAACATTTTTTTATCGGAATGAAGCTTTTAGATTAGTTGGAATCTAGAAATTTTTTTTAATAGTTTAATAAAGCCATAAAAGTAGGAATGTCTTTTATCTAGCTCGTAATAGAAAAAATAATAATATAAATGTAGAGAAAGTTACTTGTAAACTAATTTAGTAAATATCGAATTAGATCGTTTTTATACAAGTTTGTTTTGTCTGATTGCGTCTTTGCCAAAAGGGGTGTAAATAAAGTACTCCTACACGCTTTTGTTCTAATTTTAGGATGATGTCTCATGTTGTTAGATATTGTTTTAGATTTCTAATATTTATGGTTATATTTTTCCTCAATATTTATCTTCAAAATTCTCATGTTGTTCACTACAAAAGAGGGAACATAAGTAAAAACAACATTACCTTATTATTTTAGAGGCTCTCACATGTGGTGGAATATGAGAGGTCGAATGTACACAACTATATACATGTTTTAGAAACACAGAGGTTGTTTCCTGGTGATTCATAATGAAAATTATGTTAAGTTGTGTCGATCAACTCTATTTCACAATATAAGAAGCGCAGACAATTTAGTGAGTCATTTTATTTTATTCTATCATAATATTGGAAAAAGAGGGATCACTTCATTCAATTTGAATTTTGAACCTCGGCTTAAAGCAAACTTTGCCAAATAAGACGAAGGTCTAAGCATATTTGACTTATTTCCAGTCTTGAACTTTTCAAATGACATGATTACACAAATACAACTATTCTCAATAGAGACAAGATCTTGGAAAAAAAAAAAAAAAGACAATTAACGTTGTCCATTCCCCTTGACAAACAAAGGAAACATCCATATCCACGTCACTGTAGCTAATTAATTTACTTATTCTAGAAAAAAAAAACTTGGAGAAACTGGTAAAGTTGTTGTTTTGTAACTGTTGAAACTTGGGCTTACATGAGGTGATGCCTATATCCACTCAAAACCTTAAGGCAATGGGTGATGGTACATCATTCTCATATAAGCCATGCATTTTTTTTCAAATTACCAAAGTGGGATTCTCAACAGTAACCTTGAGGTTACATGTTTGAGTTATAAGAACAGCCTCTTGTATAAAGTGTAGGATAAGGCTGTGTACATCAGATCGTGAAGCGATCCGGTTCTTTTTCAGACCATCCGTAAACACAAGAGTGCAGTGTACCGGGAACACACTTTATTCTACAATAAAAGTATTAATATTTATTTTTATCTATAGACACTCGTGACCCAATTCTAAGCAAAATTTGTTCTGACGTTCACTTCATTGAACACTTTTCTGCAAATTTTCCTTCTAGTTCGAAGAGGACGCTCAACCAAATTGGAATTCTTACATTTGATGAAGAATGCTCGCCTAACGATTTTATTGGTAAACCAAAAGACAAGGATTGGATTACAAAAATTAAAAGCTCAGATTCAATAATTTATGGTTTCTTATTCTCAGTGAAAATAGTGAGAGGATAATGACGACAATATTTCCTAATGTACAACTCAAAGGATAAATGGATGAATTTTTTCTCAACCTGCTGAGCCAGTTCTATTAATAATTAATTTTTTACGGAGACAGAAGCATAAAGTTCATCTTCTGGTCCTGAGAGTCTTCATCATCCCAGCCCCAACAAACATCTCAGAGAATGCAAACCATGAGTTCAGCGGTCTCCTAGATTGGGTGAAGACTTACGCATTGACACACATAAGGTGTTCTTCCGCAAATCTTTAGAAAAATGTATATACTATTTTTAAATAATTTTTAAAAAAATCATATACTATTTTAAATAATTTTTAAAAACGTATATGTGCGTGTGTAAAAATAATTTTTGAAAAAACGTATATACTATTTTAAATAAGTTGGAGAGAGTCGTGTCTATGTGACGTGAGCGTTAGAGCGTGGGTCTAGGAAATTGAGGTGAAGTTAATATACGTGAAGGAATTTTTTAGTTATATCATATACGTAAAGAAATTATGCGTAAAGAAATTATGTGATAGTAATAAAAAATGCTGCATAACGCAGGAATTATACTTAATGTCTTAATATCTCAAAATAATTCACACAGCCCCACCATTATCAGCAATTCACAACGAGAAACATTTTTGTTGCCCTCTAAGTATGACTAAGTTAATATTCAGGTTAACATATTATACCTAGAGAAATGTTCTTACCACTGTAAATAAAAAGCGGTTTCAGATCTCCTAACTGCTAAAGAAAAGTTGAGAAAAAGACTCGACGACACATAACAAACATTAAGATAGAGTGATGAAATTGGGTAAGAAGAAGCTAGCAAGAAGGTATAAGAATACATGAAAGACACGTAACAGACGTTATTATATATAATGAATAAAAATGGGTGAAGGGATATCACACAGTTAGAAGCAGGTTGATTGCCGCATTGAAATGATTTATTATTGGAAGCAAAAAAATTCAATACCAAAAAAGTCAATTGTAGCAACCACATCAATAAAAAGTTGTAGTTCACGAGATTGAAGAGTTGTGCATTTAATACTGTCCTTTTTTATGTTCTTGAAAATTTGAAATAGTTTCCTCAGAATTTATTTTTTTTTAAATAGTGAGAAATCTTTGTAATGTTTAGCGAATTTCAGCTCGACTATGAAAATAAAGAAAATGACAATTTGAGTATTTTCTAATGCCGTCCTTCCGGCAGCGAACGTCGGTGTGGGGACCTTACCCAGTTCCCCCGTGACCAAATTTATGTTCAACATGTGCTTATTTATTCTTTTGCTTTTCTTATTCTTTCTCTTTTTCTATTTTTTTGGGTTAAAATGTAAATATTTGCATTTAACCAATAATCAAAATAGTCAAGTCTTTACATGTATACTGGGCATATCTAAGATGTGAAACATACAATCACTAAAAGCTAACTATTTCATACATAAGTCTAAATATAAAAGTAGTGACCTTATGCGCAACATCCTGGACAATAGGAACTTAATCTTTAAAAACTTTTAAATTCCTAGTTTGTCATATACGATAGATCGTGGAGGAGAGCATGTCTTTGAGAAACTTTGATCTATCACTCTTTTTACAGAGGTGATTCTGACACCACATTAACATAGAAGCCATTGTGGAAAACCTTGTGATATGTCAATTGTAGGCAAAATAAGGTCCCCATAGTTGCCTTGAGAAGTCACAGCCGAAGAAAAGGTGATTAGTTGACTCCGAGGCAAATCCGCAAAGAGGGCAGTTCAAGTCCGTAGCAATGAATTTAAGATTGTCTTTCGTAGGAAGACGATTCAAAACGGCGAACCAGATGATAAAAGAATGCTTGGGTGCATTAGAAGACGCCCGAACCATACTGGGTCACGTCACTTTATTTCCCTTTGCCTAAGTGTCATAAGCCTTCTTGTTACAGAAAACTCCCGCCTTGGATCACAATGCAAGAGCCGCAAAGCATTTCTCTTTAGGACGGTATAAACCACATATCATCATCATCATTCGGACTCAGTATATTCCAACGACAGCAAAAGCTATCGTTAGGGTCTGGGAAGGGTAAGTGGTATGCCGACAATACCTCTATCCCAAGGGATAGAGAGTCTGCTTCCAGTGAGACCCTCGGCTCTACTTGCATAAATGACATGATAATAGAGATATGTTGTGCTAGTGTGTTAGTGAGTAACTTCAAGAAATACAAAGAAAGATCTTTCTATATTAAAATACACATCTAGTATATCTAGTATATATGTACATGTAATGTAAAACAACGGTATACCATATACCACCAAGTGGCAAGTCAACCTAGAGCGTAGATAGTGTCTACGCCTATCTATGTCCCTAAATATACTCTAAAGTGTCTCTATATATGACCTATACCTCGTTAACCTTAATCTTATGTCTCCATGAACTCCTATCCTGGACCATGTCCTCAGAGAGGTGCAAATCTAGTAAGTCGTGTCTTATCTGCCAATTATCATCCATTTCTATTTTTCCCTCATTCCTCTTAAATCAATAATTTATTATTGCTTTCTCATTCCCCCCCCCCCCCCCCAGGGCGCTCATAATTTGCATTTCAGGATCTTTATTCCCACCAAGGGGATAGTCATCAAGTAGATATAAAATTGATCGAATAAAGTGTTTTATGTTAGAATAAAGTGACGAACAAAACCTAAAATAGTGAGGAATAATTTGACTTTTCCCTTAAACTGTATGCTTTTGAAAAAAAATTTAGGTAACACTACATTTATTAAAGAAATACAACATGGGACAATTTTATAAAACATATAGTACTAAGTATTTAATTTTCAGAATGATGCGCAACCTAATCAAATGTCAAAGGTTCGAGTCCATATTTTTTTTAGGGTGACTCCAATGCTAGTGGTTAGGACTTCGTTACTAAATAATGTGTATATCTTAAACTCTAAAGTCCAGGAGATTCTCTTGAGACTTGGAAAAAAGTGTTTAAAAAAAAAAACTTCTGTGCCTCTTTTGTTTACATGTCAACGATATAAAATAAATTTGAGTTATAGCCTAAATCTTACTCTCTTTATGTGTCTCTCAGTACCTAATGCATAATATACGTCTTTAGATTGTGCCTTTTTCAAAAGTATTAGATTATCTCAACTTTGATTCTGACTTAATTACCTAAAATTCTTATTTAAATCTTATACCATCTATATGATATCGGCTGTATGAATCAATTGTTTACATAATGCTTTAACACTGACTATACGCTCCGTAATAGTCATATATGTCAAGTCCTTTCTTATTGTCTATATCAATATCTTTTTTGGTTTCTCATCTCACGTTTAACATGAAGTTTATTTATTGTCTCGCACCGCCTAAAAAGTGCATCTGCATGACGCATTTGCACATGCCTATAACATCTTTAAATTGACTCCTCATAACTGTCTTTAATGATTTTTATGTACGTTACTCTAACACATTTATTTTCAAACACCCTCCTCAATATTTCTTGTACAGACTTTCTCATATATTTTTTTAAGTTAATGAAAACCATATGCAAATCTTGCTTATTCTCTCGAGATATATCTATTAATATTCTTAAGAGATGAATAGCCTTCATCATTGATCTTTGCATAAAATCTAATTGATTATCAAATAGAATAGTTTCTTTGCGAATTGCATTCTCAATCACTCGTTCCAAGAGCTCTATTGTGTAACTCATTAATTTAATTTCTATATAATTCACAATCTTGTATATCTCTTTTGTTTTCATATAGAGGTACTAAAGTAATTTTCATACACTGGTCAGATATCTTTTTGGTTTTCACAATATTGTTAAAAAAAATCTTTGAGCCACGTAAAACCTTATGTCACTAGGCATTTACAAGTTTCACTTGATATACCTTCGGATTTAATATGCTTTGTTATTTTTTATCTTGTTCGAAGCATCTTCTACTTGTGACGATTGAATTATCCTACTATATATTACGTTTTTTCATCTTCAGAGTTGCATAACTCGGTCAATACGAGTTCATCTTCTATTAATTTATTAAAAAGTTTTTCAAAGTATCTTCTTAATCTACTTTTTCTAAAATCATGCTATCTTCATCTTTAACATGTTTAACTTGAGTCAAATCTTTTATCTTTATTTTTCTCATTTTATGAATTTTATGCACATCTTTTTCATCTTATTTCACGTCCCACTATTTTTAGTTTCGCTTATAACGTGTGTAGCTTCTTTCTTAGCAAACATATACTTTTATCCTAATTGGCGAAAGAAGTCAATAGCACCACCCAATTAACAGCCTATACTTATGTAGCCTTGAATGTTTGAACTTTGAAAAGTACAACAATCATATCTAGTATATCCCAACAATACCAAAAGCTATCGTTATGGTATGGAAAAGGTAAGAGACAGACAAAAAAAACATAATGGCAATATTATTAGTACTATCGGTTAACTTTTATCATGTAAGGAAAACATGACTTGTTTGTTTAAAACAAGATAGCCAAATTTTTATTTTCTATTTAATTACATAAAAAAGAGAATTTGAATGACGAGTGCACACAATTATACCATTCATAAAGCAAATAATTCTACCATAATATTCCATCTGTCCTAAAATATCTTCACAGTCTGATTTTAACATAATTTAAAATGAACTATACTCAAATAAAATCATGACAATATTTTTAGGCCAACAAAAGTATGATTCATGTCATATAAATAATTTTACTACAGTCCAAGAATGTTAAATAGGGTCACAATAATGAGAGAAATTTAATGAATCATTTACGGTTTGGAGGATAATCGTTGGGAAGAACCTACATAAGTTTTTGCACAATTTGCACGTTCAGTAGATAAAACCCTATGGAAAAAAACGTATACAATATGCTATATATGGTGCACTTGATTATATATATATATATATATATATATATATATATATATATATATATATATATATATATATATATGACACACATAAACACACACAAGTATATACAACAACAACGCCTCCAGAGCATAGTCCAGTTGATATTCGGATTGGAATTTGCTCCAATAGGTCAAGAGTTTGATTTTATGGACACTCACAGTGTAGGTGTTCCTCTGCTGCTAAGCCGAAGACCTGATTTGCGGAGAACACCTTGTGTGAGTCACTGCATAAGATCTCACACAATCTAAGAGGCCGCTAGACTCCTGATTTACATTATCCACACATGCTCATTGAGGCTGGGGCGGATTTGCATCATCTCCCATGTTCATTAGGGCTGGGGCGGTGGGGGGCCACGGGGTGAGGGATTTCACTTTTTGCTTCAAAAACAACAACATTACCCCATTGCCTTAGAAGCTTCCGCCTATTGAGAAATATGAGAGGGTTGGATGTACGCAACCATACTCATATGTTAGAAACATATATATATATCATATATATAGTAACCACCATTTATTATTTAATTTTTGTATTTATGGCTAGTTCATCCGACTAAATAGAAAGGTTTTTTTTTTATCTTTTGTTTACTTCAATTGCGTACATTATATTCCGTATTTTGTTTTGTGCATTCATACTTTAAGTTTTGGTAGTTCTTCTTCCCAATTGTTTGTGCTCTATATATACACACGCACACGTCTGTATGCCAAAGAGAGAGATAATGATTTAAATCTGATACAAGCTTCAGTGAAATATCGTATAATGAAACAATGTAGGAAATTTTGTTATTAGGATTTTATTGGATTTTTGATGTAAGTTATGATTTTTAGGGGGATTATTACTTTTTGCCCCTTAGTGTTTGACATAATCGTCAATATCCTCTTAATGTTTAAACATACATCATTACCTCTCTTGATGTTTGAAAAATATACTCTTATCTCCTTGATTTAATTAAAAAATGTTATTCAAATATATATAGTATGAATTGACTATTTTGTCCCTACCCTCTTCATCTTCGTCCTATCAACTCTTGCCCACCAACCGCAACCCCCCTCCCCTGACCTGCCGCCACCAGCCGACACCCCCTCCCCTGCCTAGCCCCACCAACCACCGCATTCTATCACCAACAAAAAGACGAATACTGAAAACCAACAATTGCAACTTGACGATCTCACTAACATAACTTGTATCTGTGTGTTTCTCCATAGAAAGAGAATAAAAGACCGTAGATTCTTGCTCTTCCTATTCTTCAGCACCCATTTAGCATTATTTTTTTTTATTCATTAGAACTTCATTCAAATTGCAAAATATGCAATGAAAAGTTTGTCATGAAGAAGACACCTGAAACATCATATTTGCCTACACAACTTAAAAACATTAACAGGATTTCAAGACAGCAGAAACTACAAACCAAATTTCCCAAATCTTCAAATCTACCACTAAATTTAAGCTCTCTCTCCCCTAATTCTCCTAGCAAGCTGGATATCCTTAGGCATGATAGTCACCCTCTTAGCATGAATAGCGCACAAATTAGTATCCTCAAACAGTCCAACCAAGTACGCTCTGGAACCTCATATCTTTTTCTTTTTTTTTTGTTGGTTGAAACGCGATGTTGAATAGTGAAAAGGTAGGGCGTTTTTGTCTTTTTCTTAAAATTTTTATAGTTTTATGTTTTAAAATGTCATTTTACTTTTTAGTTGAAACACCAGAGGAGGTAAAAATGTATTTTTAAACATTAAGGTATATATCGGCGATTATGCCAAGTAATTATCCTTTCTTGTTGATATCGTAATTCTAATGTTTAAAATACGAATTGAACCGTCTTTTTCATCATATTTACATCAACCACCTAAATGTTGTATTATGGTTGCTTACCTTTTTTTTTTCTTTATTGTTTCTGTATTGCCGTTATTTATGGCTAACTTATACAATATAATACTAGACAAATCCAAACATCTAACAAGAGTTACACGACATACGGGCTTATGTCAGAAGCTCTTATCCACCATAAAAATTTTCCCCAAATTTAATTCCTAGTTTATGTTCGTAAACATTATTGTAGCTGTAAATTAAGAATCAGAATTCGATTACAAGGATACACAATATGAGTGTTTCAACGCTCGACCTAGTTTGTAAGGAGACATCTTGTGTGGGTCTTTACGTAAAGTCTTCACTAACATATAAGGCTGCCGAGCTCCTGATTTGTATCATCTATAATTATTGATACTAAAACGGTGGAGTTCAGAATATGATCTTTTGCCACTAAGTATCACCCATTAGACTCTATTTTAGTTATGCCACGTCACCAGTGTCATTTCATTTTCACAAATCTTGAGATATCGAACTAGTTGTGTACATCAATAGACAGATACTATGCAAATTTGGAAGACTAATATAACATAAACGCCATCTCAACAGCGAGCTGCTTTATAGGCACACTGCTTCAGTGAAGACTGAAGAAGAAACACAGCACGGAGAGGTTGCTCACAAATTTCACACATTTCCCCTTGATACGTTTGATTCGTCTCCGCTTTCTCCTCCAACATAAGAATGTCCCGAAAGGCTCTACTTTCCGAAGACGAAGGTACATTTTCTGATAAATTAGTTTATAGGAACCGTTAGCGTCATCGTATTTCTCAAGCATTAGATTAAATCGCCGAAAAAATTGTGTTATTTGTGCTTTGGTGTTTTAGTTTTGTTATTGTGTTGTTTTAGGTGATGTTGGTGTCGAGAAGATGGATGAAGGAGAAAGGATTGACGGGCAGAGTGATGACGAGGACGAAGAAGGTACGAACGCTTTAAGATTGTTGTTTCTTTTATATATATATTTTTTAGTTTTCTATGGTTTCTTCTTTTAGGTTTTTTTTTTTTTTTTTTTTGGGGGGGGGGGGGGGCTTTGCATGTGGAATGCGAGTAGGGTTTTGGTGAACTCTCTGTTATTGACGTTGTTTTAGGCTTTTTGATTTTTTTGTTATTTTGGGTTTTTAGGGATTAAGGTTAGATTTTTTGGCCTTTGGGTGAGAAGTTGCTAGTGTTCTTCAGAATCTGTTGAAACTTTTCTTATGATTTTAATAATTGGCCAAGATTGTAGGCTTTCCTTTTCTTGTTGTGTCAATTTTTCATATATTTGCAAATGCACGGTGAAAAGAAAGATTGTCTGAAGGATAATTGTCCTAGAATTCATACAGTATATCGTGTAAGACTTTGTGGTAGTTTGTTCGAGGATATAACAGTTGTTTTTGCCCCCCCACCCCCCCAACCTCTAATTTGTGAATATGTCTATTTCAATTCTAATGTGAAAGGAAGCAAACAATGGTAGATATTGTGCTTTTGATTTTTAATGTCTATTGTGCTGCTTTTGAATGCCCAGAGGAAGGACAGGATGAGTTTGGGGATCATGGCTTTATAGTTGACGGGGGTGATGGAGCTGATCAAGAAGACATCAAGGAAGAAAGGCCAAAGAAGCAGAAGAAAAAGAAAAGGTGAAGTTTTTCTCCTGCAGTGTGCTATTTTGTGATACCAGATTGTGCTTAGGAACATGGCTAAAGAAACTAATGTGAAACTAGTGTTTTTCAATGGGTACAGAGATGCTGGAAAGGCTTGTGAACTTGACGAGGATGATTACTTGCTCCTTCGGGAACAGAATATCATACCTTCCAGACCAAAGTTTGTAAGTTGCATGTTGTCCGCTTGTGATTTTATTTTGCCTTTTTCATTTTAATCAAGTGCTTAGCATAAGTATTTATTTGCAATACTAGGAAAGTCAGAAGTTTAAGCGTTTGAAGAAAGCTGAAAGGGCCAAAACAGAAGATCGCTCTGAGTTGTCTGGGGAAGAAGATCTTGATCAAACAGGGGAGAGAGGACTAACTGCCAAGGAGAAAGTCAAGCGCAGTTTGTTTGATGATGATGAAGGTCAAAACCATTCAACTTCATGGCCTAAATATGTACTTTAACAACATTTTTTAATATAAATCAAAAGTTTTTTCTCCCCTTCAGATGGCATAGGGCAGTCACTAGAAGATATCGAGGAAGAACAACAAGAAGAGGAGTATTCTGATGAAAGTGATGATGATGATGGTTTGGGTGGTTTTCTTGTGGATGGATATGGCACTGGCATAGACAGGTAGCCTATTATCATTACATTTTGCTTGTTACCTGTTTGGATAAGCTACAAGCCATAATGCAGGAGGAAGAGTCTGAACAAGGAAAAGTCCCGGCGGCCACCAGGAGTTTCATCATTTGCCTTACAAGAAGCCCATGACATATTTGATGGCCCTGAAAATCTCCCGAGGAAGCACGAGAATGTTTTGGCTAAAAGTGGAAGGGGTGGTAAATCTGGGGTCCAGCCACAAAAGAGGCCTGAGGATGACTTTGAACTTATCTTTCTGTCTGAGAAGCATATGACTCCTAATGATGACCAAATTCAGGAGATTGATATTCCTGAAAGAATGCAGGTTTTTTTTTTAAAAAATTTCTTTTATTTTTATTTTTGCCAAGTATCAGAAAGTATCTAGTGACTCGATTTCTGATTCTAGCGTCTTGGCTTATGAGTATTTATCTGCCATCTCAGATATCAGAAGAGAGCACGAATTCTCCTCCAATGGATGAGAGAAGCATTGAGGACGAGAGCGCATGGATATACAATCAGATCATCAGCATGTTGCCACCTTTGGTTGGTCAAATGGATTTGACCACAATCACGGATGGGGATGAGCAGCTTAGTACCAAGGATAACCTGCTAAATGATATTAAAAGGTTTTTGGAATTTACTCATCTGCAGAAGTTAGATGTAAGCAACCTTTTTGTCCTGATCTGCTATTTGAGATTTTATGTTCCCTAAGATTTGATGAATTTCTTCTCTTATAGGTTCCTTTTATTGCTGCATATCGGAAAGAGGAGTGTTCTAGCCTGTTCAAGGATTTAGAGCAGCATGAAGCTGACAATGATGATCAGAATGATCCTGATAAATTGCCTAAACTAAAGTGGCACAAGGTTGGGTCTCTTATCCTTGTGCTATAGCCATGCCTGCTAGGTCGGATGAAGTGACTGAAACTCTGTCATGTGTCGCAGGTTCTGTGGGCCATTCAGGATTTGGACAAGAGATGGCTGCTTCTTCAGAATCGCAGGGCTGCTTTAAGCTCATACTACATCAAACGTTATGATGAAGAGTCACAAAGGATTTATGATGAGACAAGACTCCATATGAATCGTCAGCTGTTTGAATCGATTACTAAATCTCTTAAGGCTGCAGTGTCAGAAAGAGAGATTGATGATGTTGATGCACAATTTAACCTTCATTTTCCTCCTGGAGAGGTGGAGGTGGATGATAGACACTACAAAAGGCCTAAGAGGAAATCACAGTATACTATTTATAGTAATGCTGGCTTATGGGAGGTCGCAAGCAAGTTTGGTTATACTTCTGAGCAACTTGGTTTACAATTATCTTTGGCGAAAATGGTAATCTCGTTTGGTTTAAGTGAAGCATCTTGGCTAAGTAATGTTGGTAATAATTGCAGTGTATGATCTTCTGTTATATGCAGGATATTGATGCTCTAGTGGATGCCAAAGAAACACCCGAGGAAGTGGCTTCCAATTTTACGTGTGCAATGTTTCAGACACCTCAAGCGGCACTTGAAGGAGCTAGGCTGATGGTATGCTCATATATCACTCTCAGCATCAATCAAGAATTCTAAACCTTGAAAAAAACCTTTCCTTTGTTTTTCTCAGGTAGCTGCTGAGATTAGTGGCGAACCATGTGTTAGGAAGTATGTTCGTGCTATCTTTATGGATAATGCAGTTGTTTCAACTTCACCCACCTTAGATGGAAATGCATCTATTGATGCTTTTCATCAGTTTGCTTGTGTGAAGTGGCTAAAGGACAAGCCACTTGATAAATTTAATGATGCACAGTGGCTTCTCATCCAAAAGGCTGAAGAGGAGAAACTTCTACAAGTTACAATCGGGCTGCCAGAACATGTCAGAGACAAGTTAGTGACTGATGCCAAGAATTATTATCTGAGTGACAGTGTGAGTAAACCAGCTCAACTATGGAACGAGCAGAGGAAGCTCATCATTGAAGATGCATTTTTCAATTCACTTTTGCCTTCAATGGAGAAGGAAGCAAGATCCCTCTTGAGTATTAGAGCCAAAAACTGGTTACGTCTTGAATATGGAAGGGCACTCTGGAGCAAAGTTTCTGTTGCGCCGTATCAACGGAAAGAGAGTGATGAGTCGGATAATGAAACTGTACCCAGAGTTATGGCTTGCTGCTGGGGTCCTGGAAAACCAGCCACCACTTTTGTGATGTTGGATTCTTCTGGGGAAGTGTTGGATGTGCTACATACTTACTCCCTAAGTCTACGTAGCCAAAATGTCAATGACCAGCAGAGGAAGAAAAATGATCAACAGCGGGTTCTTAAGTTCATGATGGACCACCAACCACATGTCGTTGTCCTTGGAGCTGTAAATTTATCCTGTACTAGACTGAAGGATGATATCTGTGAGGTCTGCATCTTTTATTGCTTTCACTTACTTTAAATCCTTTCTATATGTTCTCTCAAAAAAAGAGAACATTTATAATTTGTAGATGCATGTGGCATGTGAAAGTCATCATTTTGGACTTAAAATATCATTGCTGTCCTAATTTTGAGTTGCATTAGTGTCCTTTGGACTCATTGAGAATGTGGACCTTAGGCTTTTTGTACGTGTAGCAGATAGTTTCATTTGCTTGTGTTTGAAATATATCCTATTGCATATTCGATATTCAATCTGTATACCATTTTTTGTTCAATAAATTCATTTGCATCTGTTTTGCGGAAAATAGAATGAGAGTTGAAAAACTCATCCCTTCTTATATCTGAGTTGCTGGTCATATCCTGCTCTGTGATTGAAAACCTTCTGCAAATTGTGTATCAGATCATCTCTAAAATGGTGGAGGATAACCCAAAGTATGTTGGGCTTGAGATGGACAACTTAAATGTTGTTTATGGAGACGAATCTCTTCCTCGTCTCTATGAAAGCTCCCGCATATCTGCCGACCAGCTCCCGAAACAGTCAGGTAAGAGTTTTTCTGGGTCAAATATGCTAATTGTTTTTTTGTTCCAGCAAGTAACTTTCCCTTTTCTGGTAGGCATTGTAAAAAGGGCTGTGGCATTGGGCCGGTATCTTCAGAATCCATTGGCAATGGTTGCTACCCTGTGTGGACCAGCAAAGGAAATCTTATCTTGGAAACTTAGTCCCTTCGAGAGTTATCTAACTCCTGATGAGAAGTATTCTATTGTCGAGCAGGTGATGATTGACGTGACCAACCAAATTGGTCTTGATATCAATTTGGCCGCAAGTCACGAATGGATGTTTGCTTCGTTGCAATTCATATCTGGTCTTGGGCCAAGAAAGGCTGCAGCTCTTCAGAGGTCCTTGGCAAGGGCTGGAGCAATCTTTACTCGCAAGGATTTATTAACTGCTCATGGGCTATGTAAAAAGGTTTTCATCAATGCTGCAGGGTTCTTGCGTGTAAGGCGAAGTGGATTGGCTGCTAGTAGTAGTCAGTTTATCGACTTGTTAGATGATACAAGAATACATCCAGAATCTTATGGGCTTGCTCAGGAGTTTGCAAAGGAAGTGTTTTTGAAGATGCACGAGGGCGAAGAGTTCAATGATGATGATGATTTCCTTGAAATGGCTCTGGAGCACATTAGAGAGAGAAAGGTTTATCTCACACGCGCTAATGTTGATGACTTCGCTAAGAGTAGGAAATGTGAGAACAAAGAGGAGACTCTAAATGACATAAGGTTGGAATTAATGCATGGGTTTCAAGAACGGCGGACGCGCTTTACAGAACCAACTCAAGAGGAGGAGTTTTATATGATCTCAGGGGAGACTCCGGATTCTCTATGTGAAGGAAGAGTTGTACAAGCAACAGTGCGCAGGGTGCAACCTGAACGAGCAACTTGTGTTCTTAATTCTGGGTTGACGGGCATACTAGCTAAGGAGGACTATGTGGATGACTGGAGAGGCATTGAAGATTTAACAGAGAAGCTGCATGAAGGTGATATTTTGACTTGCAGGATTAAGTATATTCAAAAGGATAGGTACCTGGTGGCTTTAAGTTGTAAAGGAAGTCAGATGACAAGTAGCCACTGTCAGAATCAGCAAGATATTGATCCATACTACCAAGAAGAGCGCAGCAGCCTACCTATTGAGCAGGAAAGAGCACGCAAAGAGAAGGAGCTCGCCAAGAAGCATTTCAAACCGAGAATGATTGTTCACCCGCACTTCCAGAATATCACAGCTGATGAGGCCATGGAGGTATGAATTTTAGTTATTGTGAATAGTTGTGCAGATATATGGTTAATGGAGCAGGTGATCGTTTCGGTACCACACTTTTTCCTTCTATGTTATTCTTTCTTTTTGGTTAATTTCTTTGTCCTATACTTGATTGTATGATCTTTGTCTATTCTCGAAATGTGTGTGTGTGTGTGTGTGTGTGTGTGTGTGTGTGTGTGTGTGTTTGTTCTTTTCCCTGCGTGTGGGAAGTTCTTAGAAAATGCTTGTGGATGTGAATTGGTTTGCTTTTGCTTTATTATTTTCGTTTTTATACTTTTTGGTATAATATCAGTGAACATCCTTTTCTGGTCAACTGTAGTAATGCAGTTTACTCGATTGTAGCCTATGCCAAGTTTAATCTCTTAGGATTTTTTTTTCTGTTGCAATAAAATGTTCAGACTCTTGATGTGGACAACGACCCGCGGGCATGAAACTTTTTAATTGTGTAGTCTGGTGCAAAATAAATTGAAAAGATTATAATTAAATGCCTCCCTTCCAGATAATCATTCCGATGATTTCTTTTGTCAACCTTCAGCTGATCTTGTTCATGGGTTTATATGCAGTTCTTGGGTAGTAAGGAGCCTGGTGAAAGTATATTTCGTCCTAGTTCTCGTGGCCCCTCTTTTTTGACGCTGACTCTCAAAATGTGGGACAGAGTTTATGCCCACAAGGATATTGCTGAAGGTGGAAAGGAACAGAAAGACATAACAAGCTTGCTTTGTATTGGTAGGACGCTGAAAATCGGAGAGGACTATTTTAAGGATTTGGATGAGGTAATATCCTATAAAACTTTCCTTCTGTACTGCTCATCTGTTTGCCTAACTTAGAATCTCCAAGATGTTTCTAGTCTTTCGTAGATGAAATAAGTAGTTTTTCTTGGCAAAGGAGAATGTTAGATTTTTTTGGTTGATTCTTGTGTATAATGAAAGTGGGAACGACACGAATTTTCCAATTTTGTTTCAATCCGATCTCATGGTAAGGTGTAGGTGATTAGGTATCGGATAGGCTAAAATGTGGTCATTGAGCTTGGCTACTGGTGAAATTTGGATCCTGGTGGTGGCTATGGAAGGTACCACGCAGTTAGTTACTTTAGTTTGACTAGGAATCTAAGGAGGCACACAGTCTTATTCATGCAGCACATCATCCATGTCTACACCTGTCCATGCTCCATCATCCACTTCTGCACCTGCCCATGCTCCGTCATCTTGTGTCTAGGTAGCGAGCCTGAGGCACTCTTCAATACCCCATTTGTATGAAATCTAGAACATAATCTGTAGAACCCTTGTAAGGTGCCAGGTGTGACTGGCCGTGTGAGTTTGTCCCATGGTTCCTTCTGGCTTGGTATTTATTTCGATTTTCAATATCACATTTTGTGTCTAAAGCTAATTCTGTTTACATCAGGTGGTGGACCGTTATGTAGATCCTTTAGTGGCTCATTTGAAGGCCGTGCTAGGGTTCCGTAAGTTCAAGGCAGGCACCAGAGCAGAAGTTGATGACATTTTGAGAAAAGAGAAATCGGAGTTCCCAAAGAGGATTGTTTATAGTTTAAGTGTATCTCATGAACATCCTGGATCTATTATCTTGACTTACATAAGAAGTTCAACTCCACACCATGAGTATATCAGTTTGTTTCCAAAAGGATTTAAGTTTCGTAATAGAATGTTTGAGGGAATAGATCGTCTTGTGGCATATTTTCAGAAACATATTGATGACCCTCATGACAAACCGTCTGTGAGATCTGTTGCTGCTATGGTTCCAATGCAGAACACTGCAAGTGGTGACTCATCTGGTTTTGGTGGTGGATGGGGTACATCTAATCAAGGTAGTTATATATGGTGCTCTTTCCCCCCCTTCCCCCCCTTCTTTTTGAATGTTCTTGGTGTCTGCGTCTGGGTGCTCAAATTGTTGTCTACTTTCAAACCCCTTTCCATCTGTGATCACGAGTCATTAGCGTGGTGTAAATGCCGAATTTCTTCTTTTGAATGATTTGTTGTTTATTTAGTTGGATCCATGTTGTTACTTGGTATAGATTGTTCTGTAGAAGTGTTAATTAAGGTGTACATAAGTGACACTTCATGTTGAAACTAATGGAGCTTTCAAGGTGCTTAACTTTCTAATTCGCTGTATTTTACATTTTTCTCCAATTAAAAATCTTGTCTTTTCACCGTCTAACTTCCAACGGTTGTGGAGCTGTCACTTTCCGTTTCACATTTTTATCCTATAAATATCCTTTTCTTTATAGTGTTGCAACCCCAATTATTTGTAATGGGTTTTTGTTTTTTTAATATATTTTATTTCCAATGTATTAAATACAAACAGTGATCGCCACTCTTCCAAAAGAAAATACTTGTTGATTTAATATTTTTGCTTAGTTTGATGAATTGTAGATATTTCTGATGTCCACATATCCGTAATGAGCAATTTTTGGTGTTCTAATTTTTATGAGTGGCTGAAACTGTAAGATAAATTTGTAGAACATTTTAGATCAGTTAGTGCTTATGGTATCTTTCACTTGTTCTGCGTTCTGTGGAACTTTTGAATGATGGAGGCACTTTACTTTTTGGAAAGTAATAACGTATTTGTGGGAAAGTAACTGCAGTGTAGTCGTTACTGAAATATAATGAATAAATAACTGGACAGGATAGTAACTGTGGTGTAGTGGACAGGTGACAATGACAGATATATGGGCTGATTTCTACTTGTTCGACTTCTCTCACTAGAATGCTCTGACTTCTCTCTAAGTTTCCGAAAATACCCCAATCCGTCCCCCACTCACTTTCTCTCATCTCCACAACTAACGTCCATATATTTTACCTGATAACGGTCATATTTCATTTCTCTCCACCTTCAACCACCGCTCCTCTTCTTCTCTCCTCTACGTCGATCAAATCGGCACCTCTTTTTAGATCAAATTTCTCCTCCTTCCATAATTCTACTGATACACACCTCCTGCTCGTTCCTCAGGGCTCTTAGGCCCTCCGGCCACTGCGACAAACGGTCGGAGCATATATCTCGAGCTAATTCCTTTGAGATATGGCCGGGTCTTGAGGATCTGTATAGATCTTCAACATGCATGCTAATGTGAGAGCCAAATTGGCTTGTGTTTCCTTGCTCAAGCCAGATTGTACTGCCGAAGAGTTTTCGACGCTTTCACAAATCCACATCGATAAGGACAAAGGTAAATCCTTTTCTGCAATCAACCAGAGAAGGTTTCTGAATTTAAACAAAAATGGAGCTCAACAATCGTAGAACAAGTTACTGGTAATACGTCTTCCTTCTCCAATATGAAAAGCTTTGCTGAAGCTCCATGGACCTCTAAAAGTCTGCTTCAGGCCTAGATGTTGGAGGAAGGCCATGTTGTGTTTCAATTTCAGCCTGAGGATCCCAGGCAAAGCATCTTAGACCTTTTCCCATGCTTTTAGGAAATATAATTCTTTTTCTCTTGGCTCTGGTTTTCTAATAAGCCAATTGAACGACTCAAGCTGGATGCTGTCCTAGTTTGAGTCAAATTCCCCAACCTTCGCCTCCCTTATTTCTTTTTTTGTAAGTAAAATTTCATATAAACCAAAATGGTGTCCCGAGGGAATTTACAAAGGTTTACCCTCAAGTGAGGATATACATGCAAGACTTGGGCTTCTGTTGTTCAAAACGCAAAAAGTCAATATTCGCTACAATGAGCTTCATAATCGGAATGCGAAGCCTTGACATCATTAAACAAAATGACATAGCCTATATACAAAATAACATGGCCTATTGACAGCAAGCAAAATTTGTCTAGAGATAGGCTGCAACTGGAGAATGCGATCCTTCTGTGTTCTGAGCATTAGGCTTCCAACATTTTTCCTTCGAACAGTTATGTAGCTCTTGGAAGTAAATTGTTGTCTTCAAAGGCGCACCACTCCAAGCTTTGTTCCCCATTGTTAACTGTTGAAATCTTCCAATCTCCATCCTGAAAAGGGAAATACGCCAGCGCATATACAAGCCTATGTTTATAGGCTAGCCTATGTTTATAAGATAGATTGATCACCTTACAATCTAGAATGGACTTTGCCAGGGTTGTGTTGAAATCAAAGCTGGTGAGACACCCCCAAATTTGTAATCTTTATTGATGAAAGTGGAAAGACTGTACACCGGAGATTGTCTATGAGTGGATGCCAGCACAGTGCATAAAATGCAAGACCTTTGGCCACCCTTGTGAGGTTTCGCAGGATAAGAGTAACCCTGCTACGAAGCCGACACCAAATGCTATTGGACACTACAAGAAGCACTCAAACAATGGGAACCACACAACACAAAAAGGACGCAGGGAAAGGTCCAGAGAAAGGATAACAAGAATAAGAAAACTAAAGGTCTAGAGCTTGAACCAGAGAAAGAAGGACAAAGGAAGACTGATACTGAGTCTGATACTGATGACAGTGATGCAACTTTTTCCAAACCCCAGCAACCATTGCATAAGAACAATGCAAAGCCTAGGGATATGGCCAGTGCTTTTCCAGGCCTAGTGTTTGACTCGTATTGGTATTTCAGTTGAAAAATATTCATTGAATGCTTAATCCAGACTCATTTTCTGGACAACCGTTTAACTGAATGGTGCTCAATGAATTGTTATCGTGCTTATAGCAGTTACACATGCTTTTTAGCCATAACACATGCTTTTTGGCCATGCGCAATGATGATCCTAGTGATAACCAAAAGATACTTGGGAGGGTTTTAGTTCTCTCTGGCCTTGGGCTCACTTGTAGGATTTTTTGAAATTTTATTCTTGAAAGGAGATGCACTTTCATGTGGTTTTGTATACTATTCTCTGCCTCTCTCACCGTCTTTGCCTGCAGATTCAGATGATCTTGCCTGGTGTAAATCATGATTTGGGTGTTCGATTTGCATAATTTTTTTTGTTGTTGTAAATTGAGTGTCTTTTAGTGGCGGTTGGTTATATTCTGCTGGCCACTTGTTTGCCTTTCATTCTTCTTTTAGTGGTTTTGCCTGGCCATGCCCTCATAGCCTTGGTATTCTCTCTTTAACTTCTTGCTTCCCATTTGCAGAAGGCAATGATTACGACAATAGTGGTGGACAAGATGATCACCAAAGTGGGATGCCTAAGCCATATGGTGATCGTGGACGTAGCAGGGGCCGAGGTCGTGGACGTGGTTCAAACGGTGGCGGTAGGGGAGATCGAAGTGATGGTGACCAACAATATTCAGATTTTGGTGGTCAAAAGTGGGGTCAGAAGGACGATGAGGGTGGATGGGTTGAACGTGGACGTGGTCGGGGCAGGGGCCGAGGCAGAGGGAATGATCGTGGAAATGGTGGACAGGATGGTCACCCAAGTGGTATACCTAGGCCACATGGTGAACGTGGACGTGGCAGGGGTCGGGGTCGAGGTCGCGGACGCGGTACATATGGTGGTGGTAGGGGAGATCGGGGCGATAGTGACCAGCAGGATTCAGATTATGGCACTCAAAAGTGGGGTTCCGAGGATAGTAGTGTTGATGGTAATGGTGGAGGATGGGGTAGTGATACAGCTGGGGGAGGCGGTAGTGGTTGGGGTAGTGGCACAGCTGGGGAAGGCGGTAGTGGTTGGGGTAGTGTTGGTACAAATGATGGAGGCGGTAGTGGTTGGGGAAGTGTGAGGACAGCTGACAAAGTCGGTGGAGAAAAAGGAACTCATGATTGGGGAGAAAATGGTGGTGACAATGGTGGTAGTGGAAGAAGTGGCGGGAGCTGGGGCAGTGGAGTTCACAAAGACGGTGGCGGTTGGGGTGGTGGTGGGAAAGCGGGTGGAGACAATAGTGGTAGTGGGAGTGGTTGGGGGGTAAGTGGCACACCAGGACAAAGCAGTAGCGGTTGGGGTGCTGGTGGAGACAATGGTGGTAATCACACTGGTAGAGGAAGTGGCGGGAGCTGGGGCGGTGGTGGAGCTGACGGAGGCACTGGAAGTTGGGGCGGTGGCGGTACAAGTGCGAAAGGCAGTGGTGGAGACCAGGGTGGTATTGGCAGTGGTTGGGGGAGTAGTGGTTCAACAGAACGAACTAGTACTGGTTGGGGAGCTTCTGGAAAAGCTGTTGGAGAGAGTGGTGGTAGTGGCACTGCTGGACGTAATGGTGGGGGCTGGGGCAGTGATGGAGGAGCTTGCAGAGGCGGGGGTGGTGGTATGAGTGAGAGATGCAGTGGTGGTTGGGGTGTTGGTGGAAAAGCTAGCGGAGACCAGCGTGGCAGTGACACTGCTGGTGCTGGCAACAAGAATTGGAGTGCTGGTGGCACAGCTGGCACAGGCAGTGGTGGCTGGGGCACCAGTGGTACAATCAATAAAAGCAATAGTGGTTGGGGTGGTGGTGCTAAAGTTGGAGGAGACCAAGATGGTAATTGCACTCAGGCTGGTGGCGGCGGAAGTTGGGGCAGTGGCCGGAGGCAGGGATCTGGTAGTGATGCAGATACCAACGCTGGAGGTTCCGGCTGGGGCAGTGCCAAGAAGAGTTCTGGTGGTGGTGGCTGGTGATGTAATTCTCTCTGCTGAGCTCAAGTATATGTTTTTGGAGATATTTTGTCACATTCTAGCCCGTGCTTCTAACAAGTATCTAATGTTTCCGGGTTTCTGGTCCTATCTTCCAAATTGGAACGTACTCATACCATGTTGCTCTTATTCTGGGAGGATCTATCATAAGATTGCTCTCGCAGAAAATTGTAGAATTTATGGGCTTAATAGACCAGCATTTGCAGAGAGTAAGGAGGATCTTGGTTAGGGCTCCAGCTTAGTTATCTGCTTCTATCTATTATTGTTAGAGTGCTAATCCCTTCATGAAATGCATGGTTTTTTTTTTGCTTTCGGAGATCTTGAGGTTCCAAAGTTGGTGTATATTTGCCTGTTGATGTTATAGTATTTGCAGTTCTAAGCAGGTGACGGAGAATTTTGCATATCAGTCGCTTTAAACACGTAGTTGCAAAAACACACAGCATACACCAGTGTCCTGGATGTGAAACTTCCATATGTTTTCACCGGCAATCAATCTGTGAATCATATGGTGAGCTTTGCAAAAATAACGTTAGGAGTATACTAGTCTTTTTATTTGGAACTTATGGCCATTGGCTAGGTTTAAGGCAAACAAATGTAATATCTAACAAGAAAAGAAAGCCTGAAGTATTCCATTTGATAATTTGATGATGGAATTTATTTGGATATAGTCGTTAGAACATACCAGTTTGTTAGCTGACTAATTAATGTTACACATATTTTGTTCGGTTGAAATTTATAAAATTCAGCTAAATAGTAAGCATACTGGTGTAATACTTTGTTAGTATGACACTTTTTATACAATCTTTTTAATTTTGATGAACAGTATGCTTATTGACATACTTGATGATCCACGCAGTTAAGTAGGAAACATGTCTGCTCTTTAAGACATTCAACTTATTAACTCGTAGACTATTGTTTCATGTTTAGGTGGGGCGAGTGAGGGCGCGCACACACATATATACACCCCACACACCCACACACACATATATATATATATACTTATACACATATATGTATATACATATGTGTATACACACATACACATATATACATATATGTATATATACATACATACATACATACATATACATACACACATACATATACATACACAGGTGTTCCTGGTGTACGAGGTTTTCGCATTTGCGCAGAGTCGAGAAGGAGACGGATCGTTTCGCAATCTGATGTACGCAGTTTTACCCAACACTTCGTGCAAGAGTCTCTATATGTGTCTATATATAAAATGCAATTATACATATGGTTTGTTGCAGTGGCGGACGCATGACTAATTTTCGGGGGGGGGGGGGA
>AP025071.1:785706-890520 GCA_036186865.1 Eustoma russellianum
GGGGGGGGGGGGCAAAATTCACACTATGAAATCACCGTCCACTTTTTCGGACTCAATATACATTCCATCGAAAATCCTGCAAAAACTCCCTTACAATATAGATATATGCAAATATTATAACATAAAATCTAAACCAACACATCCACTAATCAAAATGCAACAATAATAAGCAACTATCAACAATATCCAACAAAAGTTATTCATAAGCAACATTAACAAGCAGCAATATCCAACAAAAGTTATTAATTTAATGCTCGACATACCTTTTATTTACGAAATGAAGGACGAGCAGCAGGAGGGATTATCGGTGGCCGCAAATTCTGAAATTGTTGCATAATGTTTTCATTTGAAATGGTTCCAAAAACTTCCTTCTCGAAGTAACACAGTAAACAGTCCGATAGTAAATCGTCTCCCAATCGGTTGCGCAGATCAGTCTTTATTATATTCATCGCAGAAAAACTTCTTTCCACACTCGCTGTTCCGACGGGTAAGATCAGTTCTAACTCGATGAGCCGATATACTAATGGAAAGTAATTGTGATAATTCAACTCCACCATCTTCTTTGCAAGAACTCCAAGATTAGTATTATGAGAGAATACTTCATTTGATTTCATATCACCAATGTAACTTTTAAGTTCATGGTTGAGCTCAATTCGATCATTGGTAGTGAAATCGTCTGGATATAACTCAGCAAGGTGTAACAATTGACTATGATCAAAATTTGCAAAAGAATTGGAAGGATCAGAGCACATCACACATCTAAGTAAATCTGTGCTGGCTTCGGTGAAGTGTGTATCCATTTCCGTAGCAATGATGTCAATTACCTATTAACACACATATATCACATATCATGAGATAGTTTTGGGATTAAAAAACAGATACCTTAAATTTAGATAATCAAAAATACAACTGCATTTACCTACCACCTAAATTTTTTCTCCAAGTTGGGGGCGGCTGCCCCCCATGCCCTCCTGTGAACGCCCCTGGTTTGTTGGCCTGAGCCTTATAAGTTGTACAATTTTTCTATAATACATGATACGACGGTCTAATGAAGTATAAGCATCACACATCATCTTGGTTTTCTAAACATGCGGCCAACAAAAGTACAGGCTTATTGGACGGACCATGATGCCCGGTCCGGATTAAACGGTTCGACCGGGTTCTAAAACCTCGCTTTTTTCAGCACAAATGACCTATAGAAGTTCAGACATTTGTCTTTCTTCGTCGTCTCTATCTTTTTCTCCCTCACAAAAACATATACAGTAATCGTACGGCCAGGATGACTGCTCAGACTCAGGAAGAACTCCTAGCAGCCCATCTCGAACAGCAAAAGCTCGACGTAAGTTATCTCTGTCTCTCTCTTTCTCTTGGTTACAGTTTCTGTACGGATTATTTAGGCAGCCAATCAGCCTTGTTATCGCCAGTTAATTGTTGATTAGATATGTTTCTTCGAAGTAATCTCTAGCAATTTATTGGTTTAGCATTTAGTTGGAGGAATTTATTTATTGTGTCTGTGTTGCTGTGATGAATCTTGATACAGGAGATGATGGAATAACAATTTTAGCTTGTTTTGGTAAACCTTGATCAATAAAATTGTGCTCCTTTGAGTACAAGTGACGCTGTAGGTGTTTTTAGTTATTGTATTTATATTACAGACATCATCTTGTACGAATTTTGGTATTTGTAGTGTAGTTAGTTGAACAAAGGAGTTTTGTTGCTTTTAAGCGGTGGATTTTCTGGACAAGCCCTTTTTCTTTTTTTGGTAATTGATTTCCAGGGCAAGCCTTTCACACATTCTAGCAATTTTTTGTTAAACAACTTTATGTATTGTGCCTGTGTTGATGTGATGGATCTTGATAAAGTGGAGGATGAAGTAAAGATATAGCTTGCTTTTGTGGAATCTTGAACAATAGAGAAGTTGCTGTTTCACACATTCCATGCTAAACTTTGTCTGGCAACGGTGCTTTTGTAATGGTGATGTTCCGTTTATTTCTTGTACAGACTTTCCTGAATTTCCAATAAGATAACCTGCAGCGTTATATACTTTTCCAGGGTAAATTTCATTTTGCTTCCGGATAAATGAAATTGCCTTTTGCTAAAAGAGGCCTGGGGTATTCGTGGATTAAAGTATTTTTGAGAAATTGTATGAGTTGACCAACTTTGCTTGAGGGAATTTTACAGTTCACAATTGAAATAAGTTTTCTGGAGTTTTGGCTTGTTCTTCCGATAACTTTACCAAAGACACTATTTTCAAATATGTCGGCTACAAGTTGCTGATACTTCGCTTTTTTTGGCTAACCAATTTGGAAAGTGGTTTCATGTGTTCAAGTTCCACGCAAAGTGGTTTATGAACTCTGTTTTAGCTTGTAGATGTTTATGGGCTTGTTGTTTAGCTAGCGTGCTTTTTTTTTGCATTCTGAGTTATATAATTTCTGTTGCAGCCTGAGGAGCCTGTGGTTGAGGATGAAGACGAAGATGATGAGGACGATGACGAGGATGACAAGGATGAAGATGATCTTGATGGTAAGTTTATTTGAATTGGTTACTTTGTTTATGCTTGATTTTGCTCCACTATTTTTTTTTTTTTGGAGGCGAGTGTTGATCTTGTTGTTGTTGGTCCATTCCATGATTTTGCGAGGATGGTAAAAGATTTTAGCTTGTTTTACTTTTATTATTTATTATCTTTTGTAGAAGGATCTGTTTACGCTTTTGGGAAAAAAAATATTTCTTTACTTTTTTCGCCCTTCTTCGATCAGTTTCCTCTATATAATTTGATCATTACGTAGAGGATTGCTTACTTTTTGTAGTAAATAATGTAATGTAAATGGATAAGTTCTGCAGGCTTTTTTTAGTTAGAAAAGGTATTCAGTGCTTTCTGTTGGGGTGTAATCTAAATTATTATCCAAATCATGTCGAATGATTCATGAGTATGCTCGCCTTAATCTCTCGGCGCTTCCTTATTTCGACTCGTGTCTGACTACATATGCATTTTTCATCTTCGATAAGATGGTGCTTATGATTGGGTGTTAAAATGATGGTTTTTGATCCCTTATGTGGCAATCATCATTACATCGAAGTGTCTTTTTGGTCTGAAATTGTGAAGAACTGGTAGATTGTGTTTCTTGTAGCATGTGTTCCAATGTACATTTCAAGATAAACTGTTCTATGACGTGTTGGTAATGATATAGTTCTGCTTGCCATCATCAGGATTAGGAGATGCTAGTGGGAGGTCAAAACAGAGCAGAAGTGAGAAGAAGAGTAGGAAGGCCATGCTGAAGCTCGGAATGAAGCCTCTTCCTGGTGTCAGCCGTGTCACTGTGAAGAAAAGCAAGAATGTTGGTTGATTCTTGAGACGTCTCTTTGTTCATCTTTTCCTCTTATTCGGTCTTCTCCCTGTCCTTCCACATCTTGAAAAGCGTGATGACATTTTGTTGACATTTTCGTATGTTCTTTACAGATCTTGTTTGTCATTTCCAAGCCTGATGTTTTCAAAAGCCCCACTTCAGATACATACATAATTTTTGGGGAGGCAAAGATTGAGGATTTGAGCTCGCAATTGCAGTCGCAAGCTGCTGAACAGTTCAAGACTCCCAACCTAAGTAATGTGATATCTAAGCCTGAGCCATCAATCGTTGCCCAGGATGACGAAGATGTAGATGAGACTGGTGTGGAACCCAAGGATGTGGAGTTGGTGATGACGCAAGCGGGCGTGTCTAGGGGAAAGGCTGTTAAAGCACTCAAGGCTGCAGATGGGGACATCGTCTCTGCTATCATGGAACTCACGAACTAGTAGGCCCGCTACTTGCTTCTGTGTAAGGATCCAAAAGTATGTAGTTTCAAGATTTGATCTTTATTATAGAGGGCCATAATGACATGATGACATATGATAGCGGAACAAGCAGGTTTAGAATCGCGAATTCATAATTTTCTGCTCATTTTCTTATAGATCCTAGTGTCAATGTATGAACAAAAGAAAAATAAACATTCTGTAATGCAGGTTCTGCGTCATGTCCCCGTGCATTCTTTTGCTTCTTGGTATGTTTTACCTTGCCTTTTGACTTGGTTCCTTTAAGAAAACACACTTGTATGTCTAAACCAGTAACAGTAGTACTTGTCTGAATCGTCACAAAGTGAGAAAAACGATAATTCATCTCTGTGTCTTCTGAGCTCAAGTTCGATTTCCTCCACGGATAATGCTGCTTTTGAATTTGCAGCCATGCTAGGGAAGAGCCAAGCATCAGGAAAAGTGACGATTTTTTGCACACTCAATGAGCTCCTAAATGGAAACAGAACTAAATAAACGATACATATTCCATTCAAGAAGCTAGTATTGTTTTATTTTTCTGCATAGTTCACTTGATAAACGTCTGTAGAAGCCAGGCATGCAAGGTTAGCACACCAGATTTTTGTGTTCAAGCCCCCAATCGAACCAATTCGCTACTGTATCGCTATCTGCCCAAATCGGATTGACAATCGTAGGGCTCAAGGTAATGTTTGTCTATGCTGTTTCCATTGACCAGGTGTCTGTCATAACTAGGGTCACTCTAATGGGTTCAGAGACCACATGTATTATCGTAACTGAAATAATAATCGCTAGCAACATTGGACATTGCCTTCATAGCTCTTTATAAGTGCTAGCAGCAAAGGATATTGCCTTGTTAGCCAAGAATTGAGCAAACATGAACCAAAGCTTGAACTGAACTCGAACTACTGATTCGAAACCACTTTCGGAGCCTTCAGGCGCAACAGAAACTAATGCTACACGTACATATATGAGATAACAAGACAGATGAGGACATACACAAAGAGCCCCAAGGGCCCATCGTCGCGATATTTCTACATAATGCTGAACTATCATATTAACGTTCTCAATCCTACAGAGGTCATCTAAATCAATCAAACCGTATCACTCAAAAGGCCAGTTTGAGTAATCTGGATATTGATTCTCCTCATGGTTGATCACATGACTTGTTTCATTTGCACGATTTGAGGTATCTTGTGAGTGAGATGAACCAAAAGGCCACAGCCTAGACCACCGCCTTCGCCTATCTGAATCCTCAGTTCTGTTTTCTTGACTACTTTGATCTTGTTGCCTATGGTACTGATTGCTTTCAAGGGGTGTTAGCTCTTGTCTACAAACAGGACACGAGCTACGCTGTTGTAGCCATGGACCTATACAGTCTGTATGATACAAATGTTTGCAAGGCAACAACTTAGCATTTGTACCTAACTCGAATTTCTCCTTGCAAACAGGGCAATGGCAATCAGATCGAATGTCTTTCTTGGAAATCTTGACAGATGGAAGATCATTGATGCAAGTTCTTGATGCAGGTGGATCTACACATTGATCACTAGTGGTAACATGTTCAAAAAACTCTTCCACCCCAGGGCCAACATAATAATCGCCGCCATTGTCTCTTCTGAACCCCAAGCTGTCATTAAGAAACTCTAAGAACCCTCCATTACTAGGCATTCTAGCATGCACTTCTCCACTAAAAATCAATAATGGATTCCATATGCTGCTACTATGATCACTCATCCCATCTGGTATATCGCGATCATTAGTGACATTACTTCTTACTACAGATGATCTATGATTGTTTTGATCTTCAATGGTTAATATGTTCAATATCTGATCAATTTCTTGAACAAAGCCTTGAAGACAAAGTGAGCAAGCTGCATTTCTTGCTTCAAGAGCCACTGGCTGCCTACAATTGTAACACCAGTGAGTACTTCTGTTGCTTGATCTCTCATTTTCCATTGTTCTTTCCTCAATTGAGCAAACATAGGTTGATAAAGTTCGCGTCTTTATCGCATTTCCAGCATGAAACCTTAAGAATTCATGAGAAAACATTCGTCATATTTGCTACAGCTGTGGCAAGGAATGATAAGCATAACACTAAATGAATAAAACTGATAATAAAAAAATGGTGCAAGACATAATATGAGACCAAATACCTAAACTACATCAAGATTGTTGCAATTCGTCTGTGAAATTATAACAGGTGAAACTATGACGTTTCCTTAAAAGGGATATAGAAACAGAACCATGATCATTGTGAATTCTATTGCATTTTTCTTGATAAGCCCTTTGGTTATGGTAAAGTAAAATCACCACACCTGTTTAGCCTGGAGAAAGCAGAAAAAGGGAAAGGGACAAAGGAGAAACGGTCAGAGAAAGCATACCAGAAAAGAGAAGAGGCTGGAGCAAGCAGTAAAGAGGAGAGACACATGGAGAAGTATACTTGTCTTATACTTATCTAGGACATCTTCACTGTGGGTTTTAGTGTGTGTGTGTGTGTGTATGTGAGAGAGAGAGAGAGAGAGAGAGAGAGAGAGAGAGAGAGATGCGAGAGTTAGTTGAGGAAACTGAAGGTAATGTTGACAAGATAGCTTAGTATGTTTGTCTTTTGGTCAAAAATAGATATGAAAAAAACCAAAGCATCTGACGTCTTTGTCTGTCATTCGGTTACATTGTTGAAAGGTGGTGAGCAGTTCGTTCGTAATTTCTCTCTTTTGTAAGCTACTACATCCATCTCAAACAACGTTGGAATCTTCACTTTCATGTCCGATCAGGTTTGGGCTTGATTCCTTATAAAGACCAAGTAAGAATTTTTCATTTAAGCCCGGAGAGCATAGCTCAGTTGGTTTCAAAAGAGGCAGATTTGCTATGAAGGTGCAAGGTTCGAATCTCGCAGCCTGCATTGTGGATGACTTATCATCAGACTCCAATGTGGGTCTTGAGGGTGGACCTCTAGTGTGTGTCTGCGTGTTCTGTACCTCCCCTTAGCGGGATGACTTATCATCAGACTCCAATGTGGGTCTTGAGGGTGGACCTCTAGTGTGTGTCTGCGTGTTCTGTACCTCCCCTTAGCGGGTCGTTGAGTACCTGATTTACATCCTTCCAGTTCCAGCTGCCTCGTCGGGACGAGTTCCCCTTAGCAGACTGCTGAATACCTGATTTACATATTCCCAGCTATTTGTCGAGACAGGGTGTACGGGGTCCTTGGGGTTGGAGTTCAACCTTTTGCTATGAAGAATTTTTCATTTAAAAGACTATTTATTTTTTTGATTTACATCTTTTACGAAACTTCTTAAAACCGGAAAAATAAAAACAACTCGAAGCAGACTATGACATTATACATTAAAAGGTTAGAATCTTCAACTCCGACAGGCTCACAGTCGCATCTGTATGTTTTATAAATAATATGAATAAAAAATGTGTTTTAGTTGTTGAATCTTGATCATTTCTTAAAGATTTTCTCCTAAGCCCTCTTGAAATATAATTTTGTTAAAATAACATAATATATCTGGTAGTGTGTGTCTTACATTACAAGTTGTTTTGTGGGTGTCTTTTTTTGTTTAACAAAACGAATTAGTTTTAAAAAGTGCTTTAGAAGGGATTTTTTAGTCGGTATGATCTATTAAAGAATTTTAAGATTGGACTGGATGTGACCATTTAAAAATTGAATTTTGAGGCCTGTAAACTTTTCCAAAACTCAAATTAGCCAAGTTTTGACATAATTCATAACTTTTAAGTATTTTCGTAATTAGGGCTGAAATTTTAATTTGGTGAGGACTCTATATTTATATTTAGAATAGAAGAGTCAAATATGTCGTGCCGTCTATTTGTCGTTACTATATTTGTTAATGAGTAATATGAATGCGATAATTATTTTCTTATGAAAAATTTAAATTACCCAATAAAAGACCATACTTAGCAAATAAATTTATACAAAATTATCATTGTTGTAATCTTTATTTGTTACTAAAACATGAGACTCCATGACTATCAAATGAAACATGAGTAAATATGTATACATTTGAAGGTGATTAGCAAAAATCCACATTGAAGATTTATAAAGGGCATCGCAGTTCGGCACTATCTAATATATGTCTAATTCGTGAGTTCTTTTTTGGTATGTATGATATACTCTTGCATTAGAGAAGTATGTTTATTTAGTAAAATTGCTTTCTTAATTGATGGAATATTTTGAACAAAATAGACAAGTGAGCACATATATACAACCATACCCATTAATATCTCAACTAAATCAAAATCTATCGTTAGGATCTGAAGATGATGAAAGATAGACCATATCCATTAATATCTCAACTAGATCAAAATCCGTCGTTAGGATCTGAAGATGATGAAAGATAGACCATATCCATTAATATCTCAACTAGATCAAAATCTATCGTTAAGATCTGAAGATGATGAAAGACACAAAGACAGATAAATAGACAATATTGATAAATGATGTGACACTCTCCATTCAAGCTAGAGCACATGGATCTACTCTATCAATAGGATGTAGAAAATGGGTAACACTAACAAGTGAGTAGATGTTTAAGGAGAAAAAAAAGGAGTACATTTTGCTAGTGAAGATTTGGAAAAAGTTGAATATTATTAGATTTCATTGATTTGGACTAGACCTTGTCAGCTTATATAACTCATTATTGTATTATTGTGCAGCTTACATATGTTGTATGATGAACTCTTTATAGCTAGCTATATTTTTATCTTCATGCAGTAAATCATGATCACTACGATTATTGATTATACTTTCGATCACGATATGCAAATTTCTTAAAAGATCTATGTTTATTTAAAAATAAAATATAATCGAAGTTGAAGAAGAAAAGATTACCAGCGATCATATATTAGCAATAGTCTCATGTGAAATTTATATAAGAAGAGGTTCTAGATAGGATGAGCAATTTCCTAGACGACCTAACAAATATGACACGAATCTGTACACATTTTTCTTTATAGGTTATAACTAGAATCGAGTCAAATTTGAAAATGACTTACGAAAATTAGTCATATTCGAGTCAATCCACGCTCTTTCTAGTAATTATAAAAACAATTGTTCTAATCAACCCTACCCTAACATGCCAAACTTGAACTATGAACCTGAATAATCTGAAAATTTTAAGTTCACATGTCAATTTAAACATACCCGATGAACCAAACATGTTTAGGTTCAAGTCGAACAATCTGAACCGTCAAATTAAATTGGAGTGGGGCTCTTCAAATCCGACATGTGATCTGTCAATCCGTGAAAACTTATTTGACATCTTAGTTATAAAGTTGAGTGTAAAGGACAAGAATAAGAAGAGGGTAAACATGTTTTCAGGTCATGGCCTAATGGTTTCAGTGTTGAGACTCAAGAGAATAGCGAGAGTTCGATTCTTGTTCCAAACAAGGTTTTTGACTTTCTTTCTAGGTAAACACATAGTATTAGAGCTCCAGTACTTGGAGTGAACTCCTTGTGTGACTGTTTGACTAGTCCAAACTCTGTCGTAACGGACATTGGACATCTGACTTTTATCTCTATCGCGTCGTAAAACAGACTAATAAGAATCCCGTTGAGGTTTCCGGTTATAAACCTTAAGAAGAGGGTAAACATAGAAACATAATGAACTATTTTTGTCCGTCGGTATATTTATTTAGAAACATAGGATCAATTTGACACTTTATTTATAAAAGAAGTGACTAGTTAGTGAGATTTCTGTTTGAATTGAACACATGGATATGCTCCATGTGGTTGATCCTACGACATAGTATTTGAGTCGATACATTATAACTAAAAAAGATATACATATGAACCAGACACGCAGCACGTGAGTGTAATACTGTTATCTGAATTAGCATTGGCTTATGCCATAATATCCGATCTAATTAGGTTAAATAGTTGCTGTCTAGTTTGCTGTGGATACCTTATGCATTGTCTGATAAAAGTATTATTAATTTAGAAAGCTATTGGATTCTTAATTTACATCATCTACACTGAAGAAAACTCAAGATATGAGCTTTTACAACTAAAAGAGACATGGTTAAGAAACATAGGTTTGCACTAGAAGAAGGGGGTTTGGATCCCCTCACCTACTTCCCCACAGCACGACACGTGGCAGTAGAGGAGGATGGTGAGGCTAGATGAGGGTCAACCGCATCTAGCTTCATCACCCTCCCATGCTGCCACGTGTCGTACAATGAAAAAGTGGGTAAATGAATTGTGGTGAGAGGATCTCATGCCAGAAGAAGCATAGGCTATGACATGCTTGATTCGACACTATAGTCCCATCAAATGTAAAATTCAAATAACGAGGTTGGTTGTGAAAAAAGTTTATATATGGGGGTTGGGATCTCCTGACCCCACTTTCCTCACCTCCTTTGTGACCACGCGACACGTGGCAACAAAGAGGGGTGGTGAGGGGATCTTATCCCATATCTGGGTGCTTACTAACATATTATCTGCATGTTATTAATATATATATATATATATATATTATTCAGAACATATTTATTACAGTTTCGATTACGCCTCTTAGCCAAATAACGTTAAACCGGTCGAGCAACACAACCAAACAATCCCAACACAGTTCTAACTAATTGGGCTAAACAACCACAACCGGCCTCTAAAAAAACCAGCCGTACAAATCAAAACAACTACAAAAATCTATAATTCTGTCAACAAATAATTAATCACAAATAGACACAAAACCCAATTGCTCATGATCCTATGGTAAATATATCGAGGGAACTCGCTAGGTGACGTGTCGCTCATACTATACTTTCTCATTTTTTTTCACAGATACACAGAATTACGAATTACTCTATGTCGAGGATGACCAGGAGTGGAGTTTCTGATACTCAAGACTAGATGATGAGATTTTGAGGATTTAGTTGAGACGTTTTATGGATTTGTTATGATACTGTTGAGACTTAGTATTTCCGATTTTTTCATTACGATTTTGTATTGCTTCAATTTACCCTAGACATTTATATTGTATGGATGAATATTTATTTCAAGGTTTAATTTTTATGACTTCTGCTGAAATCGATTTGCGTCATTTTGATAACGTGTAAATTGATCGTATCGACGCTTTGTATTCTTTTTAGTGAAATACGACGAGTGAATCGTTTCGAATAATAGAATTCGAGATGTGTCGCTACAATTAATTCTTAATAGACAAATAAAAGATTAAGAAACACAGAAAAATGATACATAAATCTAGCAAGTCCTATCGAGGCTTGTACAATATCATCATAAGAACTATATCAAAAAAAAAACTTACATTACATATGAAACTATGGATATCTCTATCACTTAAAGTTCTGGAATAACAAACTCAACCAATAATTTTTAAAACAAAAGAATTCAAATTTTTATTTTAATCCAAAGTAGCCCACATGAAAATTATCATGGCAATTACATATCACACGAAAACCCTAATATCCTCAAAGCAACTGTGCCAACACCGTGCTAAAAGTGGCCACCACCACTGACATAGACCAAGTAGAAATTGCACAGGCGCTAGATTTCTTCTCTTCATTAGAATGATCAGAAGATGATCCAGAAAGAGAAGAAGAAGAAGGAGAAGGAGACGGAGCGTTCGCGCTCACCGATGAAACTATTTGTATTGTGAAGTTGCACGTTGGTTCTGATATATTTGTAGTTGTTATAGTAGCCGAGCCACCAAAATCGCACGCTTGAGGAGCTTGATTATTCACTTGGAAAAATGCATTGAATGCATATGAAGCCTTTGCATCATCACTTATGCCATTGCATGATGATCCATCACCTAGAGGAGTGCAATCAGCCCCATGTGAACATGCATACTGCACACTCTCTTCAATTGCTGTTTTGTTCGTCACGTCTGATTTCAGTTGGCACCATTTTTTGGGTTGATATTGCACGTTTTTAGCAGGTACGAGGTTCTTGCTGGGCCCCACACCACCTGAAAGATCAAGGGGATATTTTGGAGTACCATCGTACTTGTAAATTCCCCAACTGCGCTCGAAATTACCAGGGAGTGTACTTTTGCCATCCTCATCGAACAATGCAAACATGTATACTTCTATGTATTCAGGTCGAAGTGGGGTCCCTTTGTTTGTCGCAAGATGTTTGACAAGACCAGTGTAGAATCTTTGTGCCATGGACACGTTTGCCAACACATCACCATCTGTGGGCCATCCCATCTCCCCTACTATGATGGACATGTTTCCATATCCTTCGCGCTTTAGGGCGGCGGCTAATGTGTCAATCATGGCATCGAACACATTTCCATACTTGATCCCGGTATGACCATCAGTGAATCCGGGGGCTTTGCCGTCAAAGAAGGCAAAGTCAATCGGGAAGTTACCGCCGCCTTGATAAGCGCTAAGGAAGGGGTAAATGTTGACAATGAAGGGGGCATTGTTCTTGTCCATTACTTCAAGGATCTCTTTTACTGTGTCAACTATGTCTGGACGGAATATTCCGGCCGAGGGAACGGCGTCGTAGGACGGTGCATAGTAGACATCAGCATTGAAAGGAATGGCGGCTTTGGTGGTGTCACCAATCCCAGCATCATTTAGAGCATTTTGGATGTTTGTAAGCGCTGGCAAGGTTGCATTGATAAACATGTCTTTGTAATCCCTTAGGAATGGCTCGTTTCCAATTGCCACAGTCCTGCATCGAGACACACATGCAAATTAGAAGAACAACATTACCCCCATTGCTTTAGAGGCTTCCGCCTATGTCATAGTATGGAAGGTCGGATACACGCAACCATACTCATGTGTTAGAAACACACAGAGGCTGTTTCCCGATGATCCATAATGAAAATTGCGTCAAACTATGTCGATCAACCGCTACTTCACAACGTAAATAATTTTGCTTTATTCCATGATATTTCAAAATCAAAGAAAAATGTGTCTTAGCTACATGTGAATTAGAACAAATAGTCATATCATGGCATGCACCAAATCAATAGAATCCTACATTGTTTTATTCATATAGCATGGCTTGATTTTCATTGTTTTTATATTTGATGATATGATCCCATTAACTTACTATATGAGACTAAGAAGTAGAGTCCAAATTACGAACAAATCATGATGTATAGAACAACAACATTATCTCAATATATGCAACCATACCAATGCGTTAGAAACACACCGATGTTGTTTATAAAGACGAGCCACGAGACTTACGTGATCTTGACGCCATCTTTAGATGTGACATTATAACGAGTAACATTGGCTTGTACCCATGCCTTGGCTTTGTCTTCGTCGATCACATTCTGGAGCTCCATGTTAGGGATGGCAATCATAACCTCTATATCAGAACCAGCCAAGGCTTGCAAGATGGTTTCATTGCAATCAAAAAGCTTGACCTTATTGATCCCAATGTCTTTCAATAGTTGCACCACAATATTTGGAGGCACAGGATGGGACGACACGGTACCCCAGTTCACCCCTAGGGCCTCCACATAAGCTCTGTTCAAAAGCCCCACCACCAACAAACCAAAGACTACAGTCCACACCCCCTTGCCATTTCCAGCAACAGTGAGCTAACTCAAGATTGCCAGAATTGAATCAAGGGGAGAATGATTAGGACTGTAATTGTATTTTGCCACGAATTTTTAGTCCTTTTGATTGATGGGATGTAAGCTTTGATGAATATATATAGGTTCTAATATATATAAGTTTGTTACAAATAAGTGGAAGGCATATAAGGTACGTTTTGTTGGATGCATTAGTGGCCTCAAAAGTTGGAGGTATTTGGTCAATAAGAACTAAAAAGAACCTTGGTTGTGAACAGTTTTCGGAGTGCTAACTAACGTTGTTGGTCAGATTTGTGGTTTATAACATGGTAACTAATAAAGGGGACTTATAGTGCCACTTGGGTATCAGAATCAGAATCGGAATGAGTATAAAAGGTTATGAGTTTTGAGGATATTAGTTTGAGTCTAAAAATGATAGTTGTTTAGCATTGAAGTGGGAATGGGTATGATAGACATTGATAGTATTTGGAACGTATCGAAATTGAAATGAGTATCGAATGTGGCATTCCATGTTCACATAATTATTCCGTATTCCAAAAGAAATATAAAATACTATAATCCTAATACAATTTTTTTTTAACATACTGCAGCCCTTCAAAAAGACGATGAATAAAAATCTATTCTTTTTAAGTTCTTATGCAAAGATTTGCAAGAAACAAGAGAAGGGCTTCCCTTTTTTCCTTAAAAAATAATTTTAAAGAAAAGTGGTTAAGAAATGAATGAAGATTCTGCCTTTCTCGTAGGACAAACTTTGTACACAGAACCAGAGGGAGATTCAAAGAGGACCCTCTAAACTCTAAAGATTGAAAGCTGTCAGAAGCTTGTGTCATCCTGAGAAAAAGAACTGCTGATTCCGACAAATTTTTCATTGAATGTCAATATACTACAAGAAATCTAGTCAAACATAAAACAAATGAAGGAAAACTGTGCATATATCTAAATAAGATGTTGCGCAATAAATTTTTGACTTATATTTTATTATATTATATGCTAAACTGAGAATAAAAGACACATGAAACCAGTTTTCTGGCCTATTTCATTGTCGGTTACCAGGTTATAAATTGAAGTATTCATTCTCGTTTGCAATAGTGATTCCAAGGAACATTAGTACTACTTTTTCTCAATACTAGAAAAGGATAAAAAAAATTGACAAGTACTTATTCTTAGACAAAGTAATAAAATCTGAAATATGTATCTTTTCGCTGCATGTGATCTTAACTATACAACACCACCACCACCACCACCACCACCACCCCACCCCCAATGTGGCCGGTAGAACTTTCTAAAAGATGTGAATCAAAAAGGTGTTCTATAAAGTCTTGCTTGAGGAAGATGGCCATTCCGCAAAGTAACAAAATCAACATCAAGAACAAAATAAACCACAACAGTATGCACATTTTAAACTAATACAAGCACATTCAAATATAAATTTTTTCTGACATAAATGTGGCAAAAAGTATCGCAATCCAACATAGTCCTCAATGCAAAGTTTAAGAATAATTCTAAATCATGTATGGAAATCATTTTTAGGGGGGCAACTTTAGCCTCTTTAAAGTAGTGAAAATCCCATCTTTGAAGAACATATCAAAACAGGGATGTCAATCATGTTGCTCAGCCGTCCAACCTCACCTGGTCACTTTGAAACTCTGCACAACAGAACCACAAGGAATTAACTCAGAAGGCTAACTACATTGAGACAAAAATAAAAGATGCATCTTTCTATAGTGGTTTTCTAAATTTTGTTAATTGAGGTATCGTTGAACATGTCAGAAGTGCTAAACATCATGGTGCTATTACAGTGAGACAAGGGATAGCCAAGAATCATGAATTCATGTGTACCTTCACCCTTTTAACTAGATCCTTCGCAACAGGGTCATTCTTAAAATGATCCCGGACAGGCTGCAAAAAAAGAATGGAAAGAGTAAAAACAATGCAGAAGGCGATAACGGCATCAATGCTGTCAGAATTATCAGATATAGTATCATGGTCCATCAAGAAGCCTGTTCGTATGTGGTTTTCATTCACGCTCGCAGGTTTAGCAAGGAGCCTGCATAATGATTTTTTTAGACCAGAGTTCCAAGGACTACATCCTTAAGCTTTTCTTTACATCAAACAATCAAAAAATGATTACCAGATGACAGTCCTCAATTTGAAAGCAAAATCCATCATAAGAAGCAAACGTCATTAGGTGGATACAAAATAACCGTATAATAATAGAAGTGACCCTAGAAAGTGCCATCAAAAAGCCTTCACAAAATCATCTTATCATTCATATAGCATCCAATATTAAGCCAACAAGGCAAATATATACATTGCAGGCAAGTACCTGCAAGATTTTGTTCAATGCTTTACTTAGTGAAGGTTTGAGATCAGCAGGATGTAGTTTCCCACTCTCATAATCTGCAGCTAATTCTTCAAAACCTCCGTAGATCCTACAATGAAAAATAATAAGGAAAAAAAGGAATGGAGATCATACAAGAAACTCTTCAAAAAGGCATGACTGACTGACATATTTTACATGCTTAATATACTGATGTCAAAGCTCACTAGCCGGATTGATAAAAGGGGATGGGGAAAGAAATAATAATTAAGGTCTCATGCTAATGCAGCAAACTTCAGCAGCAGAAATACTAAAATAAAGGACATATGATAAAAGAAAAGAATAAAGGAAAGGCTACCAAAATCAGCAGGAATCAACTAAACCTACTTTTGACCACCATTTTCTTCACTTCGTTCCACCACAAATTCATTGAACCAAGGCAGAACTATAAACTTAATGTACTCAAGACATGGATTCCCAACTACGATGTTTGGTGGGCAATATGCTTTCTTTATCTTGAGATTCACCTCAGCCTGAAAAAAAAAAACGAAATTTCAAAGCCAGTGACGAAATCATCCAATAAGACAACAAATTTGATGAACCAAATATAACAACCAATAACACCCTTGCAACTAACAACATTAACACTCAAGTATAAGGTTGGCTATATGGATCAATTATTTCTCTTGCGTTTTATTTTTTTTTGGTTTTGCTTTTTTCGTTTGTATGTTTTGTTTGTTTGTTTGAGTCGTAACCAAAATCCTACCCTCCTTGTATGTATTATAATATATAATAATAATATGCGCCTTTAGATTATGCATCTTTCAAAACTATCATATCATCTCAACCGTGATTCAGGCCTAAGTACCTATGATTTTCACTTGAATCTTATGCCCTCTACATGACATCGGCTACATGAATCAACTGTCTCCTCTGTGTTATATCACTGACCATATGTTCTTCAATTATCATATAAGTCATATCATTTTCTTATTGTCACTCTCTATGTCTTCTTTGGTCTCTCTCCCATGTTTAACAAGCATCTCATTCATTGTCTCGCACCGCCTAACAGGTGCATTTGCAAGACGCCTTTGGCCATGTCAATATAATCATAACCTTGACTCTCTCATCTACTCATATATCAAACATTTCTACTTATATATCCAAATCTTATTTTATCATTTCTTGTATGTCCATATATTCATGCTCATAATTGACTGCCCAACATTCAGATTTGTATATATCGGTATTTTTTCACAAAGAAGATCTGACACACTTTCTACTTTAACCACTTCCATGTACCATGTGATTCACATCCTTGTCAATTCTCCATCTTTTGTAGTGTAGATCCTAAATATTTAAAACTCTCACTAAGGTGCATCTCTTGGTCTTCCAATTTCACACAAAGGAACAAAGTTCATTCTTTTGTTGCTAAAATTAAATTTCATGGTCTTCCAATTTCACACAAAGGAACCAAGTTCATTCTTTTGTGACTAAAATTAAATTTCATAAAGTCTTTTTTCAATTAAATTTGAAGCTCTTTTCCTCTAGTGTCTCCTGCCGATGTTCCAGTTTAACATTAACTCCTTCACTCGTATCATCCACCAACAAAATGTCATCTACAAATAACATATTCCACAGAACTCTATCTTGAATTTGTTGAATGAGCTCATCCATAACTAATACTCTTGCCACCACAAGAAATATAAATATTCAAATAAAATAAATGCCTGAAACGGCGAAGCCCAAAATAATCAAATAAAGGGAAACACATGATACCTCCTCATCCTCCATGAATATAGAAGAAGAAGGATCGCTTTTTGACATCTTCTCTTGCCCTTGATGCAACCCAGGAAGCATATCTGAAAGCCAAAAGTAGAGATAGCAGTTCATAAACAAAAAAGAATATGTGCATAAAAATATTTATATCAAAAAATTGATGACCAAGGAAGCATACGATGAGACAAGATGATCGGCTTATTTTTTCTCCGGATATCATCACAGTATTCCCTAGCCAATACATTGACTTTCCGCTGGTCCATACCCAATTGGCATATGTCAGCCTGTAGGATTCAATCACAAAGCAAACAACCGAATCACAAAAACTTTTGATATGACTCGTCAATCACGTTTATATACGCATTGCAATGTATATACAGTGAACTACTGTCGACATAATTTATGCCTGCAATAAACCATTGAACAAAAACACAGTACCTGAAATGATTGAAAAACAAATGCCTCTTAACTAACTAAAAAGCCTACTATCAACGTTGATATCGTTTCTCTGCTTGGATTGAATTCCGGGACCAAATTCGAAAGTTTAGCAAACTTGATGCCAAGTCGGGATTCCAGGAAGTGCTTTGAATTAGGGGTGAGGTGAATGCCAACTGTAGGTTGAAGCTCATTACATGTAAACTAGGCATTATCTAAGGCAGGCTTTCAGAACTCTACTCCAAACTCAATATTCTCACCGTGAGATGAATATTTTTCTGTCAAAGGGTCCAAACTCTTAGAATTTATGAAAGACATTAAGGCACTTTCATCCAAGACTATACCAGAAAAGTTACACTCCTACAGAGACAGTTCGAGAAATCTAAAACAGCTGAAGGTAGAATATTAAGACAAACCGAATATTTGAAAGGGCATCCACATTCGTATGATGGGAATTTAAAAAACAAAGCTCATAAAGACACTAGATGAATCTCCGTGGCATCATACAGTTATTGAGATTCCGTTTAAGTGTAATCTTCTAAAATACCTAACAAGACCATAAGCACACCATGAACATATTCATCATGTAAATAAATTGATTGTAGCAACTAAAAAAACACAAATCATATAAAAGTCACATTTAAAAGCAAACATCAAACATATCCAAGTAAAAAAATCTATCCTGGATGAATCCAATTGTAAAACTTACACCAACAACCCTCAAACATTTTCCACTATAAGGCGTTGCCTACATGGATCAATTATTTCCCCTGCATTTTATTTATTTTTTTGTTTTGCTTTTTTGGTTTGTGTTTGAGTAGTAGCCTAAATCCTACCTTCCTTGTGTTTCTCCTCTTACCTAATGCATAATATGCGCCTTGAGAATACGTACTTGTAAAGCTTACCTTAAGAAAAAATATATCAGCACACTGCATGCAAGGGTAAAAGATTTGAGCAGCTGTCAACTCATCCTGTTCAGAACGGCCCATAATTTGACAGCATCTAAAGTGATCAACACAGACATAACAACGTTAAGCACCAAATATTTGGTTCTTTAGCAAATTGAATCAGACAAAAAATCCATGTACCAAACTTTTTACCTCAATATCCTAGGAAGCGTGTTCCGTCGAGCTATATCCATTACAAGAGGCCAATACTCAAAAGCTTTAGAGTTAATTTCTTTGGATGACCACAAAAATTCTACTTGACCACCTTCTAGATTCATTCCCACAGCTTTCCATATCTCAATCATGTAGAGACCAATGACTTCAATCTTCTTCAAATCACCACCCATCTTGTTGTTTAGCTGAGCAAACCAGTCTGCAATCCATATTTTGACTTTGCATCCAGCAGAAGTTAGTTTGTTGACATTTATTGCCTTCATTACTCCCTGTTTGTCAACATAATTATAATACGAACACATGACAAAATAACAAGGAAATCTAAAGGAAACAAACAAAACAAGATCTTATGTGAGTTTGCCATGGAAATTCTTTTTGTCTTTCTCTATAATGGAATCTCTGTCCACTCCTATCAGAATCCTTTCCAATCTCAGATCCATAAACTTTGAGAATAAAATAATGATCGCATAGCTTCTTTCAGATTTAAAAGTGAACTGGCCAAATTAGATTGATGAAAGTAAAATGGGATAATTGTCCAACCACCAAGTTAAGTAGGAATTGAAGGGGGGAGGGGGAAAACAATGTTCTTCAGACCAAAAAAATTAACTCAGAGATCAGAAGGAACAAAGTAAAAAAGAACTTGAACTATAAATACATCAAAGTAGCACAACAACAAATTTAATCAGCCTTAGATGACTCTCCAAAAGAGAACTCCCACATAATAAAGGCATAATGTTGCAGACGTCAAAGATAAACAACACAAATAAACTATGGTATTTTGAAAATTTATCCCTCACTTTTCACACCGAGTCAAAATCTCAACCACAGGCATGATAAGCTTTTAATAATCTCCTATTTGCATCAACTACTGCATGTGAGAAAAAAAACAAATTTCAAGCTCCAGAAATAACTACCTAACTAAAACCATGATTGAGTTGGTAGATTTGTGAGAAATAGAAAGAAGCAGATTGTACGGTTTAAACTTTGGTCTTCCGGTAGTTTTTTAAGGGATAGAAAAGGGGAAGGCAGGAGGCGCGGGGGGGGGGGGGGGTTTGAAGGTTTTAAACACAACGGTCTTCTACTAAACTACTACAATGCTATCATCTCCTTTCTCTCCATAAAAGAGGGAAGAAGAAAGAAGGGAAAAAAAGCAGGTATGCATTGAAGTGAATCTGTTCAATACTTTAAAGAATTCCAATTTTCCGCTGTTGCTGAGGCAAGACATTCATTGAAAACATACAAATATCACTAGCTACAACAATAAGAAAATAAACACTATAATCAATTCAAACATCAACGGGCAAAAACCAAATACCTGAGCAATGTGCATTCTTCCAGAGGGTTCAAACCCATCATAGCAAATGGGTTGGGGCTTCTTAGCCAAGAGATTCCTTAACTCATCCTCTTGTATACACTCTTCCCCAATGCTCCTCACAATCCTAAACTTCTCCTCTGCACTCATCCTACACTCCACAAAGTTTCAGAACAATCAATATCAACATCTGAAAACTGAATCCCAGAATAGACGTAGTTCACATAATAAAAACTCAGAACAAAAAGAAAAAGTACAATTTGAAAAAGAAACAATATCCCAGTAACATTAATTGAACTAATTCCCGATAAGGAAATATTGCCCATGACCCAGAAATTCCACATAAGTTCAACCAGAAATCACAAAAAGAGGCTTCCAGGTAATTAATGCAAAGACAATCTGGCCTCCCGAAAAAAGAATAATTTAATTGAATCTTGCAGAAAAATAAGTCAAGAACTTCACGAGTAAAACTGTAACGAAAAGAAAGAAAGCATACTCAGAGGCAGAAGCAGGGTCGGCGGAGGAAGAAGTTTCTGGGGAGGCGGAGATGTAAAGAGATTCCATCCCCTAAGAAGAAGAGGCAATTGTCCAGGTTTTCTGGTGTGATTGCTGCCAGAAATGTAGGCAAATTAAGAAATCTCAGTTTACCGGAGGCAGATTGTTGAAGGGAGAGCAGAAGAAGAGTTTTGATGAGGCAGGTAGGGCTTCTACTAAAGTCGGCCGCTCGGGGCGCACGAGTTTGGCTCGGTTCGTTTTTCATAACGAGCTTCAAAATTTGTTTGAATTTGATTCGAAAACATTATAAATTTTCAAACGAGCCAAACAGTTTACGGATATTTTTACTTGTTTTAATAAACAAATCCAATTAGATATTCGAACTCGGCTTATTTAAATAAAATTAACGACGAACTTGAATCAAATACAAATTAAACTCAAACTATTCGTAAAATATTCGATTCGTTTAACACCCCTAGCCGCACGAAATTTACGAGTCGGTGAACTGATTTCAGTAGTCAATACAAAAAGAATTTGTCAATAAAATGGTGAAATTTATATTTTAAATAAGTTTTGATTAAAAAATAAAAAAGGTGGAGCTATAACCATGACTCCATTTTGCATTTGCACCGATTTTACACCATAATGCTAAGATGAACTTTAATATAAAATTCGTAAAAAACGATACGAGAAATAACTATTTCTTTAGGGGAAAAAAGGTAACACAATTTTTATGAGTCTACTTTGTTTTTCTGCGTCTCCATTTTCTTTCATTTGATGGATAATTAATAAATTATATCATAAGTCTTCGAGATTGATGCCATGATCTAATTCTAGACTGGAGATGGTTTTTCTCCATTTGACTTTTTGTTAAAAAGAAAGATATTTAGGGGTTGGCTTGACATTATTCTAAGAAAAATAGCTTGTACTGTTAGGGAGTATAAATATTCTGGCGGCCGGCTTTCAGGTATATTAACCGAACCGAACATTTTGCAAATTATTCGAGTTTGATTCGTATTCGATTCGAGTTCGTTCGTTAATTTTATTTAAACGAACTGCGTTCGAACATCTAATGAGGTTCGTTTACTAAAACAAGTTGATCTGTTCGCGAACTGTTCGGCTCGTTTAAACAATTATAGTATTTTTGAGCCGAACTCAAACAAAAATAAGTTTGTTACAGTAAACGAGCCGAGCCAAACAATTTGTTTAACTAAACAAATTCAAATTCGAAAACCTGGTATTCGGTTCGACTCGATTCGTTAACACCCCTACCGGCTCCTAATAAAAAAGAAAAAGAAAATTTAAATAGGAAGGAAGGGATGCCGAAAAGGAAACTACAAACCGATAAACCTTTATACAGACCGGATTGACGGTTCGACCTTGTCATTCCTCTTGACAAGTTTTTTAGAGTTAGGCCTGTAAATGAACCGAGTCATTCGGTATGTTTAGCTCGTTCAGAGCCCGAACTCGGTTCAGCTAAAGGGTTAATGAATCGAGTTTGAGCCACTTTTTCTGTTCTAACTCGGTAAGTGCACCGTTTGTTTAATGTATTCGGCTCGTTAATGTTGTTTGTGAATTAAACGAATTTAAATAAACAAACAAGCTCGACTCGTTTACTAAATTAAATGAATCGCGCTTGAACTCGGCTCGTTTACAGGCTTTAGAGTTTAATCGTTATAATGTCAATCGTCTGAACGGAGACATTTTCTTCGTTTGTTTATGTATGATTCCAGTCAAAAGTCCCATGAAACGGGAAAAAAACGTTAAAACAGTCAAATCAGAAGAACCCTAAACCAGCACCAAAGATAGCACACAAAATATGCCAATCAATGTACTAGCACCTGAAGAAAAATAATATTTAGTACATCTATATATGTTACTTCTTTCGTCCAAGTTTCTATAGTTCAAAGATTGCAGAATCATCTTCTTAGCTTGACACAAAGGAAGGTGTCACTTGTCCTATGTATTTGAAAAAGATCAACAGAGCAGATATCAGAACATGAAAAAGAAAATTATTCTTCTCTCTTGTTTGCTATTATTGACAATTATATCACTGGGTGTTTTTTTCTTGTTGAGAAAATTACAGAGTGGTCATGGTAAAGATGGTGAATGGTCTGCTGCACACGCAACATTTTACGGAGGTAGTGATGCATCTGGCACTATGGGTATGTTCCCCTACCATATCCTTCTCCTATAACATAGATTCACATGATCATTGTTACTTATACATGTTGGAAATGTGCTCCAAACTTATATAAGAACATGCGTAACTTGTTTGGGAGTTTGATTGATGATTTGAACACAGTTAACTTGAAGAATATCACTTGGATTGATCCAAGTAAGAGTTGGATCGAACCAAGTGAAAGTGGAATAAAGTTAAGTGTTCAGAAGGACGTGGATCTCTCACGTCGATCGATCGACGTCAGAGATCGACGTGGATCTGAGGCTGCTGAAGATTTCTTTCGGACGTGGATCTCTCACGTCGATCGATCGACGTCAGAGATCGACGTCCCAGCGGACAGGACTTTTCACTTTGGGTTGCATCTTTTGGTCCAAGAATCATCTCCTTTCAAAAGTGAATGTTAATCAACTACTTCTGGGAGTTTGAAAACTGCTGAAAAACCATCTTTCAACTATTGTTTTAGAACCCAAAAGCCTATATATACAAGGCTAGTTTACTTTACAATATATAGAAAACTCTTGAAATCTTCAAGTGCAGAAATATTCCAGCAGTTCTTCTTCTCCTTTTCTTCTACTTTCAAACACCTCTATATTGCAAGTTCATCTTCCTCTCGTAGAGCGAACGAAAGGAAGAAGTCGTTATATCCTGGGAGGCTTGTGCCGTGTTGTTCACCTCGTTCGTGGTGGAGGCATTTTAGCTTTAAGTACAGCAACATTTGTTGTGTCTAGGCTTTTCTACATTCCTGCGATTTCTGTTTGTTTCTTGTTTGGTTACCATATCTTCCATATCTTTTCTAACAATACACATATACATACATACATACATACACACATATATATATATATACAAATATATTCTTTTTTGATCTAATTGGAGATAGCATTTCTCTTCTGCGTGTCTGTGGAGGTTTGAAAAATCCAAATATCTCACAGATATATAAAGAGGTAGGAATTTCTGGAACGAATCGCACTCCTTCGTGTGTGTATACATATATATGTCCAGTGATAAATAAACACCTTCTTATCTGATAAATGGTCAATAATGAACAACTGAGTGAAATCAATAGTGTAAAAATAACAATGATGTGTATTTATCGAAAAAAGATGTGTATTTATCGTTGGCATATATATAACTTCATCAACTTCAATCAAAATAGAGTGACCTAGATGAGAAATGAGCAAGTAGAAAAGATACTGAATCAACAGAAAAATATGTAGAAAAGAAAAAGCTAACAAGGTTTAGCCTAAGAAAATAGGTTTTGGAGTGGCAAGGTCTTATACATGACAAGCTCCACAGTCCTAATGCCGCCAGCAGCCCGTATTTCTTCTAGAAAATCTCCTAATTGTTCTAGAGCAACTAGAAAGATATGTGTGTGTATGTATTTATAGGTTCAAATGATATACCTGGATACCCCAAAACTTATGTTAATTTTGGAGTCTTGTTCTTATTCTCGAACAATGGTTGACAAGACTATGTTTGATAGTTAGACTGATATGTATATATCCTCTACAATTTCTATATGATGGTAGTTTTTGGTGCAGGAGGAGCTTGCGGGTATGGAAATTTGCATAGTCAAGGTTATGGTGTTAGCACAGCTGCATTAAGTACAGCTCTGTTCAACAATGGCCAGACCTGTGGAGCATGTTTTGAGATCAAATGTGTGAATGATGGCAGCTGGTGCCTTCCTGGATCCATTACAATCACTGCTACAAATTTCTGCCCACCAAACTATACTCTTCCAAACAATAATGGAGGGTGGTGCAATCCTCCCTTGAAGCACTTTGATCTTTCTCAACCGATTTTCCAGCATATTGGGCAGTACAAAGCTGGAATTATCCCTGTTCAATATAAAAGGTAAGATCTGGATTTTGGCCTTTTTGAATCTCATTGCTCCCTTGATGGACTTTTATTTCATTGCCTTGTCTATATTTTTGAATGGTGACGACGACATAGGTTTTTAAGTGAAGGACTATGATACAACTATCGTATCAACCGAGATTTACTGACATCCTATAACACATTTTTCATCATTTAGAACATATTTCATATACATGCAGGTATGTAGATATGAAAACAACTCTGGTTAGTACTTATATGTGTGTATGACCGAGAAGTGAGGAGGCCATCCAACACAAATTTCACCATTTAACACTTACAACATATTATGATCATAAACATACGATTTGATGTGCTGACATAAGACATCTAACATATTTGACTTACCCACTTTTCTTTATGATCATGTGTTACACTTTTGATTCTAACATGTTTGAACAAATGCATGTTAATTTCCATCATATATATGAATTTAAGAGACATGATCATGATGATGATCATGATGAAACTTACATGCAAACACATAGAATGATGGAAACCATGAAAACATACATCCTTAAGCCATGATCATCAAGATTACACTCTATGAAGAAGGTGATGAAGCATGACTAAGATGGCGGCCCAAAACAGCCACATCCATAGATGTTTATGCATAAAAATGGCATGATGATCATCAAGAATCAAACTTTTATGGTCAAGCATTATAGCAAAAATTATGATGCATCACATTCATGCTAAATCACGGCCATCAACATGCATGAACACTAAAAATCATCATGAAACTTGTATGTGATGATCATGAAACTTGTATGTGATGATCATGAAACACATAAGAATGTGATTCAAAATATGGTTCTTAGTATACTTTTTTAATAAATTGGCCGCGCTTCTTGTATTGTGAAGTAGCAGGTAATCGATACAGTTTGACGCAATTTTCATTATCGGTCATCGGAAAACAACCTCTGTGTGTTTCTAACACATGAGTATGGTTGCATACATCCGACTCCTCTCCATATCCCGCCATAGACTGGAGCCTCTAAGTCAATGAGATAATGTTGATGTTGTTGTTAAGTTAGATGGACCAATTTGCCCAATAGTGGTGGTTGTCATACTCGTGTTTATACAAGTATAACTGGCATATTCTTCTTAATATACAAGTCTTCATGTATAATTATCTGATATGAAAAGCATTGTAGGGCTGATATACTTGTCTTTTGCTCACACCAATTCCTTTTCGCGTATCCACAAATTCGTCTTCTTTACATAAATTTGACGCTTAGCTTTCCTGCCCAATAATTGAAGAAGAAGAAAATCTTGAATGGACTCAAGGCCAATTTGACACCAAAAGTTTAATCCCCTGAAATATGTTTGTTTAAGCCTTTGAATGAAAGAAGTCCTGATTTGCATTTGCCATGCTTGAAATTTGCAGAGTGCCTTGCATAAGGAAGGGTGGAATCAGATTCACAATGAATGGAAATCCCAATTTCAACCTCGTGCTGATAAGCAATGTTGGGGGAGCTGGTGATTTAGTTTCTGTATCAGTCAAGAGCTCAACAACTGGATGGCTGTCGATGTCGCGCAACTGGGGGCAAAACTGGCAAATCAGTAAAGACTTTTATGGTCAGGTTCTGTCTTTCAAGGTCACTGCCAGTGATGGAAAATCTGTTGTCTCAAACAATGTCGTCCCAAAAGATTGGTCATTTGGCCAAACTTACACTGGAGGCCAGTTTTAGATCAATTCTAAAACAAACTGCCAATTCTGGCAAGTTATTGTTTAGTGTCGAGATCGAAAGAATTAAAAATTTATTCAAATTGAAAATTAAATTTACAAAATTACTTTTTTATAGGAGTTTTTGTACATCTAACGGCGATATTTTTCTACTTGTGCAATGGTTACTGTTTATCTATAATATTTCTTAACGTTTACAAAAATATCAACTAGTTACATGTTCTTTTCGGACCTATGTATAGTAAAACTTCTAAGTTTATTATATAATAGGCTAAGTGTTGCAGATTGACCTTTGTTCTACTGCCTGAATTGTGTTTTACCTCGTCACTTCGGCTCAGCACATCTTTATTACAGTTCTGTTCTGTTGTCCTTCTTCACCTTGACTCTTCCTTTTTCTACTTTGATTACCTCAGCTTGACAGTAGTATTTTTTCAGTTCAGCACAGCTTCACTTCGTCCATTATTACTTAGCTCAGCTACTCTATGCTCAGGTCAGCTCAGCTCGATTGACTTACCTAAGTCACTTGTCTTATTTCCTTCAGCATGGCAAGTACTCTGTTTATGTCGGTGCACTTCGACTGAACTCGGCACATCTCAAGCTGAGCTTGTTCTTATACTTAGTTGTGCAACTCCACAGTTTAATTATAGAAAGCATGTTAGTAACAGGGTGCTGTTGCTGGTATCAATAGTACCATTCTTAGTGCAATGATCAAATTGTAAAAGTTAGAACCCCTTTTCCTTCACTACTACTTAAGGAACACTATTGTAACAACCATGTCTTGTCTCCTTAAGGAAAAAAAAAGGGGGGGGGGGTGGGGGTGGGGGGGGGGGGGAACTTGAGCATACCAACATACACAAGTATGAGCTGAAGTATCTAGTCAACTTGAATGAGCCGAACTTTCAACAGTTGCGGGCAGAAGCCCGAAGACCTGACATTTAGGGCTATCAGATATTAGTGTCACAGAAACTAAGTTAAAAGAGGCTAATTAAGGATGTTAACGAATCGAATCGAGCCAAACCGAATACTAGGTTTTCGAATTCGGATTCGTTTAACTAAACGAACTATTCGGCTCGGTTTGTTTAACTAAAAAAACTTTAAAATTGGTTCGAGTTCGGCTCAATAACACCGTAACTGTTTAAACGAGTCGAAAAATTTGCGAATAGTTTGGCTCGGTTTAGTAAACGAGCCCAAACAGCTGTTCGAATTCGGCTTGTACTGACCATTACCGAACACAAACCGAACTCGAACAGTTCGCAAATTGTTTGGTTTATTGAACAGCCTTAAGGCTAATGTATGCTTGCTTGGCTAATATTCTATTGTAAATTAAAAAACACCACACCCCTCCCCCCCCCCCCCCTCAAAGTTCTAGTTTGACAGCTTTACAACATATAACCTCAAGTTTAAAGAGGCCAATGAATACTTGCTTGGCTAGTTTTCTATTGTGAATTAAAAAAACATCCCCCCTCTCCCTCCCCCAAGCTTTACAACATATAACCTTTAAGCAAGTTGAGAGAGGTCAACCCAGGATGTCGCTGAACTCTTCATTTGCATCTTTCACAATGTTCTATCGAGTTAAGACGGTGGAGGCCCTCAAAGACAGAGTATGACCTTTTGTCACCAAGTTCCAAGAGGCCCATGAATAATTGCTTGGCTAGTTTTCTCTTGTCAATTCCCCCCCCCCCCCCCCCCCCAAGTTCTAGCTTGTTAGGTTTACAACACATAACCTCTAAGCTTTGAGACGCTACAATTAGGCTCTTACAAAGTTACATGAATGATTTTGGTTTTGTTGGGTGATCAGGTGGAGCTCAGTATGTATTAGTAAGTACTTTGTTTGCTGGCTTTCAATTGTTAAAAAAATGGCATTTCTTGTTTATGAAAAGTTCTACCTAGTTAGATTATAACACATTTACGGCAGTTAAACATCATCAATTTTCTTTCTTAATTTATTGATTCATTAAAAACTTAAGGGATCTACAAATTTATTCCACGTGAGGGATACAATAGCAAAAATATTTTGTACTCGTCATCGAATTTAAGTGTTCATGTCAAGATTGAATTGTCATCGCGATTAACAAATGTAACTTTAATGCTGTAAGTCCAGTAAAATTAATATTATTTAAAAATCTTGGTTCTTGAATTTGATGCATTTGGTGTTGACTTACTAAATTAGCTGCGCTTCTTATATTGTGAATTAGCAGTTGATCGACATACCTTACGCATCATTATAGGTCATCGGAAAACAATATCCGTGTGATCCTAACACATGGGTATGCCTACGTACATCCGACTCTCCCTATACTCTGATATATGCGGGAGCCTATAAGGTAATAGGGTAATGTTGATGTATCCGTTATAGTGATTTCCTTAACAATATTTTAAGACAAAAAAGAAGTGATGTTTGATAGTTCATAGTTTTCAGCATCTTATTTATTTGTATTTCATTTGAGAAAATTGCTCTGCATTACACGTCCCGAAGCTTGGAATTTCTTAGTATAACTTTTCTTTTCGAAATTGGGCTGCGTTACATTGTTTGCTGTTTTTTTTTTTTTTTTAATACTCTAGTTTCTTCATAACCGCAATCTCTACTTTAAAAAAATTTGGTACTAGATCTTGTGATCAAGTCATTTGAATACCATGATCCTGGTGAAAATACTTGTCTTCTTACAACCAGGATCTTAATTATGCTTAAAAATTTAAACTCAGTTGTCAAGTTATTTGAGCACCAGGATTCCAATAAAAATTACACTTCCTTCTTTACAACCGAGATCCTATTTATACTGACAAGTGCGATTTGAATACCAGGATCTCGATGAAAAATATAAGGGATAGGATCCCCTCACCGCAAGATGGTGCGGTGACGCATGACCGCGCGACACGTGGCAGTAAGGGAGGGGGTGGTGAGGCTAGATGCAGGTGACCCTCATGTAGCCTTACCACCCTCCCTTGCTGCCATGTGTCGCGTGATAACAAAAGGGTGAAGAAAGTGGGGGTCAGGAGATACCAACCCAAAATATAATTGCTTCCTTACAACCGAGATCTTCGTTATACTGTTACAAATCTTTTTCGGGGTAGACATGATGGTCAAGTCCTTTGAACATACCAAACTCAAAATGAGAGTTTGATCTCCTTTGATATATTTTAGAGGGGTGTTTGGTTGCGGTTTCTTCCTTAAAAGTTGGGTTTGTACCTCCAAACCCATGTACGTTGTTTAGTTGTTAAAATTGGAAGTATGTGTTTCAGATTGATATCTGAATATTTGGTAATGAATATCGTTTTTTTGATATATTAGTTCTCTTTGTCTTCAAATGCGGGGGTATGAGTTTGGAGCTTGACCACCCTCAACACACCTTGGCAGACCCCACCCACCCCCCAATGGTCAAACAGGCAGGTCACATGCGGTCAACGTCGCCGGCCGTCGGCCGGTCAAATTTTTCCGGTCGGGCCACCTCCCATACACATTTCGATTCAGATACGTTCCAAACATCCATCAATGGCAATCATACATATTCTCACTTCAATACCAAATAAATATGACTTTTACGTCTAAACATATGTAGTGTCAAACTCATACACTGTCATACCCATTCTGATTCTGATTTCGATACCCAAGGGCGAACCAAACGCCCTCTCAATTTTAACGCATTTTTCTAATTTTATATAATTTTAAAACACTTTTACTTACTTTTTCTGACGGCCTAAAATTAATCGGTTGAGATCACAAGAGGCAAAAAGTGAGGCAAAATATGAGGCCTCCAATCACGCGCTGCCACGTGTACAAGTAACTATTTTTTTTTAAAAAAAAATTTAAACTTCTTCCACTTTTGTACACGTGGCAATCTGTGATTGAATGCCTCATATTTTACCTTATTTTTTTACCTTCTCGATCCCAACCGAAAATTAAGAAAGTTTTTCTTACCGTGTAACATCTTAAAAGAACAACTTTGTCCTTATTCAGATTATGAGTTCTGTTTCGGGCTTCACAGTTAAACTTCTTTTATAAAACAATTAAAATATTTACAAAAAAAGTTGTTATAGTTTTGTGTGTGTTTTCAAATCTTTCATATATGCTTGATGGGAAAAAGACAACGTCGTAACTTGCAGCGAAAGAAACAAAAGAAGTCACGCATAAGAATCTAATTTTTCATGTTCTTACGAGCTTGTAGAAAGTGTTGAAATTATAAAAGAACAATTACTAAGAAGGAATTGAGGAAGAGGGGAAATGTTTGAAGGGAGAGAAAACTAGAATGAAGACAAGTAAACACGGAAGTGAAGAAGAATATATGTATTATTGAATTTTTGGTTGAGACCAAAATACTACCACTAGCTAAATATATATACACTTTAGGAAGAAGGTCTTCCAACGGTTAAATGTATTTTGCCAACGGCTCTCTTTATTCTAACGGCTCTATGTACTTACAACATGCGTATATGTATTTTTCTACAGAAAGAACATACTGTCAACTTTCAAGCTAAACTAATTACATTAATTTTAGTCAATGGCTGCTGCATTAAGTAAACAATCAATGATGCAACCTCCATTTAGAAATTTTTCCTTTTTGTTTATTTTATCTTCTAACTTTACTTTCTACTCCAAAACGACATTGCTTTATAGTAACAAAAAGGCAAAGGAAAGAAAATAGAAACAATGATCGACACATCTTGACGCAATTTTCATTATGTGTCATCGGAAAACAACCTCTGTTTGTTTCTAACACATGTGTATATTTGCGTACATCCGATCCCCCATACCTCGTCATAGACAGTAGCTTCTAATTAGACAATGAGGTAATGTTGTTGTTGTGTCGATCAACTGATACTTCACAATATAAGAAGAGTAACCAATTTAGTAAGTCATTTTGCTCTATCCTATCATATTTCAAAGTTAAGAAAGAGCGTTCATCGATTTCATTAGAAATGGAAATGTACAAGATCTACAATGTGCTGCCAAAATAACCGGCGTATGTTTTCCAATTGAAGGATAGTCCAACAATTGTATGCATCGATACAGCAAAGTTTTACTCTTCTTACATGTATCTTTCTGCAGAAGTTAACAGCCATTAGCATCGCAAAGAAAGACAGCATATATTAACACATCCAAGTATCTTTTTCTGTGGTCTTCTACCAAAATCCAAGCTTTATTACAGCGAGAAGACCTCCTGGAAATCGACACTATTTTAACCTATTGCATTTGACTCACTAGGAAGAGTAAATGAGATTATTTGGCTTTTTGTCTGAATAACGAGCCACTCATAATAGTATGTGGTATTTCTTAACCATAATTATAATTCAAGCTTCATTTTTCTTATTCTACAATGACAAACATCTTTTCTTTTACTATATAATCTTTTGAGACGTTACATTGTTACAATATAAAATAAATGGTATTGATAACAACATAAAGTCATAAACTTCTCAACGGTTTAAATGATACAGAATCAATTGATTCATCATTTGGCACGCTCGCACACAGATAGATAGATATATATATATATATATATATATATATATATATATATATATAATATAACTATTTTGATTTAGGTGATCTTGTGCGAGGGAGGCCCACATTCCTCTGAGAAATTTCATGTGACATTTTGTATACAAAATAGTGTCACAAATATAAATAAATCAGCTATAAATATATGTGAACCAACTTAACAAATAACCCTTCCCTCTGTCATACAAACATTCAGGTCTTTTAGCGTTGTCTTTCCATCTCTGCATATATGTGTGTCTATTATATATATATATATATATATATATATATATATATATATATATATATATACACACACACATACACACACACACATACACATATATACATATATATGTGTGTGTGCATATATATGTATATGTATATATACATGTGTTTTACATATATGTATGTATGTAGACACTCAACAACAACACAACAACACACATACCCAATATACCCAACAACATCAAAAGTTATCGCTAGGGTCTGGGGAGGGTGAGAGACAGACAAACAATACATGCATCCCAAAGGATAGAGTGCTTGTTTCTAGTAAGACATCCATCTCTATATGTACCTCCATAGATGACAACATTCACATGCGCGCGCGCACACACAGATATATATATATATATATATATATATATATATATATATATATATATATATATATATATATATGACATATGTGTGTGTGCATGTCTAAAGGAAGGAGTGTTTTCTTTTAAAAAGTTCATGCTAGCTAAAAAGTAGTTTCATCAATTTATCTTCATGTTTTTATTAATTCAATTAGGGAGCCATAAAATTGACCACTACATAAAAGGACAAAAGATAAGAAAAAGCAAAAGAATCATTCATGTCAGTTGGAAAAACGGAACCTCAACTTCTACTTGTTCCCTACAGTATAAATAGGAGGTCACCACCCCATGTTTCCTGAGCTCAAAGCTAGTAGCTCAAGAAAATACTCAGAGGCAAAAGTCTTTTTTCCTTTTGCCTTTATCCTGGACTGCTATCACTAGCTTCATCTTTGAAAAGAGCTGAAAAGAGTAAAGCACCTCAGAAAGAAGATGAAAAATCTTGTGTCTTGGTTGTTATTCTTGACAATCATATCATCAAGTGTTTATGGCCAATATGGTGAATGGTCTGATGGACATGCAACTTTTTATGGTGGTGGTGATGCATCTGGTACAATGGGTATGTTCTAAATCCATCAACTTTCAATCAACTTTAGATGATCAAGAATCATTTTGATCATGTACTTACGTAATCAAATTTTAGCATTCACTTTCATTCTTTACCATTGAGTTGTTCCTGATTGGCTAGAGTTCTAATCTTCAGATTTTTTTCCATTTCTAATGGAGTCAAGGAGACACTCTTCTTTGACTTTATAATATGATAGAATAAAGCAAAATGACTCACTAGATTGACTGCGCTTCTTATATTGTGAAGTAGCAGTTGATCGACACATCTTGATGCAATTTTCATTATGAGTCATCGGGAAACAACCTCTGTGTGTTTCTGACACATGGATATGGTTGCGCACATCCGACCCCCGGTATCCCGCCATAAGCGGGATCCTCTAAGGCAATGGGATAATGTTGTTGTTGTTGTTCTAATGTTCAAATTGTAAGCATGATTAGTTTCAATTGATTTAAACAAAGGCACGTGTGCGCACATGCACAACAACAACATTACCCATTGCCTTAGAGGCTACCGCCTATGGCGGGGTATGGAGGGGTCAGATGTACGCGACCATACCCATATGTAAGAAACACACAGATGTTGTTTCCCGATGACCCATAATGATGCGTCAAGCTATGTCGACCAACTGCTACTTCACAATATAAGAAGCGCAACCAATTTAGTGAGTCATTTTGTTTTATTCCATCATATTCCAAAGTCAAGAAAGAGTGTGTGCTTGACTTCATTAGAAACGAAAACAACACACACTAAGATAAAAGAAAAGAAAGTACAATAACAGTCTTTTGTGAGACTTGAGTCATTGAATGAAACTTCATGATTGTCATGTTGCAGGAGGAGCTTGTGGATATGGAAATCTATATAGTCAAGGTTATGGTGTAAGCACAGCTGCATTGAGTACAGCACTGTTCAACAGTGGACAAAGTTGTGGAGCATGTTTTCAGATCAAATGTGTGAATGATGGAAGCTGGTGTATTCAAGGATCTATTACAGTCACTGCTACAAACTTTTGCCCACCAAACAATGCTCTTCCAAACAACAATGGAGGGTGGTGTAATCCTCCCTTGAAGCACTTTGATCTTTCTCAACCGATTTTCGAGCATATTGGCCAGTACAAAGCTGGAATTGTCCCTGTTCAGTATAAAAGGTAAGTTCCAGTTTTTATTGTTTTCTCGAATGTATACCTTATTTTGGTTGATAACTATATTCCTTGGCCTTGTTTTTAGTTCTGAATGAGGAGTGGATGGAGCAAAAGCTATTACTAGAGTTTCGAAAGAGTTAGAGTCAGGCAAACAATACCTCTATCCCAAAGGATAGATAATTTGCTTCCAGCGAGACTCCCGGCTCTATATGTACCTACATAGACAAATAATAAAAGACAAATAATAAAAGACAAAGAGAAACACAAAAAAGTACAAAGTTGCCTAAAGTATGGAGACTATCTAAGCCCTTAAATATAATCTAAGGTGCTCCTTTATACTGCTTAAAACTTGTTAATCTTAATCATATGTCTCCATGAACTCCGGTTAAAGTTGAGCATACATGAAAACTAGGATTTTTTATGTAAGGATTACTCATGGTAATGAATGTCAACTATTGAAAATGAAATTTCTACGAGAAAGATGTCCGAGAAAACAACATTGGTCTTACCAGACTGATATAAGCCTCGAGTTCCAAATAGTTAGAGACAATTCACTATGATAACAACAACAACGTTACCCTATTGTCTTAGAAGCTTCTGTCTATGGTAGGGTGTGAGAGGTCGGATGTACGTAACCATACCATTACGTTAGAAACACACAAATGTTGTTTTTTTGATGACTCGATCAACTAAATCCATTTGTATGCAGAGTACCTTGCGCAAGAAAAGGTGGAATCAGATTCACGATGAATGGGAACGCCTACTTCAACCTTGTATTGATAACAAATGTTGGGGGAGCTGGTGATGTAGTTGCTGTAGGAGTCAAGACCTCAAGATCTGGATGGATGTCCATGACACGCAACTGGGGGCAAAACTGGCAAATCAGTACCGATCTTCGCGGTCAGGCTGTCTCTTTTGTGGTCACTACCAGTGACAAGAAAGCTGTGGTCTCATACAACGTTGTCCCTCCACACTGGTCATTTGGACAGACATATTCTGGATCCCAGTTTTAGATTCTAAATCATTCATCTATTTTGGTATAATAAAGAGAGAGATCTGACAAATAAATGCAGGGACATCAAGTGTATGTTCCGAAAATTGTTGGTTGCTGTTTGAATGTACTGTAAGAACAGTGGTGATCCTGATTACTTGAATAAAGGTTGAGACAAATTGTCATTGATCTGTTGAGATTAGTTATATCTTGCATAATTAGACTTTATTCTAAAAATAGATCCTACCATGATGTATGAATGCCTTTAGAGACATTCATCAACCCTACATTCAGTAATGCTTTAGAACTCTTCGATTGTATGATTTGATCTCGGTATTGGACAATGTTTATGTATGAATCTGCTCCTTTATTTATACTCCTGTGCATGTACACGTTGAGGAATTCTCTTTCGAAGTACAATGATTTGTACACGTTGTACTATAGTTTCCTAGGTTTTTCCATTTCCAATGGAGTCAAAGACATACTTTTCTTTGACTTTGGAATATGATAGAATAAAGCAAAATAACTCAATAAATTGGCTGTGCTTATTATATTGTGAAACAACAGTTGATCGACACGCAATTTTCATTCCGGGTCATCAGAAAACAACCTCCATGTGTTTCTAACACATTGGTATAGTTGCATACATCCGACCCCTCCATACCATGTCATAGACAAGAGACTTTAAGACAATGGAGGAATGTTGCTATTGTACTATAGTTTCCTAGTCAAATGGTGGAAGGTGAAGGTCTGGTTTCTCTGCCAATCTCCCACTTTTCCCCAACCAACCAACACCTTCACCCCCCCCCCACCAGGGGCACCTCCCCAGTGAAAAAAGAGAAAGAAAAGCCAGAATGCATCCCCTGGTTGCTCTATGGTCGCTCGTATCGCATGTACAACACAAACGGCACGATGTAAAGTTGTACTTTCCAATTTATAGTACAACACAAGATGCCAACATGCATATATATGTGTCTAAAGTTGTACTTTCCACTTTCTATATCTACACGAGACGTCAACATACATATGTCTGTGTGTATATATACACACGTAAAAATATATGCATGTATATGTATAATGTATAAGTATAGACACATATTGGTCTGCCTATACGTTTATACACATGCATACGTTTATACACATACAAACATTTATTGTAAACCGTTCCTCTGCAGCTTGTGTTATATAGCACAGGACATCGTTATCTCAAGAGTCCAATTAGCTCAGATGAGATCCGCCTCTAGACGAGTTCGCCCTTTAGACGAGTATCAAAATCCAGAAAATTTGCCCGTAAAAGCAAGAAGTTAGTTTTTTCTTTTAAATGTAGAATCCGTGTATATGCAACAGATCTCAAAGTTATAAATAATCTGAAACGAAAAAGAAACCCTACCATCAAGCATACTCAAAGATCTTGAAAACGGTTCATTGACATTTTCTTAAAATTCCCATTTCCACAGGTTTAATGCAGAAGAACATCAATCAAGCAGAAGACCATTAGAACATCATGCAAACTACAAATGGAAGTCTCAAGCGTACGACAAAGGCAACAGATCCAGTTTCAGCCACAACATTACTACAACTAATCATCAACTTATCGCGTACATCGCCTTCATTACCTATCTGCCAACTACATTCATCCTGAAATTGAGCATAAGGCTCAAGAACTATACGCACAAAGTTGAACTTTAGGATTTAACTCCTACGCATACACTTTCAACTTGGTATATAGCGAACACACGAAATTCGTCATTCCAACCTGTAAGTGTAAAAACTCAAAAGGGTCCCAACAATCAAGTGTTACCAACACCAGAAGGGAGGCTGGCCTTTAAAACTTCAAATGCTGCTCACAAAGAGAAGCCATCTCAATCTGGTCACAGAGCAAAAGGAGGCAGGTTCGTTAGCATTGTATCTAACATTTCACTCAAAAGGCATTTCCGGTGCACTAAGCTCCCGCGCTTGCACAGAGTTCGTGGAGGGGCCGAATCGCTTCGCGATCTGATGTACAGTGTTACCCTACACTTTGTGCAAGAGCACGTGACCTCAAGATCACAAAACAACTTTACCAGTTGCTCCAAGGCCCGACCTCTAACCCATGTGAACTATTTTACGATTTGTGCAGGCCCAACTAAATACTGGTTTTATTTGTCCGGTGCTATTTGCATTTTTTTTCATCCATTGCAGAAATATCAATAAATAAAAAGTAAAACCTACAAAATTGATGCCACATACAGGAAAACATTAAGAATCTAACTATTCAAGAGCAACTTACGGCAGTCAAAGCTGCCTCAGAGCCTTTATTCCCAGCCTTCCCACCAGCTCGATTTAGAGCCTGCATTGGTCCATAATAAGTAATACAAAGAAACAAAGCAACGACATAAGTGGAAATGAGGCTTCAATCGAACAACCAAACAACAAAAGCAACATGAACACAGTTATGTTAAGGGACGCATGGTCGCAAATATTGAATTCCTTCTGCTTCTGTATGAATATGTTCAAATGTTTATCTTTAGGTGAAGGCTGCTCACCAATCATTGATAGAAATAGCCATTTGGGGTAATATCGATGTAACAGGAAGATAACATTGAAATTGCATAGCAAGAGTCTATCCCAAAAAATGCACCATTTTATTTCGGTAAACAAAATTGCTTAAAAAGGGCTGCAAGAAAGCAAAGGTGTCAAAGAAAAGCAGACCACTAAACATCCAAAGTATCTGATTAGCAAACAACTAAAAGAGTTACAAGAGGAGTTACCTGGTCCATATCATCACAGGTCAAAACACCAAATATGCAAGGAACACCTGAAATTATGCAGGGAAGACATTAAGCTGGCCATAGACCAACAAAAGATAGTTGATCACTCGGTTATCATGTGAAGGAGGGGTAAAAGGACAGTTGTACTCTTAAGAAGCAAAACTGCCATCTGTCTAAAAGTTTACCACTCAGGTAAAAGAAGATAAGCAGTTGACAGTGATGAGCAATGTGTCATGAAAAGAGAGAATATTTCCTCGTGAAACATCTCCTCTTTGGTTTGGTGTCACCCTAAGTAGATTCTCAATCAAATTCAAATCCAACCATTTGCCTTTTCTCACTTTCCTTTTTTAACTGACAACTAGATATTACATAACCATCATTCTAAAACTTAACAGCAACATTAAAACAAAGAATGCATTCAGGGGGAAAATGGTAAACAAAGAATACTAATCAGGTTTTCAAGCCAATTATTTTCAATAAATTTGTGGTGGACATACCAAGAAGGATTAAATAAGAAATAAACATACAAGGAAAAAGGTTGGGATGACTCCTATTAAAGAGAATATGAAGAAGTCAAGATTAAGATTGTACGACCGTGTGCAAAGGCATCTGCAAATGCACTTGTTAGGCAATGCGAGTCAATCAATGAGGTGTATGTTAAACGTAGGAAAAGGAGGCCAAAGAAGACATGGAAAGAGACAATAAAGAATGATATGACTCATATGCAGAACATATGGTCAGTGATAAACACAATGGAAATAGTTGATTCATGTAACCGATATCATATAGAGGATATAAGATTTAAGTGAGAATTTTAGTTACCTAGACTGAAAACACGGTTGAGATGATATGATTTTTTTTGAAAGAGGCACATTCTAAAGGCGTAAATTAGGCATTAGGTACTAAGAGACACAAAAGGAGGGTAGAATTCAGGTTAGGAATAATATAAAATTTAAGTAAGAATTTTAGTAACTTAGACTGGAAACACGGTTGAGATGATATGATATTTTTGAAAGAGGCGCAGACGTAAATTAGGCATTAGGTACTAAGAGACACAAAAGGAGGGTAGGATTCAGGTTAGGAATAATAAAAAGATAAATAAAGCGCAAAAGAAATGATTTATCCATATAGCCGACCCCACATAGAGGAAAAGAGGCTTGAGAGTTGTTTTTGTGTCCTCTGTTAGAATATAACTCCGCATGGTCGAGTTTTCAACGTATCGGTATCAAACCCAAGTGAAGAGAAGGGTTGCGCTAGATTGACAACCATTGTAAAACTTTATCATCAAACATGATTATGGATCAAACAAGAAATTACACTAATGATAGGATGTTTCCTATATAGAATGCATCGTATGGTCCGATTGTGGTGACTCGGTAAATACCACTATATCTGCTTGGCTTGGATGTAGTGTCAAACAAGCAAGAATCTCCGTCGCTTGGTTTGAATGCGGCGAAAATTGAACTAGGACCGTTGCATCTCCTAGAGAACTCATATCACAATGACAAATACGCAAGATTTCTTAGGTCGTAAGTTGGATACTAAGAGAGAAGATACTAGGTTAGATAGGAGTATTAGACTAGGAACGTGTAACATTAGAACTTTAACGGAAAGACAATGGAGATAGTGCACACGATGATAAAGAGAAAAATAAATAGTTAATGCTTGCAACATATAAAGTGGATAGGTAAGAACGCTAGGATGTTGGACAATTCAGGATTTAAGCTCTGTTAAAAAAGGCGTTTCCGGTCACTAGGCTTCCGTGTTTACATAAGGTCTGGGGAGGGCCGGATTGCTTTGCGATCTGATGTACGCAGGTTTACCCTACACTTTGTGAAAGAAGCTGTTTCTGCGGCTCAAACCCGTGACCTCAAGGTCACAAAGAAGCAGCCTTACCAGTTACTCCAAGCCAAAACCTTTAATGAATTAATGGGAGATATACTCATATTGAGTGAGTTACGTAACTTTGAAAATGATAGAACTGTAACATGGTAGGAGAATTAGATTGCTATATGTAGAAGATACTTTGAAAATGATGAAAAATAGCAAAGCATTAAGACTTGGAAGTGCTTAGCGAAAGTAGGTATTATGTTGCTCAAATATTTTTTTAGCAAGGCTGTGAAGAAAAGACTAGCGTATACAAGATTGTGCAAATTATAGAGGAATTATGTATCTCAGTATAAAAACAAATGAGATATATAAGATTGTGCGAATTATAGAGGAATTAAGTTAATGATCCACACTGTGAAGCTCCGAAAGCGAGTGATTGAGAAAAGACCTCGCAAAGAGACTGGTATATCTGAAAATCAATTGGGATTTAAACCGGTAAGGTCAACAATAGTGGTTATTTATCTCTTGAAAAGATTAGTTGAGAAGTATCGAGAGAAGAAACAGGATTTGCATATGGTTTTTATTGACTTAAAAAATACGTATGAGAAAGTTCCTGAAGAAATCTTCTAGAGAGTTCTTGAAAAGAAATGTGTTAGAGTAGCATATATAGAAAGTACTAAAGACATTATGAGAATACAATGACAAGCGAAAAGAGTCCAGGAGGACTATGTTCCCTATTACAGCGTATTTACACCAAGGATCCGCACTAAATCCATACTAACTTGCTTTAATTATAGATGAGCTTACTGAACACATTCAATATAGAGTTCCGTTTAATGTTAAGATGGAATGCTGGCGAAAGAGACTAGAGAAAAAATGACTTCAAGTTGAGTTAAAAAAAGATGGAGCATATGGAAATTAATTTTAGCGATAAAAGATTTACCTTGGAACCTTGTGTCAAATTGTAGACCAAGGAATTTACTTGAGTGAGATTTTAGGTATTTAAATACTACAGAAAGATGGAGGAATTGACAAGAATGTGAACAACAGGATACATGCTGGATGGTTAAAGTACAGACGTGTGTTAAGTGTTTTTTGTGATAGAAAAATACCTTTAAAGCTTGTAAAAGTTTCACATGACAACAGTAAAACCCGCATTGCTGTACATGCCTGAATGCTAGACAGTTAATTATGAGCATGAACAAAGAATGTGAGTGACGAAAATAGAATGTTAATATGTATGTGTAGACATATAAGAATGGATAAAATAAGAAATGAACACATAAAGAGAAAGAATGAGTGGCTCCTATAAATGAGAATATGATAGAGTTAAGCTTAAGATGATATGGGCATATGGTCATTGATAGAACATTATAGAGACAGTTGATTCATGTAACCGATGTCATGTAGAAGGTATAAGATTTAAGTGAGAATTTTAGATAATTAGCCTTAAATCATGATTGAGATACTATAGGTGCATGTAACGCATTTGGTGTTAGAGACACACAGGGGGTATGAAACAGTGAGCTTGATCCATACAACCGACCTCACATAATGGAAAAAGGCTTGAGCGTTGTTGTCGTCTTCTATTAAATATGATAAAAATGTCAGAGATCATTCAACTCATCCTCATTTTACAAGATCTTAAGCTAAAAGTAATCTTATTAAACATACTGCCACCAGTCTCAGGAAACAGTGAGCTATAAGCTCAAAAAAAAAAATCAAATGAAAATTGTCCTCTCTCGTATTTTGGTTATACTATACTATCACAACTTTTTTTGTCATAAGACCAATTTCTGCACCATTAACTGCAGTGATAAATAGTGAAAAGAGACCATTGCAATTCCTTGCATCTCGGTGTATTACTGTCCAGTATATACTAAGTTAGTAGAACAGAGAGTTTAAGAGTCCATCAGAGAAATATATATATATAGCCTTACAGTGCATTTTTAAATTGTGTGAATCAATTGTGCAAACTCTGTCCTTAAAACAATACACAACAAGATCACTCCCCTGCTATGTCGAAGTACTAAATATTTTTGCTTCCGTCAACAGCAAAGTGTAAATTTTCAATCTTGGTTTCACTTTTTGTCACTAAAGCAACTCAAAAATTTGAACACAAAAAAGTAGAAGAAACATCGGCAAATGACCACACGTTTAAGCAATTAACATATATTATCAATTATTTACAAAAAAAAACATATATTATCAACACAGTTAACTGATATACTCTCCCATATAATAAAACATAAAACCAGGGTGAACACAATCATGCAGATAATAAAACATAAAACCGTTTGGAACAAGGACCACTATTTAATTGATACACTCTTCCAATCCCACTTCAATAGACATAAAAGTGGAACAGCATGATTTACCTGAATTAAGGCCTGCATTGAGCACTCCAGAGGCAGCTGAATTAGCCACAGCATCATAATGTGAAGTATCACCTCTAACCTAGAGACAAGGCAAGGAACGAGGAACCACATAAAATGGGGGGGGGGGGGGGGTAATCAATTTTTTATTTTATACTTGGATAATCACTACTGATCCAAACGTTTTAAATCTAATAGAGCAACAAAAAAAAAAAAAAAACTACCACAGCTCCAATACACACAACTGCTTGATATTTTCCAGACTTCCCAAGCTTTTCTGCAACAACCCCAATTTCAAAACAACCTGGAACCCAGACAACCTGGCGCACAAACAACATCAGGATGTAGGATACATAAGATTTTAGCATAATAAAGAGAACATGATGCATTGGATAACCATCTAGCAGAATGCTACATGAGAAGTTAAAATTTGAAATCCCTCCTGGAATAAAAAGTGAAAAAGAAGGGATCCAGAACTTTCTGGTCAAAATTTACAACCTTAGCCATCCTATTAAATTTCCAGCTTTACAATTCAAAGACACTTGTTAAGTGGACATTCATAATATCAAGATTAACATGATTCTACTTTCTTCCCTCCTTTTCAAAGGAAAAGGAAAAGTCAAGCCAGATTAACTAATCCAAAACTATTGACGTGCTAGACTGCAATTTATTTGGAGCATAGCATGAAAATACGTTTTTCTAAACAAGTGAGTCCATTATTCTTTTAACCAGCCGTACCTTTTATTTATTAATGAAAACACAAATTACAGTAGTACTTTTCTGTAGCATCACCAACAGCGAGAGACACAAATCCCAACATACCATCAATGTAAAGAACAACAAAAAATAATCTGGAAGCAACCAGAGAGACAAAAAAACTGCAAAAGTAAATTAGAGAAGTGACATAACGAAATATATTGAAGGCAAAAGGAAGGAAATGTTGGTTCTGGTTGCAAATATCCAAAGTAGGAATCAGACAATTGGTAAACCCACTCACATCGACATCTTCTTCTTTTACTGAGTACTTTTTGAATGTGTCCAGAGCTCCCTCTAGCAATGGCCTAGTGACAATTTCATTAAATCGGGCAACCACCTTGACAAGAACATAAGAAAAACATTTCAATCAAATTAACTGACCAGTCAAGAATCGATTAATTCTAACTAAGAAACTGCAACATGATTTTCCCCCCAATATTCGTACACTTGTATAAATAAAATAAACGATAGAGCGACACATCCTGTGAAAGCACTTAAAACAATGACTAATCGAAACAAATTCATCAAAATTACTACAATACAATTGTAGTAGTGATACAATAGTCGAGAAAACTGACAATGGCAAAGCGTAGACCAGCAGCAGCAGTAACAGAACCAGTAAGATGTCGAACAGCTTGAGTTCTCGACATTTCCAAAAGACCTATTTCTTCCTTGGACTTCCATGCTACTCCAAATCCAGTATCTGTCAAAAGCAAAAGAAAGAAACGTCAAAAGTTACTTCCTTTTTCACATATCTTCTTAGGCTTTTCAAAAGCAGAGGAATTCAGCGTTGACCTCTTTGAGATTGGAATTGCAGGGATGAAAGGTGAGATCTTTGAGCAAAGGGTACAGATCTAATGGGGCGATGGTGATGAAAAATTAAGGGGTTCCGAGATGGACTTTGTAGAAGAGAGGAATCTGCAAATGATGAAGGTGCTGAACCAGCCGCCATTCTTCTTTTTCCGATTTCTGGAACACTGTGCTAAGTTTAGTTTCAGTTTTCGACGAAGTGTGACTATGAGCCGAAGGGAAAATCGACGGGTCCATTTACTTAGTAATTAGTATGTTTATTAGTATATATGTATGTACTCTCATCTCGCATTTATATATCCCTTTTGTCATAACCTGATCGAAACAGGCAATGGATAATCAGTTGAAATAAGGAGGTTGGTAGTTCGAATCCCCGAGACATTTGTAGAGAATTACATTGCTAGAGCTCTATAATGTTGTAGCCGTGTATATAACCTGCCCTTTGTATGAATCTATCAGGTTTCTGATTTACATCCTTACACTTCTTGTGAGACCGAAAGTGGCAGAGACCCTTACTGACTAGGTACAACCTTTATGTATCCCTTGCCAATTTTATTTAACCCATAACCTTGTCCTAACACAACTAGCACCTAAGGACCATTTGACTTGAGATTAATTTGTTTTGCATGCATTAGTAGAGAGGTTTGGATTGGTTACTTGTAAGGCACGCATTTAAGGATCATTTCATTATAGATTATATATAACTTTTCTACTTGGATTAACAAGGACGCATGAGTATGGCACGGTCCAAATCAGAACATGGTTGGGTATTATATTGGATACCTCTCTTGATGGTATGTTTATTCGTTGATACTTTTGTTATTTGGTGTATGGTTTTATCTAATTAATTTGTACGAGGACGTGAAACTGTGAGGATTTGATAACATGTATTTTAGTATAAGCTTCGTAGTATAAATTGTATACATACACGTTAGTTTTAGTGTTTTGAAGTCTATATTTGTATACTTTTGTGTGGTTTTTGGATAATTGGCACATCTGTATTATATTCTTTCGCTTTGTATTTTTGGCATATATTTGCTTCCTCTTATGTATTTTTTTAGGCGTTTTGATGTTTAAGGAACAAGGGAGATACTTAAATTGAAGTGTATAAGCTAAAGGAATAAAAAAAAGGAAAAAATATATTTTTTTCCTGGTAGTTTACCGTCGAGCCTCATTTTGTTAAAAGTTGCCCGTGCATTTGAAAATGGACCACGACGATTGGGATCCTCTGACCCCTCTCTCCCGTGACCGCCTGCGTGACCGTCTGCCACGTGGCAGCAGGAGGAGTGGTGAGATTGGGTGCGGGTGACTCCCACCTAACCTCACCACCCCTGCTGTCACGTGACAGGGATCGTGAAGGAGGTGAGGCTTTAGGCGGTCAGGGAATCCGTTCCCGACGCCGAACATTAGGAGAGCAATCGGAAAGAGTTTTGGCGGTCGATCGTGGCCTTTTGGTGGTTGATCGTCGCATCTAAAATCCTATTTCTTATATTATTGCAGACATGTGTCGCGCAGTGATTGGCTGCCAAATCTCACCCATTTTAGACCATATATTTTGATTTTTGGGTTTTTTTCACCTTCTCCACTTTGGCATTATTGTAGCAATCTTTCCTCACCTCCTTCCTCTTCCCTAACTATTTCTCCACCATTGTAGCATAGCTTTGGTTCTTGAGTTTTTTGATTGTCTATTATGAAAGCTTCCTTCTCCATTTATAATTACACCTAATTTTGTGCCTTATTTACATTATGTTAGTTTAAGTTTGTGGGTTTTGTCATTTGGTTGAAGCTTAGCTTGATGCTTAATTTATAATGCAAATAGGTTGGAGGTTTACATATTAACCTAATTTGTCACTCTTTTATTGGAATCAACTATGCCGGTTTGGGGCCGGTCACATATATCTAGGTGCTCTAAAGTTAAAGAGAATTCAGTAGACTGACCCACGGCTCAGAATAGTATGTGTATTTAAATTCATTAGTTTATTCTCAACTTGAACAAAGTATAATAATCTCTATACTTAAGACATGCATTTACTTCATGCACGAATTGTATTATTTTGTCCTCTTTTAACATAGTGTTGAAATATGTCTATAATTAAATGGAGCTTATATACTACATGAAATATACATAAAGTAATGTAGTGTCATGAGATGATGTGTCGCTTCTTTGTATTAAAAAATTTATATCCCGTCATCTTGGTTGAAATATAAGTGATTTGATGAGTATATGGCCATGGCATGATGAGTAAGTCACAAAGTCAAGTCAATATATTTCTAGAACCGAGTAAATAATATTATTAGTAGTGACGCATCATGATCAATAATAATTTAGATATTAAGACGAAGAGAAGTAGTTACACGATTTTTGTTTATAAGTGGTTTATGGTTTACTATAATTATCCTATCACATTCGTTGGCGAGCAACTGGTGCTAATCAGTTACCTTGGTCTGTATGGATTTACTACCTTCATGTTAGAAACATACACGGTCACACGAAATAGAATGAAGTGATGTGAAAACAAATTATTGAATAATTACTAAATTAGTTATTTAACAATTGAAATAGACTATTTCAATTAATTGGATTGCAAGTTATTTTATGGAGAAATTATATTACATAGTCATTATTATAAGTTTGAGGACTAAATTTATAACAATAAAAAATTAAAAGTTTGATTTGGCTAATAAGTAGAAGACTTGTCTATTTCATAGATAAGACCAAAGACCAAAGACCAAAGATGAAAAAAAATCAAAAGAAAGAAATTTTTCCCAAACCAAATCCAAAGTGATGAAATTCACGAGAAGTCAATTTTTTTTTTTTGAAGGAAATGGATCTTTATTCAATAGACCAGAAACAAAGTTTCAGTATACAAATGATGAACTAACTACGATACGTCGCTAGTATGTACATTCCTATTCTGTCTAGTTATATTTACAAATGATTGAAGTCCTACTCGCCTCAATAAGTCATCATGTACATGGACATAGGATGATAAACCGTCTATGTATCCATGAATGAGCTAATTACGTCAGTACCATATACTAATTACACATTCTCGGAAGATGTATCTTCATTCAAGATTGATACGAGGTTTTTGCCAGAAGTCAATTTTGGAGGCTTACCATCTACACCGATGTTCGAGTTTTTCCAACAGTTTATATGCATGGATACATTTAGAGGGATTGCGCTTGAGATCCTTGGTGAATCAAAAACATCACGAAAGATTAATAAATCAAGCTTTCTTTATAATATATTTATTGATTTATACGACAAAGTATAGATATCTGATTCCAAAGATTTAATTCTGGTGTTGTGTATATGTCAAAATCAACAATACTGTTCGTAGTTCCAAAGTGGACTTAACGATTATTGCATTTGTTATTGTTAGTGACGGAAGGTCAAAGGTCAAAGGTCAAACACTGACATATAAGAAAATTGCAATAGCTTTAGTCCAATTTCCATAAAAAAAAAATTATAAATTTTTTTTTCTCTTGGTATCATCGCCTGTACATCTAAAAAGAAAAGGGGGAAAATTGTTGCATAGTTCGATTCTGATAATATACAAACTTAAGCATCAAATTAGCTTCCAAACGAAAAAAAGCATCAAATAAAATGAATTTGAAGACATAGTGCATGCCTTGACCTGTTCAAAATTATATCAGTAAAAACGTTTCTGTGTCCTAGACTCCTGCATTTATGCAGAGTCTGAATAAGGGTCGGATCGCTTTGCGATCTAATGTACGTAGCCTTACCTTATATTTTTTTTACAAGATGCTGTTTTTGCGACTCGAACACGTCACTTTAAGGTCACAAAACATCAAATATTATCATTTGTTTCAAAGTACGCGCTCAAAAATATACCAGTAAAATATATCAGTAAAAACAACAAAATCACTTGGTTATCCCCAAATTTTCTAATGTGCATTCGAATATATCGAAAGGACGATATCTTCCATGGAGATAGGACAAAAAGCTGGCATACTTTTTTCCCATATATTTTTTCCATTTATCCGGCTTTTGGCCTTCCATTACTTAAAAAATGATCGGCAATTGTCTTTTGTCCCGTTTCATGCGAATGGCATTTTTTATTTATGGAATAAAAGAAACTGTCAAACCAGGCTATTTAAACGGAATGAAGAAGGAAATTGGTAAGCAAGACACAAATCTTGTTATTTCAAATTTGCATAGGAAAATTTACAGTAAAGGGAATTTCATAGGCAAGAAAATGGCTGTAAGGAACGACTTTATCGTCTTCATGGTCATCCTCTTAACCCTTGCAGTGGCTTCCAGTGCAAGGCAACTTATAGCCACAGAGGCACAAATAGAAAAACGTAAGTCTTCTGTTCATACTAAATACTTGATCATGGTTCTGTTCTATTCTTTCTTTCATTTTTCTGATATATTTTTCCACAGCTTTTGGATGTGACGGAGTTGAAACATCCTCAAAGCGAGTAGCAACCTACGATCCATCGAAAAACAGTGCTGCGGTGTGTGGGCTAACATACTCAGTAACATGCCTTGGTGACGGATCTGGAGGAGATTCATCAAATGGCAACCCATGCAATGGTGATGATAGCAACTTTGTCACAGTGACAATAGTCGGTGAATGTACTGAAAACTGCGACGGTGATATCCAACTCTCCCCTGATGCGTATAACTCCATTGTTGGTGTCGAAGATTCTGAGTTTATCAGCGTTGCCTTCGTTCCATTCTATAAAGGTGCTTGATTGGTAGTTTTTGGTCAACAAATTCTTCAGTTTAATGTGTGTGTTCCAAATGTGGGTTTTAAGGACTATGTTGCTTTTCCTTTCTCGTTTGTTTGATCCTGTCTTTCTATTGTGTAATGAATTTGGAGGGTTTGGCATTGTCCGCCTCTGGTCTTGTAGTTCTTATTTATATGAAAAAATATGGACCTAATGCTTTCATGGCTTTAGTGTCACACCACAACAACAACATTACCCCGTTGTCACACCGACGACTTAAACTTAATTCTACAAGTTCATGCACCGTCAGATTACTAATTCATAACAATAAGACTATCAGCATCTTATTCCAACAAACACAAATTATAAACCATATAATCGACCCTCTCAAAGAAAAGAAAAAAAAGATATAATTGTAAAACCAAATCTTATTAACTCTCTTAGTACAGAATTACGTGGAAAACGCCATACGCAGGGACGTACCTAAGGGGAGCACTGGGGGGCATGTGCCCCACCCTTCAAACTCTGAACACCTTGCTGTGCTCGGTTGTATGTGTTATGTCTTGCTATGATCTCTGAACCATTGATGCTCTGCTTTTTCATCGATAAGGCATTATAGAAAGTAATAATCTTAAGCTGATTGGGCACTAAGTTCCCTTTGGCTTTTCGATTTTTTTATTTTATTTTATGTGATGTAATTCCAGATGGTTCCATTTCCAATGGCGTTAACGACACACTGTTCTTTGACTTTGCAATATAATGGAATAAAGCAAAATGATTCTAGCTGCGGTTCTTATATTGTGAAGTAACAGTTGATCAACACAGATTGACGCAATTCTCATTATGGGTCATCGGAAACAACCTTTCTGCGTTTCTAAAACATGGGTATAATTGCGTACATCCGACCCTCCATACTCCGCTACAGACGGGAGCTTGTGAGGCAATGTGGTAGAGAAGTTTGTTTTTTGGACTAAGGTGAATGAAGATGTGGTGAGGGAAATAGCTAGTATCGATTATAACACTCACGACGTTTGGAAAACTAAATAGAAGCAGTCATCCTAATTGTGATCCCACTTGCTGCATTGGATGCAACCTTCTCTAATGTACACCTCTTGCAGGCAACAGTTACATATTGTTTGCTACTGCATCGGCCTTCAAGAAATTGCTTCCGTGCTGATGACAATGACTTACTGAGATATTCTGTAAGTTTAGTTCTTGTAATTTTAGTAGCATTCAGACAAAATGATCATTATGCATTGCATAATCGGTGCAAATCTTATTCTGAATCTCCCTTCAACTCTTGGGTGGCTTCACATGTTTCTAAATGCCCTGGCATGAGATTCACTAATAGAATCTTGAATCGTGTCGAAGTGGTAGAGCAATACTTTTCCTCTCTTTATCGTTTTCAAATTCTCTAGTGAGTCCTGGCATACTTGAATATGGAATATATCTCTACCCAGTGCAAATGTAAAGAACACAAAAGAACTGACAAGCTCTTAGTATGTTAGAGCTGAAAGGTACGTAAAACAGAAGGTACATAGAGCTATGGCTAGTGCATGTGTTTGACAATCTGAACTGTTCCAAGTGAAGTACTTCACCTAACAGAAACTGTAGCATGAACATGGTTGTTAAATTACCAGATCATCGAGAGACGAGTAACATGTCCCGTCGCATCGGAGGAGTATTATATACACTGAGACAGTTGCAAGTAGCACTAGTATTAATTTTAGAAAATGATGCACTAGGACTCGACTACAGGAGTCCTGCTCTGGTATCATATTACATTACTATCTCATCTAAAAGTTTAATCTGCTAGAGAGAGGAGTAATCTACAGATTTACGCACCTAACAATGATGCTGTTAACATGCCACTTAAATTGACTCACATGATATGTTGGTCTGGAGGGTTGTTGGGAAAAATATTCTTTTACTTGCAGGAGATGGATTATGGTGAAACTTATTCAAGACCGGTTTCTACAGGGCAAGAAAAGTGGACGCTTGGATTTAAGGCACGTTCCTTTGGAAGTAGTAGTTTATATATCTATTTCAGATATACCATTCTCATTTTGTCAATTTACAGATTTTGTATCCGTCCATTCAGTCTCTGGCGTCTCCTCAATAAGAAACTATAACATGAAATGTCGATATGAACATCCACGCTCGAGATGTATAAGACTTAAATGTCTTGATGCTTTTCCTCAAACACTTCTTGGTATAACATTGCCAGTTATACCTGCTACCTCAGAGGACATTGACGGAGTCAAATTCGAGTCGCAGGTATAGCAGAGTCCCAGTAGTTCTTTTATCATTAATGGCACTTTCTCACACAAAGAACAAATGCTTTCATATGCTAGGTGTTCCCCATGGGAAGTTAAATTTTCGTAGATAGTTGAGAATTGGCATTTTCTTGCTGCTTGACATTTCCCATGAAGTAAAAACGAACTACATGGTTCACTGTGTTACTTTCACGTTATAATTTCACAATAAATTGCAATGCTCTGAATGGAGATTCTTTCATGTTCACAGCTTTACAAGGCAAGCGGAGGGATGTATTTGCTCGATTTGCAGTTTCTAAAAGGCGCGCCTAATGTTCCTTCAACTCTGTGCCAATTTTCTTTCAGCAGCTGAGGTGATGTAATCTGGAAGAGCATTGTCGTACATATCAATAGATGGCTGTATAAAAATAATTTGCTTTGGCATTGAGGGGTATATTTTGCAGTCTATATGCTTCTCTTTCGGCCTGCTAGCACGATCCACGTTTAATAGAGGATATGCATTTTGTGTTTCCTTGCAGCAAAGGTTGAATCCCCCACCCAAGGCCCCCACACCATGGCCCGACGAGACAGTTGGAAGGATGTAAATGAGGTGCTCAGCGACATGATAAGGAGAAGTCGCAGTACACACAGATCCGTTAGGGCTCACACTCAAGACCCACATTGGAGTATGAAAATAAGGCTTAGTATCAAGTAGGCCCCAACATATAGTTTAGTTGGTATTCGATTTGAAAAATTGTTTCCTAATTTGAAATGTGCCAAAGTATCAATTAGGCCTCATCGTATAGCTTAGTTGGTATTCGAGTTGGAAAATTTTTCCAAGAAAGGTTGCAGGTTCGAATCGAGACACACGCAGCGTGGTTGCAATATTGATATCTGGGCCAATAATGGCTATACCATTGTATCCGACCCAGTTTGCAGTAGGCACTTTGTGTGAGTTTCTGATAATGCCTTACCAACTTAGAAGGCCGTTAATCTCCCGATTTGCATCTTCTACGCATTTCCATTAGGCTGAACCGGTGTAAGTATATGTGACAATAGATTTGACATTTTGCTTCAAGAAAGTATCAATTGGTTTTGAGTTCCCTTTATTTGTATGTCTCTTGAGTTATATCAAAACTTCATCAAGATTGGCTCCTTATTCAATTCTTGAATCATCATTTTACAGATACAATTAGGTGGCGTTTGGTTGGGGGAAATGGGAATGAGGGAATGGGTTTGGAGGCTGTTTGTTTGATGTAAATGAGGGAATGTATTTCATTTTGATATCCAACTATTTGGTAATGAATATCGTTTTTTAATATACTAGGTCTTCCTTATCTATCAAAATGTGGGAATGGGAATGGGGAGACGTCGGTCAACGCCGGTCAACGACGCTGGCCACCGCCGCCAGTCAGCCGGCCGCCGGCCCGCCACCGCCGGCCGCCGGCCCGCTGCATGTCCGTCGCCGCCGGCCACCGGTCCGTCGCTGCCGGCGACCACTATTCCGACCGGTCACTATTCTCATACCCACTTTAATACTAAACAACTATCACTTTTAACCCCAAACTCATATCCTCCAAACCCATTCCCTATCATACTCATTCCGATTCTAATTCCGATTCCCAAAGTTCCAACCAAACGCCACCTTAAATCATTCTTTTGATGATTCTTCTGGGTGCATTTGCTGATATCAATAAACCGATGGGTTCCAGGCTTCTAGCCGGAGAGGTTTATAGCTTTTACTTCATTTCTCTTTTTGTTTCATTAACGGTTTCAATCTATATATTATTGCCACCTTGATAAGTTAGACTTTAGGGCTATGGACGAATCAAGTCATAAACAAGTTAATCAGGCTCGATTCGTTTGGATTTGTTTAGCGAGTTTCAACTTGAATTTGAACATGGTTCAAGGCTCGAGTGTTTAATTAATGAGTAGAACTTAATCAATGATGTATTCATTTCACGTATCTATATTTTATTTAATCAATAACATTAAATGTTTGATTAATTATTTGAATTACTATATTTTAATTATCAAAACTACTTATTCACTGAAATTTTTAAAAATTCAAGCCTTAATCGAGCTCTATCAAATAATGGTTACTAATCAAACTTTTAACAGAATCGAAATCAAATTTTATTTTACCCTCGAGCCGCACTCAAAACTCGAACCTGAGCCAAATATACACATGATCGAGTCGAATCCAAGTCGATAATAGTCGCTCATTCATCTCGTTTATACCCATTAAGTCAGTTAATGCTTAGGCGGCATTCATCTAAAAACCTTAGAATAGTTGATGGAATACAGGATCGAATAAAAGTTCATTGGACTATTTGGATTTTTTTTTATGTATATATAAATTTGGATAGTTTATTTAAGCTTCTGCAGTAGCGTACACTTTGGTTTGTTGGAAAAGTCGGGCTTAAGAGTGAAAAACGAGCCGAGTTAAATTAAACTACAATTTGAATGAATTTCTAGTTCAAGCGGTAGTCTTCAAACTCTATTTCTAGCTAGGCTTAATAAACCAAGCCATCAAGCTTGGACATTGTAGAAATCAATTATAACAAGAATACAAAAAATACTTATTACAAGACATAATTACCCGTTCGGTTCATAGCCACAAGAATGGGCCAAAATCCTTCTAACAAAATGGAATTAGTAACGTTTCAAACGTAAATATTGGCTATAAGTACTACATTTTGTTACCCAAATACAAAAGATACCTTCCTTTTTGAGATATTTTGAACCAAAAACATTTCAAAAGTAGAATCTGCAGATTTTCAGTTATTAAAAAAATAAAAAGGAAAGTTCGCTATAAAAAAAAAAGAATGGAAAATGAATGAATATATGTGAACGATGTTGGATTTAATCTAATAAATCCCTGAGTAGAACCGTTTAATCGAATCAATGGACAAAGTAACAAAATGCGGAAAATATACATTGCTCCATTGCTGTTGTTAATCTGAACACGTACACTGCAGCTGCTCCGGCTGATGAAGAATCTGGCGTGATCCAAGGATTCACGACCTCCCACCAATTGTTGATACACCCCTCGAACGGAATCAATAATTCATTGCTTTACCCGATGGAGAGGCTAGACAGTGTGGACTTTATAGAAAATTTGGCACACCTTCCCTCCTTCCCTCTAATATACTGTAATAGGCGCTTTTCTTTAGTCTGTATACGTCTATTTCCTTTTGATTTTTGATTTGATCTGAGGAGGTGAAGCCTCCTCCTTTATATAGAGGGGATGGAAGGATCTGATAGGTTAGGATTTAAATTTAAACTTAAATTTAAACTTAAATTCAAACTTAAATTCAAATTTAAATCTGAATTCAAATTTAAATATGAATTTAAAACTCAACCTTATCTTCCTTAATATTTAATTATTGTGCCAATCAATTATTTACTAGCCATACGTGGGTTGTCGCCCCTCGGGGACCAGATGTCGTAACTTTATGGTCGTTGCACTTTGAGCCCATCCATCGCGGTCTCTGACCATATGACTGTCTACATATTCGGGGTTTCCATTTAGACCACACTATACATCCACGAGTATACCCGATGATCACTTAACGTGTGGATGTTTTACGTAACAATTAATATTATTACGTGACATATGTGACATATAATATTATCATACATAACGTCCACCTTATGATTAATTCGTATAAACCTTATCAACGTGGTGCGCATCACACGTATCTCGAATTAATCCCAACAAACGACTAATCGTTTGCGACATATATGCATCGATATCTATGTCTTATGTAGTTTTATAATCGTTTTCCATAAACCCATCAAAGTTTTCAGCTTATTTCAACTTTGTTGAATAAGATTCCAATTATGAGAGTAAGACTGCATACATTAGATTATAAATTGATCCGATTTTTTCTTTAGATTTTACATAAATGCAAAAACATAGTGTACCAGGAACAACCTTTAACTGGGCATCAGTAACAAAGTTTCCAAAAGTATCTTGTAATTAATGATACTAAAGCAAAGACTGAATGGAAGCTAGAATAAACAGAGGGGGCTCTTAAATTCAAGACTTGTTCTAACTTTTCTTATTTTAAAAGAAAATAATTGAATCTTCTAATGGGCACAAGTCAAAAACATTTCTGAAGATGCTCTCACGAAGCATCGATACAGGTGAAAGTTTAGAAATTTAAAATTGCTCAAATTGAAGTCATCGAGGCGCTAATGAATAAATCTAACAGATTCAAGAGACATAATCTGTTAAACTAATTATTTACCATTAAAGAGAAAAATAAAAAAAATTTGAGGTGGTTATATGGCCATAAATTTGTGCTTGATATTTTAAAGCGGGCATTCTCGTATTTCAGGGTTGTTTGTTGAGTGCTTGAGATACGTACCTTGGGATTTTCCTTTCATATTGACACACATAGATATGATTGCATATATCTGATTCTTTTATACTATGTTATAGACAAAAGTCTTTAAAACAACGTGTTGCTGTATTCACATACATGCAAAATAGTGTTTTTAAATCACGTAAATATAATATGAATACATATTCTCTTTTTTACTTTTCTTTGTATATAATAGTAAAATTCTAACTTGACCCTTGGAAATATTCATCAATTATGGTTGAAATACGTATTAATGATGACAAAGACGGATGAGACAAAGTGAACCATTTAAGAGGTTCAACAAAAACTCCTTATTTTTATACATTTACTCCATTCGTTCTATAAATATTATCATATTTGACTTTTCAACCTAGTTTAATTTATCTTATGTTAAAAAGTTAACTGTGATAATATTTTTAGAAGAGATAAATTATCTCTTAATCTTGGTCTTTTACTGAAATTCACCTCAGTCGGACGTCACCATTATGCTTGCTAATTAGGTATATGCCAATCGGGATAAGATTTCCTCACCGTAAGGAGATGCGGTAACGCGTGACTGCACGACACGTGGCAATAAGAGGGGGTGGTGAGGCTAGATGCAGGTGACTCTCATCTAGCCTTACCACCCCTCTTACTGCCACGTATCGCGTGGTCACAAAAGGGGTGAGGAAAGTGGGGGTGAGGAGATCTCAACTCATACCAATCATGGCATGTAACTTCTTGACCAGGAAAATGATGTTCTATACGATACGATAAAAGAAAAAAAGATGGTATAAAGTTACATGTGTGTATGATTATTGAACTTTGAATTAATTGTCCTCCAATTAGGCATGCGGGGTTTGTAAAATCGAGTTTTGGTAAGTCTAAATTTGACCTGCAAAACTCATAATTAAGCATGAAATTCAAGTTTCACTCATCATTACGCATGAAATCAATTTTCACTCATCATTAGCAGAGTTATCTTTAAAACAGGCGTCCAACTAAATTATCCATATTTCGTTGGGTAAAAAGGAAATATTAGGTTTTCTAGTACTTGTTACTTGAACATCAAAAAATTTACAACTATATATACACAGTGCATGTGCATACATACATGTAAATATACATATATATACACACACATGCATATATGCATACATATATATAGACATATACATATACATATGTACGTATCGGTTGTGTATACACTATACTCACAAATTAAGTCACGAGTGGAACACACTCCTCGAGGGTTATATAATATATAAATGCTCGTCATTCGTCACTGTATATCTTTGCACGCATTTCCATTCAAGAAATCTAAGTTTATTCTCCCAGAAATTCTTATTTCTCCTCTCTCTGGTACCTGCTAGTGCAGAAACATGCAGATTTTCGTAATGGCGGACACGTGTGTAAGGCAGGTGTTCAAAAGAGGATAAGATATGCTCCCCAGTCCCCCTTATCTGCAACATCATTAACAATATCAAAGTCTTCTTTCTCGATGTTAATTTTCTTAATGCATGTAAGAACTTCTGCACCAGAAAGATTGGTGCTTTCAAAATCTTATCGGTTTTGTTTTTCTGTATCCTCGAACACATTACGCTTCAACGTAATCTTGGTAGCAAACCTGGGGCCATTGCCCCGTCACATGTAGTATTGTGGATGATTTCAGGTGTCCAGCGGCTTTTTAGATTTGTGAGGTTTTACACAGTGACCCACATAAGTTGTCACTTACAAATTTGCCAAAGTGGAGCAATTGCTCCCTACAAACTAGTAGAATTAGAACATCCACAGTGTACGTGCCCCAGATTCATAGCACTTAACCTGAGTAACAGGCTTGCTTCAACGTAATCTTAGTAACCGTTTTCAAAGTTATGCATCAAACCACCATTTTCATCGATCTTCACGGGCTCGTTCTTAAATTACTTGAAATGGCAACCATATATCCTCGGTCCTTTATTTATTTTTATTCATTTATAAGATCTAAAAGGATTTTGCTCGTCCAGCACTCTTTCATAGTATATGTCTGATTCAACCATAGGTTTATTTCTTTATTTTTTTAAATTTTATCATCTCATAAGTTAATAAGCAATCAGATAAAAAGCAATAACAAATTACTCTACAGTCTAATTCGACTAATGCATGAGAGGACCTATATAAAAGAAAATGACGAAAGAATGTATATACACAGGGTTGAACCGTTGCCAATATGAAAGTATTCCAGTTATTACACCCATGATGAACCAAAAAAGAAAATGGCAGCAACATAGCTTATCGTGCAAATGGAATTTCCTAAAATAGAAATCTTCTACTCGAGTAACATAGAGATGCAGAACTATAATAACGATTGTGTAATGTGCGTATATATGTAACACTTAAAGGCGTCCTTAATAAGATGAAATCCTTCTATTCCACCCAAAAGAAAAAAAGAAAAAAAAAATGAATGCCGGGTGAGGGTTGGAATTTGGCATCGGTGTATCAGATAGTGCGTCTTGGAACAACTGATAAGGTTGTTGCTTTGTGATCTTGAGGCTACAGGTTCGAACCGTGAAAGCAATTTATTACATAAAGTGTAGGGTAAAGCTGCGTACATCAGATCACGAAGCGATCTGATCCAACTTCGAATCTGGCTCATCTTCGAACTCTGCGTAAACGCGGGAGCTTTTATTCCATCCAAAAGAGAGAGAAAAAGAATGCTAGGTGAGGGTTGGAATTTGGTATCGGTGTATCAGATACTGCGTCTTGGAGCAACTCATAAGGTTGCTGCTTTGTGACCTTAGGGTCACAGGTTCGAGCCGTGAAAGCAATTTCTTGCACAAAGTATAAGGTAAAACTGCGTACATCAGATCACGAAGCGATCTTGATTTATCTTTGAATCTGGTACATATTCAAACTCTACGTAAACGCATAAGATTAGTACATTGGTTTTTTTAATCTATTAGAATCCTTCAGTTTCCAGAAAGAGCAAACCTAGAGGTACGGGTTTCTACACTTCCCAAGATCAAAGTTTGCTAAAGTTTATGCATTTGTATTGGACTCCTTTGATTCCTTGTTGCAAATTTATTAAAGCGAAAAAGGAAACTTCAATATTATGGGAGCAATGTGCATTAGGTCAGCTTACTATAATAAAGCTATAACTTACGTGGGGAATCGAAGCCCAAATCCTAATGACAGCTGTATATTGGGTATCGTATTTGGCATCAGATTTACAAACTTTGCCCGAAAGGGAAAGGCCTGACCAAGAAGTAATAGAAATATTATATTATAATCTAACAAGAAATTAAACATATAATATATACATAAAGCTTGACTAATGGGGTGGGGGGTTTCTTTGTCAACTGTCTAGATATGTCTGCATGCCACGTCTACCGCCGGAAGGAAATGATTTTTCAGCAGCTAGTGACCTTGTTATGGGGATATTTTTAGGGGTCAGATCAGAGGAGGTGAAAATGTAGGTAAAATATGAGGTCTCCAATCACACGCTGACACGTGTACAAAAAAGGACAAAAGTTTAATTTTTTTTGTTTTTTTTAAAAAAGTAGATTGTACACGTGGCAACGTGTGATTGGAGACCTCATATTTTGCCTATATTTTTACCTACTATGATCTTAACCGATATTTTTAAGTCTAGCGTGCAGCAAGGGATGATAAAAGCCAATATGGATAGGGTGTTGTCATATTTTTTCTCTCTCTTCTTTTAATTTTTTTTTGCTTAACTTCAATGGTAACCACCACAACAACATTACCCTATTATCTTAAAGTCTCTCACTTATAACGGGATATGAGGGGTCAGATGTATGCAACCATACTCATATGTTAGACACACACACATGTTTTTTTTTGAATGACTTACAACAAAAACTGCATCAAACTGTGTCAATCAATAGCTACTTCATAATATAAGAAGCGCAACCAATTTAATGAGTCGTTTTGCTTTATTCCATCATGTTCTAAAGCCAAAAAAACGTGTCTTTGACTCCATTGAAAATGAAAACTTCAATAGTAAATTTAAGAAAATCCCTAGTTATTGTGGCCAAGTTGATAATGCCTCATGTGGAACCAATAGATATCTTCTACTTAACCTCTATCACATATTCAGTTATATTAAGTAATACAATGTATATAGTTTGGCTCATTTAAAATATTGTTCAATACACATTACATGATCTCAGTTAGTGAAACAGAATATATGATATATGTTGAAATAGAGATGATCTTCCTGTTTTAATAGATCTTCTCTTACTCTTTTAGGCGGACCGCCAATGCAAACAGACAACATTAATACCTTTCTCATTGATCAATTATCAACACCTAAAACAACAACAACATTACCTCATTGACTTAGAGGCTTCCGTCCATGTCAGGATATGGGAAGGTCAGAAATACGCAACCATACTCATATGTTGGAAACACCCGAAAATTGTTTTCCAGTGATCCATAATGAAAATTGCGTCAAAACGTACGATAAACTGGTCCTTCACAATGAGATGAAAGCCATTACTTACATGAGAGAGACATGAGTACCAACAAGATAATTATTCTAAAAATTGAATTCCTACAAATATTGATACTTTTGATTTGTCTTTCTTAAAAACAAACTAAAAGTCACATAAACCATCTTAAAATTTGTTGTTAGCAGGAGTACTTTGTGGATCACTTTGGATGGATGGCCTCCACCGCCCAGGAGAAAAGGTAGACTTCCATTTCAGGAAAGGGTTTACATGTGCAACTAAAGTAATAGTTGAAAAACACATGTTGCTATTTTCTTTTGGAAAATATTCGCAGAAAAGATTTGCTCAGTAATTACCAAAAGAAAAGTCTGCTTAGCAAGATTTAGCAAAAAAGCAACTCATAAATGAGATTGCAGGAAGGCTGTCATGTAAGGTATGCGGTTGAGATTAGGGGAGGCAGAAAATGAGGCAAAATATGAGGCCTCCAATCACACGCTGTCACGTGTACAAAAAAGGAAGATTTTTAAAAAATTTTTGTTTTAAAAAAAATTGCTTGTACATGTAGCAACGCCTTATATTTTGTCTCATTTTCTATCAGTCATGATCTGAGGTTTGTCGGTCGATTAAGACGTGCATTTAGCAACTTACCACTCCCTTAATGCTTGCATAAAAAAGGAAAAAAGAAGCCCATTGCTATTATTCATTGCTGTTACTATATAAATCAGTCAGAAACATATGCAGAAAAAATATCATCTGGTGCCACTCTTCTGGGTTGGTTGCACATTCGATGATTTGTAATTAGTGTCACCAATGTACTGCTTCAATATGTAGTGAAAAATGGCTCCACACTACATTTGGGTGTGAAATGACCACCGTATCATTTGAGCATAGAGGGAAAGCGAATTCTATATTATTTTTGAAAAATTCAAACAACTTAAGTTTCTACTGCTTCTTTACAATTTATCAACCAAGCTCCTGAGGACGGGGCTTGGAGCAATTGGTAATCTTGCTGCTTTGTGACATTGAGTTTACGAATTCGAACCGTAGAAATAGCTTTTTGCACAAAGTGCAAGGTAAGACTGCATACATCAGATCGCAAAGCGATCCGGCCCTTCTCCAGACCTGGTGCAAACACAGAACTATATCAGGAACGCTCTTTAACCAAGCTCGTGAGAATTTAGCTTTTATATTCTGATATATAGCATAAAGCAATGCTTCAATCGAGCCACCGGAAATTCAGTTTTCGAAACAAACCCAAAATTTGCCCTCAACTTAATGCGCATCATAGTTGCCTAATAACCGTCTTTGCGTTGCATATATAGTGCCTCATTTATTGCAAATGCATTGCGTTTACGTAACAAGTTTTCATTTTAGATGTGTAGGTAGGGATATCAAACATGTCGTGTTTTGTGTTTTATTTTTTCGGGTTTTGGGTATCAAAGTATCAAAACCATACCTGACCCGTTTTCTTTGTGTATATGGAAGATACTCAAACTTGTATGTGTCAACTTTCATGTCGTGTATCAGATTTACCCACAAACTTGACAAATACAAATATTTCAGGTAGTATTCGGGTCATTTCATGTATTTTTTAGAATTTTCAGAATACGTGTATTTTTCAGGTTTCATGTTTTTACGAAGGGTAGGGATAGCGGGCAGGCAAACTGCAAAGGATAAGGGTGGCGGCGGCTGTTGTTAAAGACGGAAGAGAAGATAGAGAGAGACGGAGGCGGGAGGGATGGGGAGGGTTGCCGGACAGGAGATAGAGACCGAGAGTTCAGAGAGAAGAGAGAATGATGGTAACCAGGGGTAGGGGCGGGCAAAGGGTAAGGGTGACGACGGTGACTGTTAAAGACGGGAGAGGATACAGAAGGAGACGGAGGCTGAAGGGACGGAAGACGTAAGCCGAAAGTTCACAGTTCATAGAGAAAAGAATGGTGAGTTATGGGTAGCCAGTGGTAGGGGCGAGGGGAGGGGAATGGGAAGGGGTAAAGGGTAAGAGATTAGGTTTTAGGATTTTCTATTTTATAATTATTAATTTTAATAATAAATATTTTATATTTGGAGTATAATTAAAAAATCGAGTATGACGGGTTTAAATGGGTAACCCGCGGATATATCTGGATACGACCCGTTCTTAACAGGTAAGTTTTGGGCCTTATCCGATATGTACACGAAACCCGACAAGGCTATGCTCATATCTACGAGGAGCGTGCCAGGTTCAGGTTGTATTTTCGTGTCGTGTCGTGTATGAGATTGTCGCATATTGTATGGCCTGGCTAATTAGTTTTATTGCAAACAAATAAAAAGTCAGACTGCTATAATGTCCTCTAGTATCTTCTCACCACGTTAGAAGAGATAACCCTTTTGCACTATTTAAACCCCCCCTCTCCGTTTCAAAAAATTCATGCTATCTTGTCCTATGACTCCAATTCCTAGTAAAGATGCCCTAAAAGTGCAGAAGGCAGTCTGCAGCCAAGGATGACTTGCCGTGAGCCTCTTTTTAAGGGCCTACATTGTAAGAGCGTCCAAGATTTCCATGAATGCCGCAAACATCTGGCTGCACCGGCAAGTCATCTTTGGCTACATGCTGCATCGCACTATCAATACGACGGTTTCAGTAAATCATCTTGTAAGGATTCAGACAGTGTTTGAACTTGAAGGTCGTGCAAATATACATGAATTGAAGATCTGAGTATACAAGAAAATCATCCCCCTGTGGATGAGTTCTAAATTTCTAATGTTTCACAAGTCATTTTCACTAGTAGATGGAAAGTTTATTTTCTGTTTGTGCGTAAATTATGGGCAGTTTTTTTTTTTTTTTTTGGTAACTTGTATTCCTTGACCAAGATGTTAAGAGCGGGAGAGAGAGGAGAAGAGCTCAGGCTTCCTAACAAAGTCATCCCAGGCTTAGAATGGTTTCAACGATCTATCAAATCGTTCCACATTGGCATGAACATGTGGTAAAAAAAGAACAAAAAGTACATGTGGTAGATAAAGAAGAAAAATAATTTTTTTATTATTCTTTCAGTGATTTCTTACTCTCCATATGTGTTAACATTTTCAGGAGCTAAATGGAAGAACATGGAGCATTTTTCCTCGAAAGAAGAAAGTAATGTCCACATGGGCATAGCTCCGCAGAAAAAGGCCTACTAGATGGTTCAAAATCATGACATCAGAACTAAAAACAGTCACATTCGACTTGGAGCAAAGGCCATTCTCTGGCCCTAAGAACCCATCGAGTATTATGGAGAATGCAAATGAGGAGACTTTTAGGTTGTGTGAGGACTTACGCATTTACTCAAACCAGTCTCATTCGACTTATTACAAGATGGGTTCAAAATCATGACATCAGCACATACTTGAATTTGCACTATTTGTGGATCTAATGAAGAAGACAAGTTTCATGTCGGAATCTTTAGGCATATCTCTCCATTTAGATTTTTTCCCCCACAATTCTCTGTAGGCGGAGTTGGAGACAATGGAGCTCTCGGCTTGAGGTCCAACATTTTATGAAAGGAAAGAGAGAAACGTGATTGACGACTTTCTGCAGTATCTAACTTGACTCTTGAAGAGCACATTTTGATGGAGGATTTAGAATTGACATTCTAATGTTGGATCTGATATGCTCATACGTGTAGTGCACGACACGTGTGACTTAAGTTACATATCAAACATATGTGGACTTATGTATGTTATATATTATATGTTACTAATGTTACGTAATATTTGTATGTATCCACACATTAAGTGATCACTTCGGTATATTAGTGGATACAGTGTAATTTGAATGGACCACTAAATGTGTAGACAGTCATACGGTTACAGTCCTTGATGGTAGGACTCGTAAAGTCGAGACCGTATTATTAATGACATCTGGTCCCCGAGGGACAAGAACCCACGAGTATTTTTCTCGAAGTGTTTTAAATAAAGTATTTAATATATATAAATGAAACGTTTCGTGCGGTTGCAATTAAATTCATTTGCAACGTTTAGCAATTGAATTTATCATCAATTGAATGTTCAGAGGAACGTTTCAAACATTGATTTAATATAGAACCTTATTTTTAGCAGTTGAATTAGCATCAATTGAATTTTTGCATTTGATGCAAAACGTTTCAATTTGCTTTCCATTCTATATATGTGTGTGGTGAAAGCTTCTGGTGTGGACAAAAAAAAAAAGAAAAAAAGAAAATCAAAAGCATTCGCTGAGAGCTTCCATTGCATTTTGCTGGCTACGCCTTCATTAGCAAAATCATAACATATATATTGTTTCATATATATAAAACACTTTAGAGAGGAAAACACGCTACTTATTCTCTCCATCGGAATAGTAGTGGCTAGTTGTTGATATTTCATTAGTGGATTCAACAACTGGTGGGTTCGTGGAATCCCTTGGAAGACACAGTTGTCACGCGTGTCAGAACCCCGGCCTACAGCGTTTACCAATGGAGCAAGGTACACTTCCGCATTTATTTACTTTGCTTCTGTGTTCTCTTAAGTGATCCTCGGGTAACGGATTTACTATGTAAATTCCGACAAGTGGTATCAGAGCACGCTTAATGAGAACACGACGCTGTTTTCTTATTTTCATGAAGTCCAGAGATATTTTCATTGTCATTAGAATCTGAATTTCGTACACCGGATTATAATACGGTGAAAAGAAATTTTCTCTTTTGATTAAGATAAAAGCCGTGAGGCTTTCTAATGCATTAGAATTTTTCCTGGAAAAGTTGCATTCTTTAACGTAAAATTAATGCAATGTATAGACAAATAAAATCCAAAGGTGGTCTTTGTCTCTGGTAAATCCATGGCACTGCCATGTTAAATGTCTCCTTGCATTCATTTTGTGACTAGAAATTTCTACAAACATGGAATTACATTCTGATGCATTTAGCATTTGCATATTGAACGCTACATATTTGCATGTATTAATATTGTAATGTTTGATATTGTACTAATATGCTAATGTGATATAGTCATAATATAACATTGCATTTATATATTAATGTGAAACCGTTAGAATTAATTGTTGCAAAACGTTTTATCAAAACATTTAAATTAATAGCAATAATTTATTTGGAGAAACGTTTTCACACGTTCATATAGCAAATGCATTCATACATTTGTTTTATATATAAAATATATGTGTATATGTGCTTTGCAATGTGTGCAAATAAAGAAAAGCTTCAGCAAAACGTTTTCGTGCCACACCTTTTCAAATTACTAGTTCTCAGAAGTCACGAAGACTTCATTTGCACACGATGTGGTACATTGAAAATTTAGTTTCATGCATCATTGACGCTTTTGCAATAGGCGCATGTACTGTATATTTTAGTGTACATTCAATTAAGGCATTAAGGCTGTCAGCAACCTGATATTTCTTTTATCCGCTTTCCTGATGCACATATATATAAATATTATTGGCCGTGCCTTCATATATATATGTTCATTGAAAAGTTCATTTGATATATGACATATATTTATATATTTCGGTTGTGCATGTTAATGGTTTGAATATATAAATTTGCATGGCTACTGTTCTATGGCCGAAGATTGATTTCCATAAACATGCATATTTCTTTTCGGATATATATATAATAAAAGGAATGTTTCTGTACATTTGATATGTATATGTGTGAAAGGAAACGAAAACATGTTGCTGAATTTACATTGCCTTCATTTGTTCCTTTGCAACACTGCTCTAAGCGCTGAGTATTTTGAAAAGTACAGGACACAACAAAGCTTGCTACTTTCGTTTGCTGAAGTTTTGTTTGTTGTCTTGCGATTTGCAAAATATTATATGCACATTTGTTTAACTAGACGGTTTGACCGACATGAACCCATTTTGCAATCATTATCAATCAAATATATATTTGCTTGTGATAGATGAACAATGAAGTTTCCATCATTAAGTTATGTCACAAGCAGATTTGATTGATAAAGCTTCATTGATCTTCAGAATTATCAATGAGGTGTTTTCTTCATTTTGAGATTTTCAGTGGCGTCTCAAAATTTGAAGAAAAGCAAGGGTTCAACCAGGCGTATGTCTGAATGCATAGATTACGGTCAAACATACATCTTCATGTTCATTGATTAACTGCAATGGTGTATAGAACCATAAGGACACGCATCTTAGCAAATGTATGGCTTTAATATGATCCCCTTAAAGTGTGGCAATCATATTATCGCATGTGCAATTGTTAAGTTTGTGACAGGTGTGTATGTGCTTCGCACAGCTATTAGTCGGCCCAAAGGAAGACGTAGTTGTCGAAGTCACATATATCACATCGTAGTAATTGAAAAAGTCCGGCGATAATAAGGATATACGTGACTAGTTCATCGGCCCAAAGGAAGGTAACTGCTTTACGTATAGTGTATCGCTGCATCAATTTCTACATCCCAATTGTTGGACAATGTTAAGGTGACTCCAAAGAGCACTTAATATTGAAAGATTTTTTGGTAGATGGAATTGTTCTATACTTGTTTTGAACTTAAGTTATATTGCAGTTTATATTGACTCATGTGTTGTTTTGTTCTTTGGTTTTCTTTTATTTCAGCAATCTTTTCCTGTGTTAATAATATTCCGATGTTGAACGGTTCAAACTTTATAGCTTGGAAAGATCAACTGGAGATCTTTTTGGGGTTAGCCGATCTGGACATTGCGCTTCAGATGGACCGACCAGCAGTGCTACATGATGATAGCACTAGTGAGCATAAGGATACTATGGCTCGCTGGTTAAAGTCCAATCGTATATGTCTGAAGATCATGCAGAAGACCATTCCTGAGGCATTCAGGGGGTCAGTTTCAGAATCCACCACGGCTAAGGAATTTTTGGCCGAGCTTGAGCAAAGATTCATGAGGAATGAGAAAACCAAAATGGGTAATCTCTTAAAGAAATTTTGCTCAAACAAGTATCGTGGTGATGGTGGCATTCGGGAGTACATCATGGAGATGTCTCATATGGTTTCTAAGTTAAGGAGCATGAAACTGGACGTGTCCGATGACATGCTGGTGGTAATGGTCCTTAACTCCCTTCCTCCTAAGTTTAACCACTTCTTGGTAAGTTACAACTGCCAGAAGGAGAAGTGGTCAGTGAATGAGTTGATCGCTCACTGTGTTCAGGAAGAGGAACGGCTTCAGAACGAAACCGCTGCAAGTGTGTATGTCACCACCACCAAGAACAAGAATGGTGGAAAGAAGCGTAAGGCTGCACAGACAGTTAAAGATCAAGGCATTCAGAAAGCGGATAAAAGGGCAAAACCGACTGCTGTCAAAGGGTCGGATAAGGGTCCTGCCTGTTTCTTCTGTAAAAAGAAGGGACATGTGAAGAAAGAATGTACCGGTTTTCGTTCTTGGCTTGCTAAGAAAGGTACATCTTTTGCTTTGGTTTGTTCAGAAATTAATCATGTTTCAGTACCTAAAGACACTTGGTGGATTGATACGGGTGCAACCACCCATTTATCTGTGTCTTTGCAGGGTTGCCTGAGCCATCGAAAGCCAACTCCAGCTGAGAAATATATCTACTCAGGAAATGGCAGGGCAAAGGTTGAAGCTATTGGGCACTTCAGACTATTGCTGACAACTGGCTTTTATTTAGATTTGCATGAAACTTGTGTTGTACCGTCTTTCAGACGCAACTTAATTTCCTTTTATCGTTTAGACAAAGATGGTTATTTTTGTGATATTGGGAATAACACCTTCAGATTGTTTCTTGCGTCTAAATTGGTTGGTAACGGTCAATTGTCCGAAATAGATAGACTTTATTCTATGAATGTCGCTTCAACTCAAGAAACCTTGCAAACAAGTACTCGAAACGTTAAGCAAAAATTAACTCACGAGAATTCAGGAACGTTATGGCATAGACGTTTAGGCCACATTTCGAAAAATCGAATTGAACGTCTAGTCAGAAATGAAATTCTCGATCCTTTAGACACAACGAATTTCAGATCATGTATATTTTGTGCTAAAGGAAAACAAACCAAAGTCCGCAAATATGAAGCCAATCGTGCGTCGAGTGTACTACAGCTAATTCATACAGACATCTGTGGTCCATTTCATACAGCCACCCGAAATGGCCATACATACTTCATTAGCTTTATCGACGATTACTCACGTTATGGCTACATGTACTTGATCAAAGACAAAGCGCAAGCTTTGGACATGTTCAAAGCCTATAAAGCAGAAGTTGAGTTACAACTCAATGGAAAGATTAAGGCCGTCAGATCGGATCGTGGAGGTGAATACTACGGCCGATATGATGGTTCAGGTGAACAATGTCCAGGGCCTTTTGCTAGATTCCTAGAGGAGTGCGGAATTGTACCACAGTACACCATGCCAGGCACGCCTTCCATGAATGGTGTAGCTGAACGGCGCAATCGCACATTAATGGAAATGGTTCGTAGTATGATCAGTCAAACTACGTTGCCATTATCTCTCTAGGGAGAAGCGCTTAAAACTGCAGCCTATATCCTCAATCGTGTACCAACTAAAGCGACTGATAAAACTCCATATGAGTTTTGGACTGGACGAAAGCCTAGTCTACTTCATTTCCGAATATGGGGTTGTCCTGGTGAAGCTAGGCCTTATAGGCCAAACGAAAGAAAACTGGACGCTAAAACGGTCAGTTGCTATTTTGTTGGCTATGCCGAGAGGTCACGGGGGTATAAATTTTATGATCCCACTAGCAAAACTATATTCGAGACAAATTCAGCACAGTTCTTTGAGGATATTTCGGTTCCGGGGGGAAATGGTTTGCATCAGCAGATCACTGAATTAGATGAAGATCGTTCTGATGGTGTAAATATGCGAATCGAACCAATCAATGGTGAGATTCCACTAAAGACACACGCATCTAGCGATCTATTCCCTAGTAGTTCTGGTCCACAGGAACCTGTGGACATAGTTTCTAATGAACCAGGAACTACTGATGCAGTTAAGGAACCATCAATACCTCAAGAACATGCAGGAACTACTGATGCAGTTGAGGAACCATCATTACCTCAAGAACATGTACCACTAAGACGATCCACTCGTGAAAGAAGAAACCCCATATCAAATGATTATGTGGTGTATCTTCAGGAACACGAATTTGATGTAGGCATGATGGAAGATGATCCAATAAATATTCATCAGGCCATACATTGTCAAAATTCAGAAAAGTGGATTGAAGCTATGAATGAAGAAATTAAGTCTATGCATGACAACAATGTTTGGGACATCGTGCCATTACCCATAGGTTCGAAACCGATTGGTTGTAAATGGATCTTTAAAACCAAACGTGATTCGAAGGGTAATGTGGAACGATATAAGGCTAGACTTGTTGCAAAAGGATTCACCCAGAAAGAAGGCATAGACTATACAGAAACCTTTTCGCCGGTATCGACGAAAGATGCTTTCAGGATTATCATGGCTTTAGTGGCACATTTTGATCTTGAGTTACATCAAATGGATGTTAAAACCGCCTTTCTAAACGGTGACATCGAAGAAACCATATACATGGTTCAACCACCTCGTTTTAAAGTGGGAGATCCTAACAGCATGGTTTGTCGACTTAAGAAATCCATTTATGGACTCAAACAGGCGTCTCGACAGTGGTATTTTAAATTTGCACAAGTCATTACCTCATTCGGTTTCGAGGCAAATCAGGTTGACGAGTGTGTATACCACAAGTTTAGTGGGAGTAAGTTTGCATTTTTGGTTCTGTATGTTGATGACATACTGCTTGCAGCAAACGATATTAATATGATACGCGACACCAAGAAGTTTTTATATAAACACTTTGAGATGAAAGATCTTGGTGAAGCGTCATATGTGTTAGGACTTAAGATATACAGAGATCGTTCTCAAGGTATCTTGGGTCTTTCACAGCAAACATATATCGATAAGGTGCTCAAGCGATTTGGCATGGAAAACTGCAGACCATCTGATACCCCAGTGGCAAGAGGAGATAAATTCAGTCTAAGACATTGCCCCAAAACAGAACTTGAACGATCGGAAATGAAGGATATTCCATATGCTTCGGCTATAGGGAGTATCATGTATGCTCAGGTTTGTACACGACCTGATATTGCATACATCACTGGAATGCTGGGCAGGTACCTCAGTAATCCAGGTATGGATCACTGGATAGCAGCCAAAAGGGTACTGCGATATCTACAAAGAACAAAACACTACATGCTGACGTATCGGAAATCTGAAAAGTTGGAGATCATTGGGTACACAGATTCTGATTTCGGTGGATGCCAAGATAGCATGAAGTCCACCAGCGGCTACATCTTCTTGCTGGCAGGCGGTGCTATCTCATGGAAAAGTGCAAAGCAATCGCTGGTTGCATCATCTACCATGGAAGCTGAGTATGTATCATGCTACCATGCTTCCAGTCAAGCGATATGGCTTCGTAATTTTGTCACAGGGCTGCGTATTGTTGAGACTATTCAGAGACCTCTGAAAATCTATTGTGACAATAACTCTGCGGTGCTTTATTCAAATAACAACCGGAGTTCGTCTAAGTCGAAACACATAGACATCAAGTATCTGGCTGTTAAAGAGAGAATTCAGAATGATCTGATTAGCATCGAGCATATAGGCACAGATCTTATGGTGGCCGATCCCTTGACCAAAGGGGTAATACCTATGGTGTTTCACGGGCATGTGGCTCGTATGGGTATTAATACAACTAAAGATATTCAGCTTTAGTGGGAGCCTATTGATTACATTTTGTAGTGCTCGATAAAGAATATTGTTTTTCAGACATTCATTATAATGTACATTATAGTTTAAGTTGTACTGCAGTTTCAGAGTTGTACATTATTTGCGACTTTCATTCTGAATTCTGTCGATCTCATTAAGTAGGACCAAGTTGGAAATTGGCATGTATGATCACATAGCATGTAATTTCCACACTACACATCCATTCTAGCATCCATGTCATTTAGCTAATGTTGGTATCATGATTCATGATTCGGGACCCGTCACCCATAAGTGTGACGACGTTCTGCTTGTTTCTCTTATTGGCATTGACTGAGTGGACCGGACTAAGTTGATTACACTATTGGACATTCAGTAAAGGAGCTCAAATAAGTAACATAAACATACATAGTCCAAGTGGGAGATTGTTGGATCTGATATGCTCATACGTGTAGTGCACGACACGTGTGACTTAAGTTACATATCAAACATATGTGGACTTATGTATGTTATATATTATATGTTACTAATGTTACGTAATATTTGTACGTATCCACACATTAAGTGATCACTTCGGTATATTAGTGGATACAGTGTAATCTGAATGGACCACTAAATGTGTAGACAGTCATACGGTTACAGTCCTTGATGGTAGGACTCGTAAAGTCGAGACCGTATTATTAATGACATCTGGTCCCCGAGGGATAAGAACCCACGAGTATTTTTCTCGAAGTGTTTTAAATAAGGTATTTAATATATATAAATGAAACGTTTCGTGCGGTTGCAATTAAATTCATTTGCAACGTTTAGCAATTGAATTTATCATCAATTGAATGTTCAGAGGAACGTTTCAAACATTGATTTAATATAGAACCTTATTTTTAGCAGTTGAATTAGCATCAATTGAATTTTTGCATTTGATGCAAAACGTTTCAATTTGCTTTCCATTCTATATATGTGTGTGGTGAAAGCTTCTGGTGTGGACAAAAAAAAAAGAAAAAAAGAAAATCAAAAGCATTCGCTGAGAGCTTCCATTGCATTTTGCTGGCTACGCCTTCATTAGCAAAATCATAACATATATATTGTTTCATATATATAAAACACTTTAGAGAGGAAAACACGCTACTTATTCTCTCCATCGGAATAGTAGTGGCTAGTTGTTGATATTTCATTAGTGGATTCAACAACTGGTGGGTTCGTGGAATCCCTTGGAAGACACAGTTGTCACGCGTGTCAGAACCCCGGCCTACAGCGTTTACCAATGGAGCAAGGTACACTTCCGCATTTATTTACTTTGCTTCTGTGTTCTCTTAAGTGATCCTCGGGTAACGGATTTACTATGTAAATTCCGACATCTAACACATGTAGAATTTAAACTGACCGTTCGAGGTAGTAGGGGACGCCTTACTGAAACAGTTCTTTAAAGATGGGATTCTTTTACACATAATATACCTAATAATTAAAAAGCATTTCATTGAAGGTTTTTACATCATCCTTTTTAAATGACCAAAATATTTCATTGCAAATAACTCTGCCAATTAATAAGGCACCAAAGACTACATAATATATCAACCGAATCGATTAGATCTGATATATAATTATGTGTACAAGTTGAGTATAAGTATATAATCTTTAAGGAAGAAAAAAAAAAAGCAAGTTAGATGGAGCTTTTTTGTTTACGAGGGTAATCAACCTTCACCAGTTGTGTATAAACTTATGGGTCTAATTATACCACATATCCAGAATCCCGCGACTGAAATGCTAGTAAATGTGCTACTATGTTAATATTGACGACTGTGGAAAACTGTTCTCTAGCTAGGCATAGTGATGCCATTAGTTTAAGAGAAACGCTTTGACCTAACTAATGGTACAATTTTGGATCAAATCTTATCCCCTCAATGTTATGTCATTAATTCCCCTCTCCAATGTGTTTTTACGCTATTTTATTAGGTGTGGTGTGTTAGACCTAAAGAGGCCACATACACAATAGCTAGTGAAGTAGTTAAAAACAAATTGTGAAGGATAAATTGCCACATACACAATAGCCGAGGTGAACTAAACTCAATTGGAGTGTGCCGGCCTGAACATAATAGTTGCCGAGCTAGAAAAAATAAGAAGTGACTAAAATTAGCTTGTTGAGCTGGTCTGAATATAGGAGTGACATAGCTGAGCAACAATGAAAGAAGTAAAGTAGAACTGAATTGAAGTGACAAAATACTATATATTGCAGGGCTGGGGTGATCAAGATAGAGAAAGAGTAGTCAAGGTGAAGAAGGACGGCAAAGCAGGGCTGGAATAGAGGAGGTGACGAGGTGAAGCACCAGCAAGGTAGCAAAGCTAAGACAGAGCTGCAATACTTACTCTTGTAAATACCATAGGACCTTTACTTTACATATGTCTGAGCTAAGCAAGTAAATAGTCGTTATCTTTGTAAACATTAAAAAACACTGTAGATAAATAGTAACTACTATACAATTAGAAAAATAAAGCCGTTAGAAGCATAAACAACTACTATGAAAGAGAAGCAACCTTGTAAATTTATTTTTTACCTAATAAATTCCTGAATTCTTCAATTTGGACAATCTCTGTTCAGCTGATTAAATTGGCCAGTTAACTTTTAAATAGTAGAGAGCAGCACAATAAGAGTCAATTGTAAAGCACATGATGATGTTTGATCTATTGAGAGACGGGGTGGGATCCTCTCACCGCCCCCTATGTGACCGCCCGCCACGTGGCAGGAGAGGGGGGTGGTGAGGCTGGGTAGGAGTCACGTGCATCCAGCCTTACCACCCTCCTCCCTTGCCACGTGGCAAGGGGTCATTTGTTACCCCCATTTTTGGGGGTGAGGAGATCCGGGCTCTTGAGAGACGTCTTCTTACATTCAGTTTCTGTTTTAATTATTTATTTATTTTCATCCCACATGATGATGAAATCTTTGACGTACATAAATGGCCTATTCCAAAATTGGCATGATTATAATAGAAAGCGAAAAGTGGTCTTTGTACGTGCCGGTGACGAAAAAGGGAAAAGCCATGCAACATGTTCTTTCTAGAAAGGAGAAGGTGGCAGCCGGCATCTTTTGACAAAGCAAGGCACGGCTTCCACCGTCCAAATTCAATGTACTTATTTTCTGTTTTTTTTTTTTTTCCCCCCTTTTTCCCCCCTCGTTGTTACACTAGCCATTTCAAGTAAAACCCTCCTGCCAAAAAAAAAAAAAAAAAAGACAGCGTCTCGTTTTTCTTTTCTTTTGCATATAATTTACACATTTGGTGTTTTAATTTTCATCTATTAAAAAGGCATCTCATTGAAGGTTTTTTTTTGGGGGGGGGGGGGGAGGGGGAAGGGGGAAGGGGCTCTCATTGAAGGTTTTTACATACATACATATATATATATATACATATATATATATATATATATATATACATACATATGTATATTTCTTTTTTTCCTTTTACACGTCTGGTGTTTTAATTTTTCGTCTTACAAATTGTGATTTAATTACATGAGTATATCCAACGTCGAGAATTAGCGGTTGCACACCACGGGGACAAAGAAGAAGTGTGTTACATAAGTTGATAATTACTGCAATTCTACTCATCAATGAGGCAACGTGTATCCTTGAGCGTGGCCGCTTGTGTCTATATAGGTATGATTGTGTCTGTGTGTTTCTATCACATAGATATGGTTGCGTACATCCGGCCTCCTCTCATATCCTGCCATATGCATCAAATGTTGGAATGTGTTAGAGTTTTGATGATTTGCACAATTGGGACTTGGAACGCTTGATTAGGCGCTTTATGTGAAGTGTTTGAAGGTCAGTATACTTCGAACGCCTATATAAGGCGCCTCATGTAAAGGCTGTGGAAACCAGTACACTTCGAACGTCTACATAAGCCGCTTCATGTGTCTTGGTTGAATTCCAGTACACTTCGAACGCCTACATTAGGCGCTTCATGTGTTATGGATGAATTCCAATACACTTCGAATGCCTATGTTAGACGCTTCATGTGTACTGCTAAGTCAAAAGTACTTTTTCTCCCAAAATGGACACGTACATCAAGCAGCCTTCTGATAAAAGTCAGAAGAACTTCGAACAAGCATAAAGGCTGAGATTAGGCGCTTCATGTGACATCGAACGCTTTCAGCTGCCCACTTGAGGCGCTTCACGTGAGATTGAACGCCTGATCAAAATCTCATGTAGCGCTCCATGTCACATTGAACGCCTGTTCAATAAACAGACCAATGTTACAAAAGTCTTATGCTTTACTTTCTAATGTTATTTGACTTTTTTACCCTCTCTTTTCGTGCTATTTCCACAGGTTCTCCCTCATTCTTGAAAGGATGGTCTTTCCTCTTTAAGCTTTCAACAAGAAACTTCTCCAAGAAGGTTGCTACCAGCCAAGAGAAGATCTCCAATGAAGAAGACATGTCGTCACAAGAAGACAAAGCACATTATTGGCTCTGCTGAAGATTTCAAACGGGCAGAAAACTCAAGGGAGATAAAACAAGGGTTTTATCTCATTCTTCTCCAACTTTCTAGCTCTCAGGTTTTCTCTCAAAGTTCAAGCTCTCAAAATAGTTGTAAACATTGTATATTTTACTTTATTGTTGAGAGTTGTGTTTGTAAGAAGAAGAAGAGTCTTCTTCTTGGTGAGTAAAGATTGTGAGAGGTGGAGTAGATTGTTGGTCAAGAAGCTAGGGTGCTTCTTGTTGAGAAATCTAGATCTTGGAGGGTTAGTTGATAATGTTGTAGTGCACTATACTCGTTACAAGAATTCTTTGAGGGCAAAGAAGTTCTTTGGAGTCTAGACTTCAAGGGGTTAGGTTTCTTGGTTGTGGTGTAGACGTGTGGCCTAGTTTTTATCTTGTTAGATTTTGTTTTTGATTGTTGTTTCTCCAATAGAAATAACAATCCTCCATTCAAAATCGTTCTTGTGAAAAATCAAGAAGGTAGAGGAGTAGAATCATTTGACTTGAACCTCTATATATCTTTCTGTTTTTTATGCTTCCGCAAAGTTTCATTCTTTTCAACAACACACCCAAGTATTGATTGCACTCAAAAACAAAAAATATTCAAGAAAATAGACATACTTGGTGAACACACTATTCAACCCCCCTTCTAGTGTGTTCTAAAGGACCTAACAGCAAAATAATCTCAAGGAAACACTGCTAAACATCATTGCAGATTCTTCGAATGGATGTATTGTTTGACTGTCTCTCATTCTTCTCAGACCTTAGTCGTAGAATTTGTTGTTATTGGAATATACTGGATATGATTGTTGTGGTATTGTATCAGCAAGTGAAATCACAAGTTGACAAAGCAAAAGGTCTGGTAGTGCAGCCGCAAGAATGGGGATTGAAGTGGAAGCATAATCTGAAACTCCCTTTGAAGTCTGTCATGTTCTTTTAACTTCTTTTAGGCAATCATATTACTGGGATTGGGATCTCCTAACCCCACTTTCATCATTCCTTTTGTGACCACGCGACACGTGGCATCAAGGGGGCTGGTGAGTCTAGATGAGGGTCACCTGCATCTAGCCTCACCAACCTCCCTTACTGTCACGTGTCGCGCGTTCACGCGTCGCCGCACCCTTTTTGCGGTGAGGGTATCCTATCCTATATCACTGAAGGATGTATCACGGCATTCTGGCATCATGATTTCGTCATGACAACACTTTTCATTTTCATTTTCTTCTTTATATTCACTATTATTTTGAAACTGCAATAATATTATATTCATGGTAGATAGCATAAAATCGTGTTTTCATGAAACTTCGCCAATTTCTCCTCTCCCCTAGTTTACCAAAATGAGGGGTCCAAAAAAAAGGAAAATAAAGAAGAATTGTTCCGAAAGAAAAAGAGAAGTTTATTACCAACATACAAGGACTGAACTTGTAACCTCTGGTAAAGTTATTGTTTTATGACCTTAAGGTCACGGGTTCGAGATGAGGAAACAAACTCTTGCACAAAAGAGTATAGGGTAAGGCTTTTACATCAGATCCCGAAGCGATCCAGTCCCAAAAAAGTGTAGGGTAAGACTGTGTATATCAGATCGCGAAGCAATCCGGCCTCTCCTAGACCCTGCACAAACCCATGAGAATGGCTCTGCGATTTCTTATGGGCACAGGCATCCCAGGTAATTCAGTCTTATGGATCATCATTATCTGCATACGGCCTTTTTTTCCTAGGCGCTCATTTTGTATGGGCTTTTAGTTTAATGTTTCTATTTAATGGACACGTTTATTGGTAAGAACTTATTGAATCCATTGTTTGGGCTCATAATAAATTAAAAGTTTCTCTTGCTACTCAGCCGAGAGCCTTGAGCATTGTACAAGACGTGTTGTAGGAGTAACCCATTACCTTCAAGGTTCTAGTGTACCGGAAACGTCCTCTACACCAACATATCCGTTATGTTTTCCCCAAATTTAAAATATATAAAAAAAAGGACACTTTGTTTGTATTAACATGTGTTCTTTGGGTTTTGTTCATTGGTGAACTAAAATTTCAGTATGTCGATTTCCTTAAAATCAAGAGATCTATGTATTGTGTCCATCGTTTCCTTTCGCCTTGAGTTATCATTTTGCTGTCGAAATCTTCATAATGTCAACAAGTTTTTATGAATTATCAACACTGCCAATTTGTACACAAAGGCCAAAGTGTTCATAATACAGTCTGCTAGATACAACCGTACGAAAAGTTCACATATTAAGATATAGAATAAATGCTTATACATATTAATGAAAACTTACGTTTTCTGTCTCAACATTTCATGTTCACCAAGTAACCAACAATTGATGCATGCATAGGACATGCATTGGTTCAAGGATCAAACCAAATAGACTACTCACTTGCTAGTAAGGTAGTTCAAATCTAAAACAATCCTAATCGCAGAAGACCTCGCCGTCCCAGCTTCAAAAAGCACGATGTAAATTAAAGAGTTATCAGTCTGTTAGATTGGTAAGACTTTAAGAATTATAATCAATCCTAAAACAATCTTACATAGAGATGAAGATTTACTCTTTTCAAATGTATATGTTTCTAAAACCGTTATTGATCCATACATGACCGATGTCCAAACACAGAACATGGCCGTACATTCTGGGATTGATCATGCAATCCTTCACCTTCTACATGAGAATTGTACGTTCGACCTTTAAGCATTTATTAATGAAGTGAAGTGAAGAGTTCTTCAAATTTGGAGAAATTCTCTTCTCTCCATACCAGTGTCAAATATATTTTGTGCCTTAAGCCAATGGATATTGAAATAATAGAATCGAACAGCCACCTTCCTTCCAGCTCTCTCATCGCAATCTCAACCAAGTGAAGAACTAATAAACAAAATCATCATGCAAGCCAACCCATTGAGCAAAATGGCAAGAAAGATGCGAAATTTATCATTTTTACTGCTGTTTCTACTTGATCGATGAAGTACCCATAAATCCAAGAGTCAAGTATAAGTAGGTCTCCAAATATGAAACCTGACGAAAAGGAGGCAACGTAGATTCCTAAAACACAACTAGTTCTAATGATATCACCCCTCCAAAAGCTTTATCATGTTTACGACTTCTTTTCCTTTACCGGTGGTGGGAAAACAGCCCGGAAAACCCAAGCCGCTAGTATGGCTCCGATAAAAGGAGTAATCCAGTAGACATACAACTGCTCCCATGTGTGGTGCTTACCATTCATGTATGCCCAGCCGTATGCCTGCACGAGTAATTGGGGGGAGTTAGTTTCCAATCATAATCCACAAAGCCTAAGACAAACAAAAGATGTCACTTCTTTGTTTTTTGTATGCGAACCACAAAAGATGTCACTTCGATACACATTATGACGTAGGCTCTGTCACTTGGGCAGACCTTAGGCGGGCACCCTCCAGCGTGCAATGGAGGTCACCATCCTAGGTCATGGACCTTGTTGATAGTCCATTGACCCCGTCTAGGTAAGTACTTCAATAACACGGAAGCAAATAAGCCAAATGAGAAAGGGAGACTAACTAGTCTGACTTAGAAGAAAAATAATGAACCCATTATTTTGGCATTTGAAAGATTTCAAACGTCAACAAGCATTTGTGCAGCATACTCTAATATATCATACCTTCTTATAAGTATTACAATACCATCTACTACTATAGTTATACATTATGACTATTCTATACCATACATTATACATTATGACTATTCTAATATATCATATCTTCTTATAAGTATTACAATACCATCTACTACTATAGTTATACATTATGACTATTCTATAGCCAAACTTCTGCGAAAATTGCTAAACTATTCTTTTTCTTTTTGGATGATGACACGTGGATAAATTGTCTCAAATGGGGATTGAACCCAGGACCTTTTGTCTTAGGACCTTAACCACTGAAGTAAGGCCTCATTGGCATTGCTCAAGTATTCAGGCTAACTCCCGCCAACACCAGGCCCTTTTTCTCATAGTTAGATTGGGACAGGGCCAAATATAGAAAAATACCACTGGCTCTAAGCAGGTAAACATGCCTGAGTGAGATCTATATCTAGCTTCCTATGACTGATTACAGGCGACTCAACTAGGATGAGAACTAAAACACAAAACAGGGGTGATACTTGAACAATATCACAACTTTTAAGTCTTGATGAATTACTTCAATGGGTTAGGCCTTGTGACGAAAAAAAGGGTTAAGCCTTGAGTCTTTGGCCCTGGATTGGGGAAGCCTCCCCTCACCTTAACTTTTTATCACCAAAAAAAAGAAGGTTAGGCCTTGTGACATGCCCAAAATTACAAGAGGATTCAGAAGGTCCACTTAAATTTTAAGCACTCAAAGTCATCTACAACTTTATATGGAAAAAGCCAACTATATCCAAGGTGAAAAGTGTCCAACATATTGCCGTGTCACTTTTTACTCGAAAGCTCAAACAGAAATCCTTGCCACTCAAAATTATCCAGAACTTTAATCCAGAAGAAGACGGCTTAAACCAAGCAGAAAATCGTACGCACATTTATTGTTCAGGAAAACAAAAAATAAAAAAGAAGGGAATATTACAATGTGGATGCATGGGGGGAAGGAAGAATACACTGCAAAAAAGACCAATGAATGCCGCAAAACAAAAAAAAAAGCTGTTGAAACAAAAGATCAGTGGCGATAGGCAATCTGTTTCTTCCCCTAGACTTCCAGGCTTTCTATAACAGCATATTATTTCCAGGCTTCTTTCCGTGCATAAGGCATACAAGGATACTGAAGATGCACAGAGTAATATTCTTTTGTTTGAATGAAATAAAATTATTACAGCTTACCATGCCCACAGCATAAAGCATCTTTCAAATCCTAGCATGCAAATGCTTGTCAAAATAAAACAAGAGAAAAGTAATTATGTCTGAGCCTAAATATATAAAAGCAACAATAAAATCTCAAACGCTCCAAGAAAAGCAACTATAAACCACTATCGATGAAATATGTGACATCTGTCAACCTTTCTTTCCCTACTAACAGGCCCTGATTTCATGCAGCAGTCAAAGTTCATTCTCTAATGTCACAAAGACAGAATCAAATATAGGCAATGATGAACGGACAAAAACACTTGGAAGAAGACCCAGGTACAAAGATCACAAATACAATGAAAAATCCACTTGCCACTTACATTGGCAGGATTCATGGAAGGTCCAGTGAAACTTGCACCAGCAACCACCAAAGCAACTGTAACCACTGAAAGCAGCCAGTTCTTCACAATTGGACTGTTAGGACCCCTTAAAATAATCAGTAGGACAAGAAGAGTGATAACGAAGGTCAAAATACCCTCTGCAGCAGCCCCAGCATGCACGTCAACTTTTAAAGAAGGTCCCTCAAGCATATGCTTGTATTGCTTTGGCATGACCTCCATAATAGCCGAAGCACCACCAGCAGCACCTAATGCCTACAACAGAACAAAACGCCCTGAAATTTTCCAAATGCTTCCAAGTACAATAGAAATCTTGTTTCTTTTCTTGATTCACAAAAGAACATCAGTACTACATTCCATTTTGTAGAAAACTTATGTTGAAATTACCAAATGATTTTCTCAGTAAAAGTGATCCTGGTATTTTCTTCCATCCCACAGGCAAATTAACCTTACGTTCGATTATACATGTCATAGATTATACATGTCAGATCATACATGTATTAGATTATTTGTATAATCAAGGGCCTGCTTGAAAAACGATTATAATCATGACTGTAATGATGAAAGCTCCTTATTTTCCACCTAAAATTGTTGGTAGTTTTGTTTACGGTTGAATCAAACAACAATACTCAAGACTTTTTCTCACTATGTGGGGTTAGACATATAGATCAATCATTTCTCTTACACTTAATTTGTTTTTTAGAATCGTAACTTAAATTTTACCCTCCTTGTGTGTCTCCTAATACATAATGCATAAAATGTCCATTTAGAATATGCCTCTTGCAAAAATATCATATGACTCGATCGTGATTCCAGCCTAAGAACTTAATGTATAATATGTACATTTAGAATACACCTCTTACAAAAATATCATATCATTCAACCGTGCTTCCGACCTAAATACTCTCACTTAAATCTCATATCCTCTACACGACATCGGCTACATAAATCAAGAGTCTCAACTATGTCTATCACCAATCATATGATCCACAATTGTCAGATAAGTCACATCCTTTATTGTTGTCCCTCTCCATGTCTTCTTGGTATTCTTCTTCCACGTCTAACATGTACCTCATTCATTGTCTCACACCGGCTAACAGGTGCATCTGTAGAATGCCTTTGCACATATCCGTACCATCTTAACCTTGACTTTCTCGTATTCTCATGTATAGAAGTCACTCCAACCTTTCTTTTTGTATGTTCATTTCTTATTTTACCATTTTCCACACATCCATCTTAACATTGCCACTCGCATTCTTTGTTCATGTTTTCTCTCACTTGGGTAATTTTATACACATCTCTTTCACCTTCGTTCGTGTCCAACCAGCTCATAGATTTGGATAGTCTTCATAGAACCCAGATAGGAAAAAGATAGAAACCGCTTACGAAAATCTTCAAACACCTTAGATTAAGCTTCCCTCACGGCATGTTTAGCTTCTTTCTTAGCAAACCTATATTTTTCCTAATTCTCTTGATTCCTGCAATGTTAAAGTGTCCTATGACTAACTCTCTTTGTTTTTACTTTGTCTTACATTTTTTTTCCACCACCTAAATTCTTTATTTGTTGGTGCTCGACCTTTCGACTCGCCAAGTAAATTTCTCGCTATTTTTTTAATCTTTACCACTATATCCTCCCACACTTCATTTACACCACCACTTGAATTTTCTAACCTTTCTTGCTCTAATACTACTTTTCTAAAATTTGCTTGCAGAGTTTCCTTCAAGTTCCACCATTTTATTTTGGGTTCTATAGGCTTTTGTTTTTTCAATCTTCTATGCCACATACGGAAATCAACACTACAACACGATGTTACATTGTTAAATTTTCTTATGTGATCACCTAGTCCTTACAAGATTTGTATTTTCACTTCTACTTAACCTAGTATTTCCTCTCTTAGTATCTAGCTTTTGACCTAAGAACTCTTACTTATTTTTCACTGCATCCAAGTTCTCTGGAGATGCAGCGATCCTAGCTCAACTGTCGCTGCATTCAAACCATGCAGCAGGGACCCTTGCTCATTTGACCCTACATCCAAACCCTCCTAAATCTAGCGATCTTCGCCGAGACACCGCATTCAGACTATAAGATGCTTACATTTGCGGAATATTTTAGCATTAACACAATTTATTGTTTGATCTATAATCATGTTTAGTGAAAACATTTTACAGTGACTGTCAACCTAAAGCAACTCCTCTTTTAGCCATTATTGGGATAGTCAAAGTCGAAAACACTTTTTATAAAATAAAACTAAAAAATGCAATAGATGAAGAAAAAACAATGCCATCAATAAAAAGCGAGTGACAACACCTGAGCAGGGAAGCGAAGGGCAGCAGAGAATAGGGAAAAATCGGACCCACCAACACCGGCGGCATAAAAGGCAGCGGTGGCAGTGGGATTAAATGTAGCACCACCAAGCACATCACCGATGATCCCAAAAACAAACAACAAAACGAAAATTAGCAGTGTGGTAATACACAAAGTAGCAACCCATTGCGACTGGGCCAGTCCAAGATAATCAGCAATCAATGAAGTAACGACTCCTAGTGCTGATGCACAAAAAACCCACATGAAAGTTAACAAACCATCTGCTACGGCGGCCTTTATAGCACCCATTATCGATCAAAGTTTGCTTCTTTCTTTGTGAAATTGATCAAACGTTTTTCTTAGATTTTGCCGCCTATGTTTCTCTTTTCACAGTTTTTTGTTGTGATTATTAGGCTGAGGAGGGTTTATGATTGGATTCAGATACGATATGATTCACCTGACCTGAAAATTGAAGAAAGAGATATATATCCGCTGGAATTTTGTTGCAAGGAATCCCATTTTGGCACGTTTCCAGTGAGCCTAATTTTCGACTTTTTAATTTCACTTCAACATAAAAGTATTTTATTTAAATTGAAGAGAAAACTTTAGTTAAGAGTATTGAACATGGGTAGGATTCCCTCATCCCAAATCTCTCACCCCACGCGTCACCATGCGACACGTAGCAGCAAGGGTGGGTGGTGAGAAGCTAGATGCTGGTCGCCTTCATCTAGCCTCACCACCCATCTCTGCTGCCATGTGTCGCGTGGTGACGCCTAGGGTGAGAGGAAAGTGGGTGAGGTGATCTCATCTCATTGAACATGAAACTATAACATGAAATGTAGGATTACAAATGATATAGTTTAATTAAAAAATGAAACATTAAAATCATTTACGTTATCGTTTACAACTTATAGTTTCATAATATATTCCGGCAAATATTTTGACCAGTTTGACTGTCCGATAATTGGTGATTTTCAATGTTGTATAATCATGATCATAAATGGGTAAGATAATGGTCGAGTTTTGATGTTTATATCTATCTAATAAATTAAAGCAAGCTGATTTGAACTTGCTTCTACTTTAATTTATTTAATCATAAAATTCGCTAATTTTTAAAATTTAAAAAACGAAAAGAACACGTATAAACACAACGATACATTCTACAAACCATGGAGTCGCGCACTGATAAAAATACAAAAGGCACGCGAATGGGGATTTCGTCCCGCCGATTGAAGCAACCACATCGGTGCGGGGAGCTTGGGGTGATCGCAAATTCGCAGATGTGGTAAGGGATATCACGGTGGAGAAACCTTTATATACCAGCGAGGGGGAGGAAAGCGACTACGAAGACATGCTTGAAGAGCACGAACTGCCAGAGAAGGAGTGGGGAAATGAAGAGCAGACCATTGGCAAAGTAAAGATGATGCTACCCTCGACGGAGAGGCGACAACTCTACAAACCATGGAGTCGCGCACTGATCATAAAGCTACTTGGCAGGAACATATCCTACCGGATGTTGGAACAGAGGTTAAAATCATTGTGGGGACTAACAGACGAGTTCGTACTCATCGATCTGGAGGAGGGGTATCACATAGTGCGTTTCTACTCTAAAGCGGATTATCACTACGTTCTTGATGGAGGACCTTGGCTCATACAAGGCCATTACCTAACCGTTACAAAATGGAGGCCTTTATTCCAACCTACAAAAAACGCGATAACGTCTACGCTGGCATGGGTGAGACTACCCAAACTACCCGTGGAGTATTACAACGAGAACGTGCTCATGTCAATTGGTAACAAGATAGGGAAGGCAGTAAAGGTGGATTTTACAACAATGAAGGTCATAAGGGGTAAGTACGCGCGCGTATGTGTGGAACTAGATTTGACACAGCCTTTGGTTTCCATTGTAAATCTGGACGATTTCGATTACAAGGTTGAGTACGAGGGGCTTCACCTTATCTGTTTCGAATGTGGCCGCTATGGGCACAGAAACGCAGAATGTGCATCAAAATCAAAGGAGCAGGCTAGCCAACCAGTAGTTGACCCAGTAAACTCTAGAAAGCAGCAGGAAGAAGTGTTTGGCCCCTGGATGGTAGTATCACACCCTCGGAGGGGGAGGGCTCCAGTTAAGACTACAGAACGCTCCAACCCCTTACCACAGACAGTGCAGAAAGCAGCAGGAGGCACCAGCGAAAATCTGGAGGGAAGGAAGAAAGATCCTAGCAGAAACGTGTGGAACACCAGTCCTTCAACGGGCTCTCGGTATGATCTTCTTGCTGTGGAGGAGGACGATGCAGAGGAAGGTTGTACGCTTAACGTGGAGGAGATCAGAAAGCAACTGAATATGGATCCTGCGATGGGTTTAAACCTTCAATTCACTGCAGTATCCAAAGACACGGATGGAGCAAGCAAAAGCAAGGGGAAAAAGGGGATACAACTAAAGAACCCACTGAAGGTTAAAACACAAGTCAAACCTACTATGCAGATGATATTACCTCAGAAGGCAGCTACACCGAAGATTCACACCACAGCTGCAGGTGGCACAGGGAGACCTCACCTCAGCGACCTAACAAACATCACCTCCAGAGGCCCCTTTGAACCACCTCCCACCAAGATACACGACACACCCACTCAACAGATCCTAAGGTCAGGTCTAGTGGCGGACACTGTGGGAAACCTTATAAAACAGAACCCCCCTGACGTAAACATTAGCACTTCACCCGACTTGCTGGAACTCGACCCTTTGCAGGTTGACCATACGCAGGATCATCTTCGCGACAAGAATATAGGGAACGATACAAGGATGGATATAACTGGGGACCTTGACGCCAGGATGGATATAACAGGGGAGCTTGAATTCCCCACCAAGATCACATGATCCCATGAAGCTCATCTCTTGGAATTGTAGGGGTGCACTATCCCCCAAATTCTATGTATGTCTGAAGGAAATAATACGTAAGTACCACCCGGATATTCTATTCCTGATGGAACCCCGTGTACATAGCCGTAAGAGTCGGAGAATTCTAAATAATTTTTCCTTTACACGTCTGGTGGCTATTGAAGCTAGCGGTTTCGCTGGTGGGTTGTGATGTTTTTGGAATGATGCATTCATTGACCTGGAGGTAATTAACTACTCGGACCAGTTCCTTAACCTGGCAGTCATGCAAAATGGACGGATACAGTGGGTACTAACACTCATCTACGCATCCCCAAATGCCCCAGAACGACAACGCTTATGGGGCAACATAAAGTGGATGGGACACACGTTAAAATGCCCATGGAGTGTTATAGGAGACTTCAATGAAGTACTTACACCGGGTGACAAGCTAGGAGGCCGAAGAGTTCTGGTAAACAACGGACTGAGACGGGTAGTTGACGTATGTGAGTTGATGGAGATTCCATATTCAGGCCCCAAATACACATGGAGTAATGGATGGACAGGTGAAGGAAGAATATGTGAACGCATAGACTACAATTTTTGCAACCTAGCATGGAGTCATAAGTATCCTAAAGCGAAATTGCAACACCTATCACTCTCAAGCTCGGACCACTCTCCGCTATTTCTCCAACTGCGTCCGACAGAGACACAAAGACCACAGAGTAGACATTTTCTTTTCCAATCCTGCTGGTTGGAACACAACACATTTAAAGAGTTCCTAAAGCAATCATGGCAAGACCAAGGAGATTCCCTACAAGAAGTCCTAGAACGTTGCACGCGCGACCTAATTACATGGAGTCGGGAAACTTTTGGCAACATAAGGCAGAAGATAAATAGATGCCACGCTAGACTTCAGGGAATTCACGAAGTCCAGAAGACTAGGCCATCAAACTACTTATTTTCTCTCGAGAAAGACTTGCAGGCGGAATTGCAAAATCTACTGTCTCAGGAGGAGAAATATTGGCATCAAAAGTCCAATCTAAACTGGATTGCCCAAGGGGAACGCAACACACGTTTCTTTCATGCCACTGCAGTAGTGAGAAAACGCAGGAGACAAGTGGTTCGGCTGCAGCTGGACGACGGATCCTGGGTGGAAGACCAACAACACATGCAGGAAATGGTGTCTAAGTACTACCAAGAGCTGTATACACAGAAAAACGTGGATCCGCTGCCCCAATTCAAACTTAACTTTCCAACCCTATCCAAAACGGAGAGGAGTGCGCTAAATAGGCCAGTTGTGGAGGAGGAAATAAAGCAAGCAGTCTGCCAGATGGGGGCCTACAAAAGCCCCGGTCCTGATGGCTACCCCCCGATATTCTTCCAACAAAATTGGGACGTTGTAGGACGTTTGGTGGTCAAGTTTGTGACCGCAGCATTCTGTGAAGGTACATTCCCAAAGGAGATGAACTCATCGACTATTGTTCTGGTACCCAAAGTGGACAATCCAGAGAAGGTTTCACAGTTCCGCCCTATCTCGCTCTCAAACGTGGTCGTTAAGATTATATCAAAAGTAATAGCCAACCGCCTGAAACGAGTCATCCACAAGCTGGTGTCTGCCAGCCAATGCAGCTTCATCCCGGGAAGGCAGGCAAGCGATAATGTCATAGTGGCGCAAGAACTCCTACACACAATGCAAAAGAAAACTGGAAGACACGGACTGATGGCAGTAAAACTCGATTTGGAGAAAGCCTACGATCGTATCCACTGGGGATATCTAAAGCGGGTCTTGCAACAGGTGGGGTTTGATGACAAGTTGATCGAATTGATCATGTACCTCACTACATCGTGCGAACTGAGTGTTTTGTGGAATGGGGTGAAGTTGGAAAAGTTTCAGCCACAACGCGGACTTCGCCAAGGGGATCCACTAGCACCCTATCTATTTGTTCTATGCATGGACCTCCTGAGCCAACAAATTCAAACAGTAGTGGACACAAAACATTGGAAGGCGATAAAAACATCTAGAAGAGGGCCGCAAGTTTCACATCTGATGTTTGCTGACGACATCCTACTGTTTGGGGCAGCTACAGTCAATCAAGCGGAATTGATGGCAGCCACTGTAAAGGGGTTCTGTGACATTTCAGGCCAAAAGGTCAGTGTGGCTAAGTCTCAACTGTACGTCTCACCAAATACCCCAGCGGAGCTGAGGCGGCACGTGAGCCAAAAATTCGAAATACCAATCACGCATGATTTGGGGAAATACTTGGGAATGCCGCTCCTACACGGACGAGTTACATTGACTACATACAGCGCACTTGTCACGAAGGTAAAGGCTAAATTGGCAGCATGGAAAGGACGCATCTTATCGAAAGCAGCGCGTAATATTCTCATCCAATCGGTAACATCAACAGTACCATTTTACTATATGCAAACCTCTAAGTTGCCTGCCAATATATTGGACGAACTTGAGAGGATAAATAGGGGTTTTTTCTGGGGCGAATATGATGGAAATCGTAAGCTACACACTGTAGCGTGGACAAAGATATGCCAGCCAAAATTGAGAGGGGGCACTGGTATAAGACAGTTGAAACTCATGAACAACGCACTGTTGGCCAAACTTTTTGTGGCGCCTCATATTGAACGAGGATGTGCTATGGGTTCAGGTGTTGAGAGCTAAATACGGACACCCACTGCGACTAGCTGCACCAAGACAAAACACAACGCACACGTGGAGAAGTATACTCGCAGCGCTCCCAACTGTGCTTAAGGGACTTAAGATGGACGAGAGCAGGGATAGCGGAGTTCAGAGCATAAGCGATCACCTACAATGGAGGGGCAAAGCGAGCGCAAGCTTTAGCGTTACCTCTGCGTACGATCTGCAGCAAGGCGATCAGCCGTGTCCAGACAGGAACCCATGGAGGGATATTTGGAGACTAAGAGGTCCACAACGGGGCAATTTTCTGTTATGGCAAGCCAGACATAACAGTCTCATGACCAGTGAGCTTCTTTACCGCAGGAACCTTGCAGCTTCCCCTCAATGTACAGTTTGCAGAAACCAAACGGAGACCATTCTACACGCATTGCGCGACTGCCCACATGCGTTTCAGTTATGGAGTCGAATTATTCCAGCAGACCGAAGGTTGAGATTCTTTGACAATATCGAAGGTGTGGAGAGCTGGATAGACCGAAACGTGGGGATGGGAAGAAGCATGGACAGCTGGGAGGAGCCATGGCCCTATGTCTTTCGCGAAGCGCTATCCTATATTTGGGCATCAAGAAATAAGATTCTACACGACGGGCATTATGAGCAACCTACGGTGCATTCTGCTACTCACAGGATTTTTGAAAGGGTCAGGAATATTAGACTAGCTTGGTTCAAAACATGTAACCCTAGCAGTTGATAGCCTTATTCTTTGATTTGTTCCTTTTTGGACTTGCATGTACAGTTTTTTTTACATAACGAAATGACCCATTCCTTCGGAAAAAAAAACGAAAAGAAAGAAAGAGGGGGAAAAAAAGGAACAGAATGAGAACAAAAATTTCAAAAAAAAAAAAAAAACTCGTTTGGAATCGAAAATTAAATTTCTTTTTCCTAAGAGACCGATAATGATATATAATATTTAAAAACTCTTTATCTCCGGACTAAAAGAGCGTAAATACCTACTTGGCCAAATAAAAAAGTTTGAGTTTCAGATTTGTAAGGAGAAAAGGTGATAAGATTCCATTGGAATCACATAGAATACAATAACAATATTACCCTATTGTCTTAGAGTTTCCGTCTATGACGGAGTATGGAAGGGTCAGATGTGTGCAACCATACCCATGTGTTAGAAGCACACAGAGGTTGTTTCCCCATGACCAAGAATGAAAATTGCGTCAAGCAGTGTCAATTAACTGCTACCTCACAATATAAAAAGAACAGCTGAGAGTCATTTTGTTTTATTCCATCGTATTCCGATATTAAGGAGATTGTGTTCTTGACTCTATTAAAAATGGAAATGTGTAATCCCATAGAATACATAACAAAATTCACCGGCACCAGGCGGCCAAAATGCCAAATATTCACTAAAGAATACATCTTGCAAGCTACAAGGAATCAGAAGGTGACTCACTTGAGATTAGGTGAAACTATTAAGACCAAATACATAAGGTAATCATTCAACATATATCCCTTTAAAAAAACCAAATCCTTGCCCAAAAATCACAAAATTTGAGGGCAGTTCCCAAGTCTAAGGTAATATTTTTTGAATAAGCACCTGCAATCTCCTACAATAAGATAAAAAAGAATCTAATGATGGACCCAGACATTTGTTGAAGATGCTCCTCACTTGGTATGTGGCAGGCAGGCAGGCATGCAGTAAAGGTTGTTCCAAAACCATTGTGTAATAAACTCTACCAACAAATTGACTTGTGATTTATTCAGTTGTTATAAGCTCAAGATCAATCTATTCACTCTTGCCTGTTAGAATTAGCCAGACCTTTCCCATCAACAAAAGCCGGTACACATCACGAGCAAGGGATCTACTCCGCATTTCATGTGGTTCTTGAAAGGACTCCAGCAGCAAATAGAAGATTTCTCCGTGAAAACTACATCCAAAGCAATTAATCATAAATAAACCTTAATGTGCAAATGCAACCAATCAACCAAAAATAATATAGATCAATGTATAGATGGTTTACCTGCAAAGCATAAACCGGAGAAGATTTGGTAGGCAAAGTTTTCAATGATCTTAGCCTATTCACTACCCCAGTTCTGCTGACAGCAGAAAACAACACGTATAAACACAACGATACATTCTTAATTATATCAAGTCATACACACCATGGCACACCGCAAACAGCCCTTCTTTCATAAGGCCAATACCACGATACAATCGAGTCTATAGATCTGCATTTTCCATAATAATGATAGCATGCTTCTGACTGACTAACCTGTCCTCTGTTTTCAGAACCTTTGTGTTCGCGGAAACATCCCATAATTTTACGGTGCAATCAGCAGAACCAGATGCAAGAAGTGAACCTTCACAACTGTTGGAACAAATTAAAAGGCAGATTTCAAAGTCCCTTCATTCTGAATATAAGGAATTCGAAGTAGATATGGGGTATTTATCAACCTAAAAGCAAGTGACCACACACAGGATGAATGTCCAACCAGAGGCGTAACACAACGGCCGCTTGCTAGATCCCACATCATAATTGTACCATCCTCATCACCAGATGCCATGTATCGACCATCAGGAGACATAGCTAATGACAATACCATACTGCGGTGACCAATGAAAATTCTAACACATTCACCGCTTTGGACATCCCACAAGCGCACAGTCTTGTCGCTCGATCCTGTTGCAATGTAATTGCAGTTTGCGTGCCATTGTAGACACTTGAAAAGGGAAGCAAATAGTGAAATAATGCAAGAGTACAGAAAATCAATAAGGTTAACTACAGCAAATATACCAAGAGTGACAAATTTCTATTTTGAATAGAATTACACGATCCCCACTCAAACAATGTAATAACAAATAAATAGGAACAACAGAAACATGGATGGCATTCGGCAGCAGAACAGCTTCATATAAAAACACATGCAGACAAGGTGCTGATCCTTAAATAAAGCGCAAAGTGACAATTTGATTAGTAAAAACCAATTGATCCATGTCAAACAGCACACTACAAAGATTAATTGACGTACTGTAGAAAGCATCAAATGTGACAAGTCACTATTTAAAAGTTATGACAAGCCTAAGGTCAACTTAAACCATGGTTTAAGTTTTATCTACAACCTCCATGGCTTGAATAACGAACATGTTTTATCTGCAAAATGAACCCCATGGTCTTCAATGTAAGGGACTTTTTGTCTAGAAGCCTCTCACTTAAATGATATACAAGTAGAGATAACTACCCTTTATTGCATCATGACATGAAAATCATAAGAATAAAAGAAGTCATATCAACAAATAAACAGGAATTGAAGTGGTCTTCAAGGCTTAATGGCATAAAGCTTTGTAGAAGCAAAAAAATAATGGAGGTAGAATCCCCCCCCCCCTTTTCGACCTGGGGAAAAGGCAAAAAATAACGGAGGTCTCATCTCCAAACATCGTCGTTTAAGCAACCATAGTAGGACCAGAACTGGAAGTAAGAAAGTACGGGAAGATAGCAGCAGCAAAGCAACAAGTGTGAAACTTACATCTACGTCAGACAAGTGACCTGCCATTATTCTTAGTGGATGTATCCTGTCCATAGACCAGATCCTCGCTGTTCTATCATGTGAAGAACTGGCAAAATAATGTCCCGCAGGACTAAACTGCATCAATAGAATCATAAATCAGACAGCAATTCAATATTTGAGATGCTTGCTTGGTTCTGAAAAGGTGACAGGGAGATCACGAATAACAGGAAAATAGAACAAAGAGAACTTTGGAATGCGGTTGCAAAGTCTGTACCTCGTACTTAATTATAAAATAATGTCCAAGATCTAGACCACAATATAATTGTCCATGCAATAAAAAGATGTGGTTTCAATACAGATCATGAGATAATGCCATAATTCCAGAATTTGCTGCATTACTGCTCAATGAACATGTAAACGTTGAAAGCAAAAATCTTAAAAGTTGTAATGTGCATGAATCATAATGTTCAACTCTGACTAATCATTTTCCTCCCAATATATATGTATATGTGTGTGTGTGTGTGTGTGTGTGTGTGTAAACTGATGTTACTTACTTTCACCAGTTATTCATATCTATAATCCTCATATTCAGCAAAATGTCGCACGATGCACATTGTAGAGTTAAAGAAACAATACAAATGTGCAAACGATATTCTGTAAGGTATCTCACCTGAACATCCCATACAGGATGACTGTGACCCTTGTAGCAAACGAGATTATTTAATTTTGTGCTCCATAATCTGACTGAAATAATTACATAGATATCTCACCTGAACATCCCATACAGGATAACTGTGTCCCTTGTAGCAAACGAGATTAGCATTTAATTTTGTGCTCCATAATCTGACTGAAATAATTACATAAGCAATATCGTATCAGGAATATAAGGAAAACCGATGGAAAATAACCACATACAAAAAAGCAAGGGTGAAAAAGAACATGAGCTAAGTGCAATATACTTGTTGAATCTGATGAAGAAGACAGAATAAAATCTCCAAATGGACTAAAAGCAGCGGAATGCACAGGTCCAGAATGACCCTGAAATAGAGTATAAGCCCGTCTGCCGCTTTGTAAGCCAGATACTCGGTCATTCGGTGCCAAATCATTTCCGACCTCCAAATTAGTTAGGGCTGAAGCTGTGCAACACAGAATTACCATTACAAGAAGGTACAACAGAAGTGTTTTTTATGCTCCAGAAGTAAAACATCAAAACCAAAGGACATTACAGCACAAAAATAGAGGTCTATAAAATGCAAATACATAATCCCGAAGGTGGGAATGAATTAATTTTATAAAAGAACAATAAAATATGTCCACTGCATATATTCTAACATTGGTAGAATACGATCCAAAACTACTATATCTGGTTAAGAGAAGAGCATCCGTCTTTCTCAAGAAAAAAAACCTTCTAGATCAAGTTAGAGGAGTTGAAACATTGAGAAACTCTTCTAGGCTAAATGCGAAGGAGATAGTTGTCTCTAGAGAGAGAGCTAAGCCACTTTTTGAAAAGCAGTTCTTTCCTTGTTTTTTTTTTTAAAAAAAAAAGAAACTATATCGACTTATCTTTTTGTTCAAGTGATTAACATGACACGTATAACTCATATTTTATGTGCCGACTTCTCTTATTTGTGTGCCTGACTTTCCAGTATTCAGAGCCAATTCCACATGGTTTCAGTCACTGAAATGCATAAATATTGTTCCAACAAAAGATCATTTAACAAGAGTTCAGCCACTGATGTTCTTTGGTTGAGTAAATGAAATATACAGAACTATATGGGGAGAAAATATAGTAAAAAGTACTCACTATAGCTATTCTGTCCAAGCTTTGCCATATCCCAGACCTACAAAATAACGTCAGAAGTGAAAAATCACTGTGAAGCAAAATTCATCTGTTAAGCATGCCAAAAAGATGATAGACAAACCTTGAGCGATGAATCAGAGAAGCCACCGGCAACCAGAGATCCATCATGAGATATTGAAGCACAGTTTAATCTAGTCAGATGTAGATAGCCAAGCATCAATTAACCAACCAACAGGAGCCTTAAAAGCAAACCATTTCAAGAAGAAGGGGGAAAAAAAACAAGGAGTAGCACAGAAGAGGTAAGGGAGAGATCCAAGCAAGGCATACCCATTATGAGTGTTAATAAATGTATAAAAGCTGACAGACGGCAGTGCAGCACTACTCAATTGAACACGATTCCGCAAATCTTCAAGAATAGAAAGCTCAACCTCAGCAGGTCTGAAACAGGAATTTTGCAATGCAAGTATTATGGCATGGACAGACGAATTCTCAAGTCCTGAGCATTCTGATCAATTTACTTCATATTTTTCTAAAGTAAAATCAAGAAGATATCTAGAAGCAAACCATCAGCAAAAAGATACACAGTAGTTGACTTCTTACTCAACAACTTATCAGCTAACAATTAAAACTAACTTGGCTCGGGCTAGAATAATTGATTTGTTTGTTGTAAAGCAAGTGGTTTTTTAGAATCCTATAGAGACAAGCTTTATGTTACCAGAGATGCGTTCAACAACACAATCTTGTATTCACTACTACACAGTCTTTATTGAATATACAGAAAACCCAAGGAGAGTTGCCTGGGTTGTCTAACTATGAAGACGAACTTCGTTAGTTCGGGTTAGAAATGTCAATAATGTGGCTTAATTGGCAGATGAATTTGATGATTAGTGTTCAAGTTAGTTTGGACTTGCATAAAATTCTGCATATAGCAGTTTAAAGGCCTATTTATGCATGCAACTAATGTTCTGATAGCATCTGTTGACGCTCATATCTTCTGTTAAGCCCTTCCTCAATTGACATGCGAAAGTCTGGAAGGGGAGAAGAAATTAGACCAGTTTCAGTGATACATCCTTTTACAAAAAGATCTGAATGGACTATGTACATATAAACCTATATCCAACTTCTGACAATGTTTGTGCTTAAGAAATGGATGCAAGATACAAGGTGAGACTGTTTATACTAAACTCACACTTGCATTCAGATGAAACCAAATTGGATAAAGAAACATGTACAACTTGCCATGCTTCATCTTTAGCTATACATCTTGCTGGAAAATAAAACTAACTTATCTGACTTTAAAAGAACCAAGCAAATTCTTTAAGGGTAAAAAAAAAGAATCTGCACGAAGTACATTGATGGCAAGGTAAGCTCCGGTTTTACACGAGGTGCTATAGGCACTGTGCTACTTTCAGTACGAGAAGCTTTTGCAGTTGCACCAGCAGCCTTGTCCTTTTTTGATTTTTTCAGGGCTGCACCTTGCTTTCCTTCATCAAGGGATCTTTTCTGAACAAGATAATAAGTGTGAAGATGCAAACAATAGGAGAAACGGAAACAGTGAGAGAAGAAAAAGATCTATAGAGCTACATAGGCAGCATTAACTCACCCTATTTTCCTCTATTTCTGTTTCCCTTGTTTCTCCATCCACCTTTTCAGCGTCTTGAACTAAACAGCCAGTCTTCTCCAACCGTTCTTCTAACGAATCTTCAAGCAACTATTAAATCTAACCAAGTGAGAATCTTGGATAATGAAAAATAAACAAAATAATAAAAAGATGGGAAGATTTGAACCCTCAAAGTAGAGTTCACAAAAACAAACAAACAAAAAAAAGTTCATTTGGAAACTTGAATAAAATTAAGGCAGCATGCTTTTATAAAGAAAAGGGTGAATAAATTCATGCATAGGTTGGTGAGTGTTAATGTATCTCTTTCTGATTTATCAGATTGGCATCATCTAGAATTTAAGGCTCAGTCGTTACATGGTTAACTTACCCCCCAATGTATCTCTTTCTGATTTATCAGATTGGCTGCATCCTGGCCACCACTGACAAGTGTCACAGCTTCGGCATCATCAGATATTGAACTTGGCTGACCAGGGGAAACTGCCAATAAAAAAAGAACAAACAACACAACATTTGAGCATAGATTTCAAAAGCAACAGCAACTAAGCACCTAGAGAAGCTTCACAAAAAGAATATGGGATGACATACCTTGAAAGTTAACGTGCTCATTCATGAGTCCGAGCATTATGATCGACTGTGTCTTGTGTAAGTATTGCAGCAGGAGGTCATAAGAGTACTGCCAAGCATTAATCAGAAGTTTACTCAATTTTTTTTTCTTTTTTTTTAAGTTTTTTTTGTAAGTTCTTTTTTGTAAGTTAAATTTCATATATCATAGGCAAATTTACAAAAGATTGTTGCTTGGAAAAGCAACAGCAAGTCTAACTTGCTCCAAATATATAGGTGATTTACGTAGACCTATCCAAATTACTGCCAACCTGTACAAAATAGGTATCATATAAGCAACAACACGTCTAACGAGTTGAGGCTAACATCGGCTACAAAATTAAACCTCGAGACTAATGCCAACCGTTTACTCAAAATTCTGACATGACTAGTCAAACATTGAACTGAAATGCCACTTAACAACAACAATAACACTCTAGCCTTTTTCTCACTATGTGGGGTCCGCAACATGGATCAATTATTTCTCATGCGCTTTATTTATGTTTTTTTGAGTCGCAGCCTAAATCGTGCCATCTTTTGTGACTCCTAATGCATAATATGCGCCTTTAGAATATTGTCTCTTTCAAAATTATCATATCACTCAACCGTGATTTTGGCCTAATTACCTAAAATTTTCAGTTAAACTTCATACTATCTACATGACATAGGCTGTATGAATCGACTATCTCCACTGTGCTCTATCACTGACAATATGCTAAGTAAAAGACGGTGTTGTATTGTTAAACTTTCTCCTGAGATCACCTTGCAGACCTTACAAGCTCTTCAATATCTTCTACAAGTCATGAAATCGTCTATGTGCAACTTATTGATCCATTTTTAAATATAATCAATTGTTCATCTCTTTTCTTGGTCAACTTATATTAATACTCCCTTTGCGTGATGGAAGTATTCACAAGCTCCTTATCACAGAAACATCATATAGCCATATTGCTAACCACCAATAATAAAAGGCAAATATATCAATTTGTAACTGTGTCAAAACTGGTGGCAGCTATGAACCTTATAGAAATTCAAATAGATATAATTTTAGTACATGAACCAAGCACAAACTTCAGATGCAAAATTACACAAAATGGCTACCTGGCATATTTTAATATTAACTTTGCTTTGCCTTAGCGAATGTGCAAACTCCATCTCCTGCAAGTTTACAAGAATAAATCAGCATATTTTTTCACACAACATCAGAGAGACAAATAAATTAGTTCTTTTGTAAGAATAAGCATTCACCTCCAAGTGAGAAGGTGAAAGAACACCTTCCAGTTTTTGAAAGTCGCGCGAATGCATCATCTCATGATCTTCACGGAAACTATTAAAAAATCCTCTAGCTGAAATTCATGCACCCTTTATCAGTAAAGCCAGCTATACTTTTCCGATTGAAAGCTAGTCTTTGAAACAGTTACCTTCTTGAATATGACCTTGGGCAACAAGATCCATGAAGCAATGGATGAATAAAGGATAGAGAACTCGAAGCAACTCGTGCTGCATGGTTCAATTCCGAAATCAGGACAGAAAAAGTTATCTTAGAGTACTTCAAAAATGTAAGGAAACATCTTGTCAACTGAAATGACAACAAGCTAACTGAAATCTGAATCCCGCATACTCTTCCCTTTTAATTCATGGTGCTGCTAAAGCAACACGGGACAGGAAGCAATGAAATTCGAAACAGATAAAGCCTCTAAACTCTAAGAAAAGTAAGCAAGCTGAGAAAAGACAAGACAATGTGAAACAGATGACTTTTGACACTAACTGGTCATGGAGAACCTTTCCTTTTATTAGGACACTAGATAAGCTTATTATGCTATTCATTGTAGTATATATTGTTCAGTTTTTTCTATTCATTAGCCATTATAACATGAAGAAATGGAAGCCCCAGACCCCTTTTCTTCCAGTATTGAAACATCAATGAGCATCACTTTGATCCATTCTTTGAGTATAAATGAAGTACAGCCACGACCTGACATTCAACGCAATCTAATTTACCTTGTATAAGTCCAGAGAAACGTAAGCCCATGATCGAAGCCTACTATATTCTTCATGGTACTGAACAGGAGTGCTCTCTAGTCTGAAAGGCACAAACGGACTAAACTCAATGAACCAGCTAATCAAAAGAGCGACTAACAGTAATATTCCCCCACAATATTCAAAATAACAAAAGATAAAAACTTTACCAATACCCAGGTTCAAAAGTGAGTAACCAAATACGTCAGCAAAAGCAAACAATGATATTGCATTTATGCAAACCCAATGAAGTACCACTTCAATTTCAGTTCTGGAACTAATTTAGCTGCTATGAAATTGCACAGCATTATATTTAAAGAAAACTGAACTGTAAAAAGTAACCACAAAAAAAATAAACATATACAAATTTAGAACATTGTATATTGGGACAGCAGAAGGGAAAAAGAAAAAGAAAAAGCATAAAAGAGACTTGCTCTGCGGAAAAGGAGAGAATCTGGCGGGCGATTTCAGTGTCGGATATAGCATTCAAAGAGCTAGAGTTGGAAGAATTATTATTTCTGCTACCACCATTAGTAGTAGACCCAGGTGTGGATTTGAGATACTTTTGCTGCTCTTCAAGAAAGCTCAATTCCGTTTGCTTGAAACCCTTTTTCTTCAAATACGCTACCACCGCTTTCTCCACTTCTGCTTCGTCCATACAAATCACTTTTCTTTCTTCTTTTTGATTTTTTATTTCAACAGAGTTGCAGCAGTGTCTGATGCAACGAGACAAGAGAAGAGGGAAAAGAGAGAATGATTGTTAGAGAAGAAGAGGAGGAAAGGGTACACTAATTTCTCAACGACGGCGTTTGACAGCCTGATACTATGGGTTGGTTATGTTTTTTAATACAGTAAATGCATACGAAGATGAGTATTAGAAGTGAAAAATATGTTATTTAACTAGTACAACAACCATAACAGTATATTTTAACCAGTACAACAACCATAACAGTATATTCAAACAACGTCAAAAGCTATCGTTAAAGTCTGAGAATGCAATAAAGAATTTAACTGCTGTACTTAAAATTTTCTTTACGAGATACACGTTCACCAGCAAAAGTTATAAAGAATCAATAAGCAAAAGTAAGGAATTATGCTGTGAATCTATGATATAACTGTATGTGACTATACTTACATGAATCAATCATATTTAGTTTATACTTTAAATTCATACAAACATTATCTAATAGTGAAATTACAATTTATACACCCTTTCTTTGATTTATCTCTCCTAACAAACATTATCTAATAGTGAAATTACAATTTATACACCCTTTCTTTGAATTATCTCTCCTAACACAACGAATAAGACCTTATCTCTATAAACCTATGTTTATTTCACCGAAATCTTTATGTTATTTTTGTTTATTGTTTTTTTATTCTTATGTTTATAAAGTGGTATTTTGTGACTTTGATATCACAGATTTGAACGCGAAAACAGCCTTTAAACTAAGTGTAGAAGGATCTGACCTATCTCCGAATCTTACGCAAACGCAAAAACATAATACACTAAAAACTTTCTTTTATTAAGTGCAATACCATATTATTTTCGTATAAATTTTATTATAGTCATTCATCAACTAATCTTAAATTCATAAGCCGAGTATCAATAACCTTTTTGTTGAAGATTAATTAGTCAAGTATCAATAACCTTTTTGACAAATAAATTAGTTTACCAAGTTATCAAATGTGTAGACCACACACAAACATCCATATGTTCTCATCCATCATATCGGTAAAGTTTGGATGACGCTGACGGAGAACGCGTTAGACGCGTCCAATAAGAACCTGACACGTGTCATTGTAGCAGGTCTTAAATTATTATTATTTTTTACAGGAGAACACGTGTCAGGTTCTTATTGGACGCGTATGACGCGTCCATACGCGTCCCCTCTGTCAGGGTCACTGAATCTCGTCGCCATATCTGCACCCCCAACCAACTATTTCCTCTGCCACTGGCGATTCCCCTACCTCTTAAACCATCGGCCGAACCTCAGCCACCCCTCCATTTCCGCCAACTCCTCCCCCTGCTCCGACACCTCCTCTACCCGTAAACCTCTGCCCCCTTCACTCGTCCATTAACGCCACCTCCCTCCTCCGTTACCCCTGCCTCCTCCTTCTATATAACGGTCACTTTTATATTTTAACAGCGAACTTAGCAGGAAATCAGGATTAGCCGCGTGAGGCTCGAAAACAGGGGTTTTGATGTATTTCTAAACACGAGGGGTTTCGGCGATTTTACTATACATTAAGGGGTTTATTTGGTAATTATTCCTACGAGAAATGTATAATTTGGACAATTAAAGAGAGGAAAAGAAATATATAATTTGGATAATAAAAGAGAGAAAAAGAAAAATGGAAGAAAAAGAAAAATCGAGGTAGTCCTCCTGATCCTGACTGCAAAAATCTCAACTTACTGGGATAAAATAACATGAAAGGAAAAAAGCTACAGGTGACTTCCACCTCCAGATAATGGTGCTTGACATTCCAATGCGGCTGCTTAACATCTCCTCTTCCTCTGCTTTGCCTCTGCATTTCGCTTCTTCCACAACAGCTTCAGCTCAACCTACCTGTTCTCACTTTATAAATGCTTTGCCCATAACTAATTTCATCCCTTTTCCCCAAGACTACACTTCAGATACACGCATCCCAGGAACAAACCAACCCAATTTACCTCCAAAACCCAAAACTATTCGCTACCGTCTCAGTCAGTTATGTAGAGAAGGTCAAATTCATATTGCACGACAGCTGTTCGATGATATTCCCAAACCCACTACTGTTGTTTGGAATGCAATGCTTATTGGTTATATTTGCAATGACCTGCACCTTGAAGCTATTAGTTTGTATGCCAAGATGAAAACTTGTGGTGGGTTTTACAAAGTGGAGCCTGACCCGTATACTTTTTCATCGGTTCTGAAAGCTTGTGCAGAAGTGAAGGACATTAGAGTAGGTAAAGCAGTGCATGGACATGTTTTACGCTCGAGTATTTTCCCTGGAAGGATTGTGCATAATTCACTGTTGAATATGTACGTTTCTTGTTTGAATGGTCTTGATGATTTGGCTAGCTTTAGTTGGGTGGAAAGGGTGTTTAATGGTATGGCTAAAAGAAATGTGATTGCCTGGAACACTATGATATCTTGGTACTGCAAAATGGAGAAACCTGTTGAAGCACTACTTAAGTTTGTTAAGATGATGAAGATGGGTATACAACCAACTGTTGTTAGCTTTATAAATGTTTTTCCAGCTGCTTCTAGAATAGGGGATTTGAGGGTAGCTGGTGGTCTTTTTGGTGTAGCAGTTAAAATGGGGAAGGATTATGTAGATGATCTGTATGTTGTTAGTTCAGTTATTTCCATGTATGCTGAACTTGGATGCATGGGTATTGCCAGAAGAATTTTCAATAATTGCTTTGATAGGAATACTGAAATCTTGAACACTACAATTGGTGGATATGTCCAGAATTCTTGTCCCGCCGAAGCACTTAATTTATTTCTTGAAGCTTTGGATGGTGAAGGTGACGTTTCCCTTGATGATGTGACTTTTCTTTCAGCCATAGCTGCAGCATCTCAGTTGCGAAATTTAGAATTTGTTCAGCAACTGTATGCATATGCAATAAAACATTCTATGATATCGTCTATTACCATTGCAAATGCTTGCATTTCCATGTATTCAAAGTGCAACAGTGTTGCTGATTCATTCCAGATTTTTAGTGAAATGCAAGCAAGAGATCTTGTTTCTTGGAATAGCATAATTTCTGCTCTTGTTCAGAATGGGATGAATGATGAAGCATTGATGCTCGTATATGAGATGCAAAAGCAAGGTTTCATGGTTGATGCTGTTACAATCACGAGTATACTTTCTGCAGCATCAAATCTAGGCCATCAGGGAATTGGGAAACAGACTCATGCTTGTATCCTAAGGCGGGGAATTCAATTTGAAGGGATGAATACATATCTTATTGATATGTATGCGAAATCTGGCAATACATATGCTGCGGAAAAAGTTTTCAAGCTGATCTGCTCAAGTGATGGAGATCCAGCCATATGGAATGCTATGATATCTGCGTACACTCAAAACGGGTTTGTTGAGCAGTCGTTTACCATCTTCAGGGAGATGCTAGAGCGTAATGTGATGCCCACTTCTGTGACATTGGCATCAATTCTCCCAGCATGCAGTCATTCAGGAAGTTTATCTAATGGGAAGGCGTGCCATGCTTTCATCCTTCGCCAGTTTTTGGACTGCAATGTGTTTCTGAGCTCTGCATTAGTGGATATGTACTCGAAAACAGGTGCAGTGCATTATGCTGAAAGTGTTTTCAGAAGCTCTGCTGAGAAAAATTCTGTAACTTACACTAACATGATTTTGGGCTATGGCCAACACGGGATGGGTGATAAAGCTGTTGCGCTTTTCAATTCCTGGAAGGAAATAGGGTATGAAAGTGATGGAATCACTCATCTGGCAGCTTTATCTGCTTGCTGTCATGCTGGACTAGTTGGTGAGGGTCTTCAAATTTTTCAGTCCCTGAACACTGACGGCCTGCAACCATCATTAGAGCACTACGCATGTATTGTTGACATGTTGGGACGAGTAGGCAGGGTGGTTGAGGCATATGAAATATTAAAAGATTTGGATAATTCAGGTAACACTTTAGGAATATGGGGATCTCTTCTTGCTGCATGTACAATACATGGATACTTTGGATTGGGAAAAGTTGTTGCAGATAAATTGCTGCATATGACTGGTGGACACATGAGGCCAGGTTATCATGTGCTGCTTTCAAATATTTATGCTGCCGAAGGAAATTGGAAACTTGTCAATCGGGTCAGAAGCTTTATGGCGAATAAAAGGCTCCCAAAGGATGTTGGCTGCAGTTGGATTGATATATCTGGCTATACTTACACTTTTGTATCCAAAATCGATGTTGATGTTTCTTACTCTGCCTTATACGATAATTTGAGGCATTTGACAGCACATATGAAAGATGCCGGTTACACGCCTTCCATGGGGTTTCCTGACATATGGATTTCAGAGCTTGCGGAGTGAGAATGTTATTTTCTTGTTGGACTACAGCTCTTTGTTCCAACTTTCACGTTTCCATGGTTTACTTAGCAGCTGAGGCTGTATGACGCGGCTAATGTGGAAAGAAAGATTTGAAACTTGTAGGTCTTTGCGGGTAAACTTCTTCTGGAAATTTATCGTCCTTTAGAGTCAGTTTCCGGTTGGTATATATATGTTCCGGGTTACTGATGTATTCTTACCTATTCTGATTATCTATTTGCAACAGATCCAAGCAGGAGAATAGGATAATTTCTGTCTGAGCTCATCTACATCTCGAATGAGCTACACTGAGGTGCGTCTCACTTCTGTAAAGATTTTCAACTTTCTATGATTCTTTCCATTTGTAGTTGCTACAAAAATTTTGTTATTCAGATTGAAAGAAATGAAAGGAAATTGTTCCTGGACCATTACCAGCTGCTGAGTGTCTCTCTTTTTTCCTTAATGTTCTAGCCTATTGAGCGCCAAATGCTGTGAGGTCCAAGCTCATACTCAACGCAGATTACTCAAGAAACTACACTGATCAGCATGTCATTGTGTGCAAGTCGCACAAGTTTATTTCTATAATGGTCCATGGTCAGGTTGATATTTGTCAAAATTCTGATCCTTGTTTGTTGTTAGTTTAATTAATAATGACGTACTTGCAAATGAGCTGAAAAATCCAGTTGTTCTAGGTTAACCTTGACCATCTTAGTCATTGGATTATTTTGTTGTGAACCTGAGAGACTCCTGTTGCTGATTAAGTTAGATATAGATTTTCATGGGGTTGGGCAACCATACATCTCTTTCTTTTTTCGTCTTCCAGTTCCTTCTTCCTCGCACATTGTATAATTTTCAATGTTGGAAGTACTTGTGCATGCCGCTGCGAATCTTATTCTCTCTCTCTCTCTCTCTCTCTCTCTCTCTCTCTCTCTCTCTCTCTCTCTCTCTCTCTCTCTCTCTCTCTCTCTCTCTCTCGAGTTGCTTTCGTGGGGATTTTCTTTTTTTTCTTTTTAATATACTGTGAAGAAAATTTCAGCAGCACCTAACTCTAGTTTCTGCTTGCTGCTTTTCTCAGGATGATAGTGCTGCAGGGGTTTCAATGTATATCCTTTGCATTTTATTTCATGCCCACTATCCTCACGAGATTTCATCATACTGTGAACTATACTGGGAGAAGACTGAAAAATTTGGGTCATTTTTTGAAAGGAGATTTCTGACTGGTATGTTTGTTATGTAGGGAAACAAATATGGCACTCCCAGATTGCGGTCGATTTCATACTTGCTTTTTCAGTAGGTATAATGAACCTTGGAATATCTTGATCCAGATTTTACGGTATCTTTTCAGGGTTTAACCTACAGTGGTTTGCTATTGCGGAGAAAGTTGAAGGATCCGGGTACTGCTCTACTGGATGATGATTGTGATGATTTTGGCTGTCACTCCTTAAGTGTCTTCCTTCGGAAGAGCAGTCATCTCATGGGAAGCAAAAAAGCCATTACAAGCTGTTCATGTGTAACACAGTACACAATTCAGAATTCATAGCTTTTGCATCCTGCAAGAGCTGATATCTCATCGCAACCGGGCTAAGCGAGTTCGAACACTTTTTAGCTGATATCAGTGGTATCTCATCGCAACTGGGCTAGGTGAGATTGAACACTTTTTAGTGCTGCCACGGCACTATGCTATGATGAATAGATACTGTATTGGTATGGTGGCTTCTGTCTTAGAATCTTAGATCATGCGTGAAAGCGTATCACAAGCATGATTAACTGTTAGTAGGGTGATGATGGCGAGAGGGAAACGCCCATCTAAGAGGTAGCAGTTTACTTTGATTTGTTCAAATTAGTAGAATATTCACTTTGTATTGTAGTTATAGGTAAGTATGAATGGGGAGATCTCTTCGGCCTTAGGAGTTTGAATAGAGACTGATACCTAGTGGATTCGAAGCCCAAGGGTTTTGACACCTAGGTGGCGTTTGGTTCGCATTTGGTATTGGAATCATAATCGAAATGGGTATGACAGGGTATGAGTTTGGAATATATGAGTTTGAGGTAAAAATGATAGTTTGATATTGAAGTGGGAATGGGTATCATAGACATTGTTGGTGTTTGGAACGTATTAGAATTGAAATGGGTATCGAGTGTAGGCGGCCGGAAAAATAGCCCAAAAAAATTTTGACTGGACCGACAGACTGGCGGATGGTGGCCAGCGGCGTTGACCGGGCATACCTCTCATTCCCCCATATTGATAGACAAGGGGCTAGTATTATCAAAAAACGATATCCATTACAAAATACTTGGATATCAAAGTGAAATTCATACCCTCAATTTCTCCCAAAAAAAAACAACTTCAATGGGTTTAGATTCCTCCAAACTCATTCCCTTATTCCTAAACCTTCCAACCAAACACCACGATCCAATTCAAATTCA